>WBMV01002016.1:278393-575645 GCA_013396655.1 Campylorhamphus procurvoides | reverse complement strand
TGCCCATGGCCAGCACGGCACGGCACCGGGACCGGCAGCGCCCGGGCTGCTGCACCGCCCCCGCCCGGCACCCTCACCTCACCCCGCTCCCCAGCAGCGGGGGAGCCGGCCCGGCACACACCGGCAAGCTGCGGCATGCCACCGAGTTATAATGAGCACACCGGTTCGGGCTTGTTCTCACCCTGCAAACAATTATTTCAATTTCTTTTATTTTCCCTGCCCGGGCCGGGGCGCACGGCCTTCCCCCGGCCCTGCGCGGTGTTACCTGTTGTTCCCGGGGCCGGGNGAGCGGGGCGGGCCGGGGGCGGTGTCTGCGGCGGGGACTGACAGCCTGCCTGCGCCAGTGAATTTTTCCAAAATCAGCTCCATTTGTTGGGCTGTGGGGTTTTTCCCTTTATGTGTTATTGGGGGGTTTTTGTTGTTGTTTGCTTTGTCGGTTGGTTTGGGGCTTTTTAAGCTGTGTGTGGATATGGACAGCAGTACCAGGGAAGTGCTCTAGTTGATTTAAGTGGAACCGGCCGCCTTTTCCATCAGCCTGAGGATGCAGACCGGCTCAGGCGGCTCACCGAGATGTGAAAGTGGGGGTAACCTTCAAGGGCACTCTACACGAGTGGAGATAAATCGACGTGTTATCAAACCTGCTCAGCTGGGAAGTCTCTCCCCTGGTGTCCCTGAGCTCTCTCAGGACGGAAGGACTTAATATCCTTCTGCTTGACAGCCTACTTGGGCACCATCTGGAAGTCTCCGGCAAAGAGGGAGAACAGCCTTCCCTGGTTAATTTTTCAGAGTATATTGATATAAAACAGATGTTCATCACCCGTGTATGGTGTGTTCTACTGTCCGTCGGTCAGAGATTGCCAGGCTGCAGAGACAGCAGAGGACAAGCATTACTTTGTACACAAGTGGACGCGACTGCCAAGTGCCACCCCACGTCCCCGCGCTGTGTTACCCAGAACCAAGCCACTTCTTGAAACTCGTTATGTGGAAGGCAGGTGTTTTCCTAAGAACTGGGTAAATATGAGATCAGGCCCTGAGAGTTCACAAGCTGGTCATATTCCTTCCTTAATTTATAATAAAATAGTACTTCTTGCATCATGTTGAAAATTTTCTGCAGAAGCTGTTTTTCACACTTGTCTCTAGGAAATCAAACTGTTCTACAAAAACAGATTAATGTTTTTAAGAGTCTATAAGAAATAAATGGATATACATTAAATAGATGCTGATGTGTTTTATTTTTGTAAGATTCCAGTGATTCATTTTTATTTTAATAACTATAATAGCTATAATATTCTCAAGCTCTGGCAATGTGATGGCAAACACAATGCTGTCAGAGATTATTTTAATGTTTTCAAAAAAAAAGGAAAAAAATGTTTTGAAGGAAGTTTTTAAGTCTTGTTCATTCTTTCTCAAAATTGTGGGTTTGGACATTGTTACTTCCTGCAGAAATAAACTCTGAATTTGAGTGAACTGTAATGTTATCATGTAAGTGATAAGGTGCTATAAGGCAGCTGGTTGTGTTATGCCAACTGTCTTCATTATGCAAGAAATGCATTAATGCTGTGGTTTCCATCTGAAAATGTGGTAACTAACCTGGAAGATACACCTTTAGTGTAAATTAGATTGAGCTTTCAGTGTTCAGTCAGCTTCAAAATAACTCCCAAACTCATATCAATACTTTACAGTTTCTTTTTGGTTGGTTGGGGTTTTTTTGTGAGGATTTTTAAGGCTCAAGGTGTTTTGTGCCCCCAGCTCCTTCATTATAAGGTATTGTGAGGCCAACCTTGGCAGGTCAAAAGTAGATCATAAATATTACCAATCAGATTATACCTTTAACCTATGATTTTGCTATCACAGGCACAGTTTTCAACAAGTACAGAGCCACAGGCTTTCTTTTGGAGTCCTAATGCAGGAACTGGCATTTGCAACCAGGTTTACCATTTTTCTTGTCTGGGGAAAGGGAGAAAAGTTTCTACACATTGTCAAAGCTGCCACCTAGACAGCACTGAGTTCCACCAATGCCTAGTCCATCCTGCTGCAACTACATCAAATTGCATGGGACCTCCTTCTCCACTGAACTGCGCTTCTGTGCCTCTGAAGAAGACTAAACCTCAAGTTCACTCCTAGGGACCAGCAGGGAAAGCTGTATCACAACACAATCTGGCAGCTCAAGCCTACACATACAGATGAGAATTATTGTTATTAAGCATCCCAGCATGCTGACCTAGTCTTGGAAATATGATAGTCATCTAAATAAGTAAAAAAAAAAAATAAAAAGCATTTCTCCAGCTCCTTGATTTGACTTGTCAGAGTCCTTTAAACCCTAGTCACCTGAGCTGCTAAAAAGTCTAGCAGAAATTAGGTAATACTTCAGTCATCTGGCTCTGTTTTTCAGAATTTCTAGTCCATGTGTTTAAGGTAGTCAAAGGTCTACAGAACTTTCCAATTCAAACGTTTGAACCTGACATGTAGAACTGTGTGCAGTATTCACAGGAAGTTGGATGGGCACAGCTAGTAATACAGGACTGCACCAAAAGCTGTACTGGGGAAACAAGGTGATGCACTTGGCTGGTAACAAATCTTCTTTGGATGTTACTTGAGCTCTAAAGGGAAGCATTAAAACATCAGAAAATGCCAGGCTGCACAGTGAGAACTTGCTGCTGTCTTCCTACTCTTTTTCCTCTGGACAGAAACTCCTCGTGATATGTGTTTAATTACATCGCTGTGCAGTGTTTCTTTTATGAAAATCCTGCCTTCTCTGGTGGGTAGGATGCTCTGCTCTGAGCTACCCTGCTTGTGAGTGAACAATCCAGAAGGCAGGTCACTTCTTGAGTTCAGTGTTGTAGCACAAGCTGCAGCACAGGGCACATCAGTTTTCTACTGTCTTTGCCCCCAGGCTCCTTAGTCTGGTGAGTCACAGGACACCCTGCACATGCCTCAGCCTTGCACTGTGATGCTTGTTTGTACTGCCAAGGCGTCTTGTAGGTTCCCAACACTGAAGTCTATATGATACGGACTAAGAATCCAAGCACGTGCCTCTATGGAAAATGCCTCCATAAGTGCAGCTGAACTGAAAACATGCTACTATGTACCTTTGAAAATTACACAGGCAAATGAACCAACTAGACCTCTGAGAACAGCCTTACAGATACCTTCTCAAGGTGTCTTCACCTGTGTTGCAGAATGAAATCACTTCTCTGTCCTACCCAAGGGTTATGTTGTTTCATATAAACTTCTGTACCAAATAAATGAGGGCTGAGCAAGACAGCACGTTGGTTACTAACAAGGCTTATATTAAGCAGAAATATAAAATTAATAAGGTATAACATATTTTCTTCTACTGTCTTTATTGATTTCCCATGCTTAGCGTGACCTTTTGAGAAGCTTGGTAATGGTCAAGTTTTATTTTTCTTAATTTTGAAATAATCATCCTCATTAGTATTTTTTTATTATTTTCTTCATTTTCCCTAGATAAAATAATCACGTTAGCATGAGACAAACCACTGAAAATGTTGAAGCTCATTGTCAAGTGCAAAAGTATTTGTGTATCAATAGTATTAACAACTACAACTTTGTTAATCTTGCCTCTTTAATAAGTAGTAAGTGTAAAAAAATACCTCAGGGAGTCTGCTTGCGTTGTGCAGACTTCTTTCAGGTAACTGTAATTTTCTGTGTTATAGTTTAAGGAAAAATAGCCATCAATAATAACCTTTTATCTGTCTATTATTTTTATTTTCATAATAATGCTTAGAGTCTGCAAGTCTAAATCCACTATGATAGGAGCTGTTTAAAGACATAGAGGGAATACCCTGATCATTTACAATATAAGAAAGATAAAAATAAAAATTCAGATATGATACGGGTTACGCAAATTCACATTTCTCGCTCACAGTGTAAGAATTGGAATATAGTTTTTTCTCAAGTCCAGCCAAAGGACTGTATGCTAAACCAAGTTTCTTCCTAATGGCAAGTATATTGAATAAAAATTGAAGGAAAAGTGCTTATTCTTACATTTTTCCAGATTCACTACATTAGAAGTGGCACAGTAAGCTAACACAAGACCTGGCTTAGTTTTTAAAACAGGAGAAACACCATATAAGATGCACACAGAATCCTCTCATGATATTCATTTGCAAAGGTATCCTGTGCTGCAAGATCAAGTCTATGTTAAGATAAAATTTTATATTGTAGATAGTCTCAGAAATGTAAATACATTACTGTGTATAGTATGAGATGCAGAATATAATAATTAGCACCAGTTATAAAAATGCCTAACTATAGGGTAGCACATGTGGTTTCAGGTACGGTAATGCAACTTAAACTAATATAATAACTATGATACAATATCCAGGATAGTATTTGAGAGCATATTTTGAAAGATAGGCAAGGCTTTTGAAAACACTTCTCAGTTCTGTTCTTTGTGCCATGCCACAACCTAGCGCAGACTTCCGACTCCACATAGGATTGTGACTTGGCATTGATATGCATGACTGTGTGATAACCTCTGGAATGGTTAGTATGCTGGGATGTTTAATTTTTTCTTCTTTTTTTCTTTTAATGTATGTGTCTGTAATTTATTCATACACAAAAGTATACAAGCACCACAAAAATGGGAATGTCATAAAATTCCATATATATTTGTACTTGGGAAAGAGCTGTTTTCTCTCCACACTGAGGAAATTAGACAGTAGATCTACAGAGCACAGGAATTAAATATGAACCTCTTCTGTGCAGAAGAATGTAACCTCTAGTTCCATCAACACTGCTCATCCCATAATGGTTGTGTGATAAGTCACTCTCCCACTGGCAAAACACAGACAAGGAACATTATGTTATTCAGTGATGACTTAGTAGGCTGACAGCAGCTAATGTTGTAGAAAGAGGTTGTTCTTCCAACCCACTCCTTCCCACCTGCAGAGCTACACAGGCAGGAGAACAGAACACCAGGGCTGTGAGAAGGGTCATGCTCACTGCACTGATGGCCTCTGCCTGTCAACACTCTCTGTTCCCAAATGCAATGGGTAGCATTTGGCCAGTGACTAGACAAGTGTATTTTTAGTAACATTTTATCCTATATATTCTATTCTTGTCACCACAGAGCACTCATGCAAATGTATGGATGAAGACTGCTGTTACAAAGCTGCAATTTCCTGGACTGCATTCATTTTACTACAGTGGATTATGACAGACAGAATTATTATGCTAAAGATGTCTTCATTTTCACAAAGGGAGATGTCTTGTTATTTCTAATTGGAATTGCAATTCTTGTAAAGCTTATTCTTGTTATCTTTTCCTTATTGTACATCTGTCATTTCTTTTACAGTATTGGTGCTATTTCCAGTTAACCTTATTTTTAGAATAATGAAGGAATATTCCGTCTCAATTAAGAAGCAGTTCACACTGGAAAATGTAATCTTTATTGACAGAAAAATTGTTTATGGGTTTTAAATTCCTTTCCAGCCCAGTTCTGTCTCAGTGTGTTACTATAACTGTTAAGTGCTTTTTTGGTCATCTTGAAGACACCAACTGTTTCAAATATCTTTATATAATATATTAAACTCCTCTTAATCACATTACACATACTCAAGATTCCTTCCTTTGTTATTTGTCAGAGGTTGCTACTCAATGTCTTTATTATTGTTATTAAATATCTATATCTAAATATGTAGATCTCTTCCTTCTGTAAAATCATTCCATTTGTTACTAATGTCATCAAATGGTATTGTACTAATAGCTTTTGAATAATATTTTAATTATTTTTTCTACTTTCTTTTCTCTTCTTGAATCAATTAATATTACTTAGATAATTTATTTCTAAATTTATCAGACATTTCTAAATGTTGGCATCGTATACAATTTTAATTTGATCTCTGATTTTTAGTCCTGAGGGTAGGGGTTTGAATGGAACAAAAAAGAAAAATTCATCTTACACTTTCATTTGAGCATTTTTTTCAGTTTCAGTTGGAGTTACTTTTTAGCCAGAAACACCTCTGAGTCTTCGGTCATGAAACCAAGCCATATCAGGCTTATTCAGTACCTAGATAAGATACATTCAAGAAAAACAGATAAAGATCTAAAGTTACTTCTGGCACTTCAGTAGACAGCACCTTTTGCTCTGAGGAAGAACAGAGCTGCTGTACCCTCCTGGCACCTGGTGGAGACTAAGTATAAAGAAGGAAGCTTCAAATTCAAGTCAAGGTTACAGCAGCTTTTGATCATAAGCTATCCCATGACACATATCACAAGAACAGCAGCATCTTGGTCAAACTCCAGTTTGGATAATTAAGCATCTGACTTGAACTCCCTTTGCTGTTTCAGTCTCAATGAGCAGCTTTCTTCACTTTCAGCTAGAACTAGTTTTATGCGACATGCTCAATAGAGTGTTGCTCCATTTCAGGAATGGATGAAGTGATTTAACATGAAGTTCATGATTTTTCTAGGACAATACTAGTTATTTTTATGTGAGCACCAATCTCTATTTCAGATAAGTAGCAGCCTTGCTGATGATGTCATGCTTAGTAAATTTACGACAACATTGTAAATGGTATTGCAAAGATATCCGTGTACATATATATATGTATATATGTACATATATATATGTTCCACACAGATATGGAAGGTGTAGCTCGAAATGGCACAGTGCTCCTTTTCAACCTTAGCTGCGTTTGTTAATGCAGTGCATAGAGCATTCAAAGGAGGGGCATGAAGATGACGATGACGAAGTGCCTTGAGGGGAAACCATACAAAGAGCAGCTGAGGCCACTTGACTTCAGCCTGGAGAAGAGGAGACTGAGGGGAGACCTCACTGCAGTTACAACTTCCTTGTGAGGGGAAAAGGAACAGGCACTGATCTCTTTCTGTGGTGACCAGTGACAGGACCTGACACAATGGCATCAAGCTATGTCAGAGAAGGTTTTTGTTAGATATTAGGAAGAAGTTCTTCACCCAGAGGGTGCTTGGGCACTAGAGCAGGCTTCCCAGGGCAGTGGTCCTGGCACCAAACCTGAAAGAGTTCAAGAAGCATTTGGACAATACTTTCAGGCATATGTGTGATTCTTGAGATGTCCTGTGCAGGGCCAGGAGTTGGACTTATTGGTTCCTTAAAACTCAGGGTATTCTATGGTTCTATGATTCTATGAAATGTGATCAAGACCAGACATATTGAACTGGCGATCTTTGAATCACCAGCACTTTGGAAGTAAACATTTTAAATCAGACTGGGGAGTAAAAATGCTGGTGATGGCTTGTCTCCAAGACAAGCTTTTCTTCTAAGAGTTGCCAAGAAAGATATTGCTAGAAAAGGAATGTGCAGATGTCGAAAATCTGATTGAATGAAATTCTTATAGTGCATCAGGTTCCTTAAGCTCCTCTCCACTATGGCTTGGGGTTCTGCAAGACTTCTCTGAGTTAAAAAACCTCCACATAAGCAGATGAAAAAGAAAAGAGTTTGAGGGGGAATGAGTTTGCTCTAGATATCCAGAAATTAAACTGTTTGCTTTTAAATATTGGCTGCATCTGCAGAACCTCTTTAACTGATGTTGTCATAAAGACATAGTTTAGATTTACAGATACAGAGTTCTATTGTATGTCTCTCCGCATGTGATGCAAGGGTGGCAACAGCTAGACTAATCACAGACATCAATAGAGAGGAACTTGTAATTAATCAAAAAACATTGTAGTGATGATGAACCAGACAAATTAGAAGCCTGGAGAGACTCCAGCTAGAAAGCTGAATTTCCTGCTGTAAGACTAAAATAACAGGAATAATTTTTTTGTCTGAATCTATATCTTATCAGTGCAGATTGAAAATTGAAAAGTAGACACATACATTAATCTGTCACTGATGAAAAATATGTAAAAAGTATGCCAATAGTTATTGTGAGCTTAAGCAGAATAATATTACAGCTTTTTGATACAAACCCTAATATCCTTCTGAGAAAGAGCTGGGATTTACTTATCCTTATCAAATTATCAAACTTAAAATTGTCAGGAAAAGATGCAGGATGTATAACATGGTGAAAGAATGCAAAATATGCAATTAAGGTAGCAACAGATTAGAAAAAAAACATGCTACCATTACTACAAACAAGTTTCTAGATCCCTACAGTTGAAAAAGGTGCAATAAAATGAGTGTATTTAATGCCATTGCAGCATCTCTATAAGTAATTTTCCTAATGAAGAGCTAATAAATACGCAGCCTTTGCACATTGTAAGCACATAGTGCATGCAACAGAATTCCTGTATTCTTTCTGTTTAGGGAAAAGAAATGTAGTTGCTCCTGTGTATCTCTGCAAATGCTATTTTGACGTGCAGCAGCTCTGTTAGCCAATGATACTTTTTTGTTGTTGTTGTTGCTCCCTTAAGTGTTAATATTTTCTCTCTCCCTGCAGAGCTGGAATATCTTGCATCATGCTCCTATTTAATGTGCATATAGCAATGTGAATTATCTTCTATTCCCTTATTTCCTGCAGACAGGTATTACAATTCCAGCTCTGCCTTCCTTCCACAACCACTCCCAGATGACCTGCTATACCATTTGAGGTCTGTAGTATGCTATCATTGATGACAAAAAACCCCAAAAAGCTTCTGTAAGAAATGTATAATATCTACATTCTTCAATAAGCCCTTGTCATCTAACATCAATCTAATATCTCTGGGGACATTACTGTAACAGATGACAGAGCAAGAATGAATACAATTCTTCAACATATTTGTGATAGCATGCTATTGGAAATTGAGTTGGGAGTTCAAAGTTGCTGGTTTAGGATTTCCAGGGAAGTGTAAAATTCAGCTCTGCCACAGATTCAAGCCCTAAAAGCAGCTTTCCTCATAAAAAAACCCAAACCCAAACCCAAACAAAAAAACCCCCAAAAAACCCAAACAAAACCCCAAACAAAATGACAACAAAAATACACCCCCCCAAAAAACCCCAACAAAACAAAACCAAAAAAAACAAACCCAGAAGGAATAATGTCATTTTTTTCTGTAAGCATCACTTAGTTTTAAGTATGGAAAAGTATTTTCATTAAATGCATAATAAGATGAATGGAAGTACACATCAGCTTTGATTATTTGCTGCTTTGGATTTGGAAAAACTACTGGATTTTCTTTTTTCTCCTGCATGATTCACTGCAAATGTGTAGAAAGTCCTGGCAGGTGCTTATTAATAGGTTCTATCAATCTGGAGATAAAAATTAATGAAGCAGTTTGAGGGAATGATGGAAAGATGTCTGATGTTAAGTGCCAACATTGGTTTGAAATGTCAGTAGTGCTTTTATACTTAGAGCCCCATAGCTATAATGTACAGCTTATTCTTTCTTAATTTAGCAAGTTTTGTATCCTCCACGTTCTACACCTTTACAAATAAGTCAATCTTCTCATTTTGAATCAATTGTTGTTTTACTCCATTTCATCCCTCTCCACAGTTCAGTCATATCCTTGTAGAGGGTATTCATTCCAACACGCTTGGAAAGCAAACAGAAGTCTATTGTCAAACTCATCAACTACTTAATCAGCTCTTTGTTTGTAAATGTTGATGTTAGTGTGATAGTTTTCTTTGGAGTGTGTGTAGCAATGTCTCTGTATGCCAGTCAGAATATTTGTGGAGCCCACTCACTTTGGGATTACACCGCAAAGTTTTGGAGTTTGTCCATCTGTTTTGTTAATCTTTTTTAACCATTTAATTGCCCCAGAACTCATAGTTACCACTCCAAGTTCTTACCCTCATTTACCTCTTGCATTGTCCTCCTCTCTGGCTTTTCACTCAGCTTATCCCAATTTTCTCTTGCAGTCTTGCATATTGCTAGAGGTATCTCCTAACTCCACCTATCTGAGATAGGGATAAATGATTCTTTGCCTCTTTCTCTGACTACTCCGAGTCCCATTGTTCATCCCCCTATTTTAGAATTCATCAGATCAAAGAATAGTTTGAGTTGGAAGTGATCTTTAAAATTCATCTAGTGCAATCCCTCTGCAATCAGCAGAGACATCTTCCACTACAATCAGGTTGCTTAGAGCCCTGTCCAACCTGACTCCGAATATTTCCAGGGATGGGCCATCTACCACCTCTCTGGGCAACCTGTTTCACTGTTTTAGCATCTGAAATTCCTCTCCTTTTTTCAAACATGCTTCCCCCAGTTCCCCCTTTCATTTTCTATTGGCTCCAGGCATCTCTTGTCATAACCGTGATCTCTTTCTGCAACCATCACCTCCCTAGTTTCTTTAAGAGCTCTCAGTCAGAGTCTTCCCTTTCCTTTCCCTGTATTTGGGTCTCCAGACTCCTTTTATGAATCTTCTGGTTGTCTTTTCCTTGTCCTTAGGGCCCTCATTTAGGCCAGTTCCTTTCTTCTCTCACAGGATACCCAGAAGATGACAGATCTAGAGGTAGGCTCAAACATTCAGTGCCATGGGGGAGTGGTATTGGTAGCTCAGCGTTGGGATTAGAGGATGGGTTTAACTTGGTTCTTCATTCCTGGCCAGCACTTTGTCTGATACAGATAACTATTTTTGGTTGAGCTGTGACAAGGTTGGAAAGAATTATGTATGCTGGAAATGATGGAGAGAATTCTGTAAGCTGGAAAGTTATACAAAGGTATAACTGTATTTTATTGATATAAGAATTTATATTGCACAAATCATGGTGCAAGTACTTGGTCATATATTTGTCTTGAAGTCTATGTACAAGTAAAATGCAATTTTAGCTGGAATGCTTACTACTGAATGCTACTTTGAGAGTCTCAGAGATAGCAGTCCCTGTCCATTTACACTTCTTAGTAGTTTAAGGAGTACCTAGGGTTTTCTTTCATTATCATGAGATATGGGAAGATTACCTGGCAAAAAAAAAGTTCTGCTTAACATGCTACATTCTCTTTCATTGTTTTATAACAATAAGATGAGCTAGAGTTGGCAACTTCACAATCTAGAGAATAAATAAAGATCATAGGGGAAATGACAGCAGCTTCAAGGGGTTTAGCAGAGTGTGGATTATTGGCCAAGATTCTTGCCAAGACTACACCAGCAAAATGTGATAATGTCCAGTGCTAACCCTGTGAAAGCTGACTTACAGACTCTGCTGAATGCATTAAGGGACTGTACTTTAGTACTGGAAATCCCAAATGTTCAATTTTTAATATTTTTTTCTCCTGAAAAGCAGTGTAAAGAGCTGCAGCTGTGCTTTTTCTTTTTGCTTATTGTTTCTGAGCATTTAGGATGCATTCAAGCCACCTCTTGTCAAACACAGATCGCATCTCAGTCATATAGCCAAGAAAATTGCTTAAAATCCAGACTCACAGGTCTTCATGAAATCTCACTGTTCTGTCTGCTAAGATTTGAGAAAGCAAAACACTGCAAAGCTCACAATACATTTGCTGAGATTGGCAAAAATGCACTAGCACTGACAGACACATTTCCCAGCAGTGGTCTTCACAGAAATCGAGGACGTCTCCAGGTAACAGCCGCAGTGTCTCTGCATCCCAGCATTCGTAAGACAGCTGTGAATAATGAGTGACACTGAATCTGTTTGCATCAACAGAGACCTGAGACTCTTCTTACACCTTCTGGTGATGCAATTAGAAGAGGTAAATACATTGGTCTTTGTAAGCTCCAAAATGTCAAATTCAGAAATAAACCCCACTATTCTGTTTAACTGGTAAATATGACTCATTACAGATTTTATAAAGTAATTTGATATGGTCATGACTCTTGTCAGATTTGTGTTGAAAAATTATTAGAAAACAGTTTCACAGATGAGGGATCCCAGCTGAAGATGTCCTGCTGCGAAAATGTGATAGCACTGTTTCCAGCAAACATAAACTAATAGGAAAATCTCAGCTAGTTCATTTACTGATATAAGTGAACTTTCAGACAATATGTGGTTCATATAACATACTAGGAGATTTTAGGAGCCTAACAGAATGTGCCATATTGATCTTTATGTTCTGTGAAGGCTTCATTGCAAGGTCATGCATACCTAATTAATGTAGAATAATTGCAAATCTTACCACCAGCCAATTTTATTGCATAGAGTAAAGAAAAGTTTAGCTACTTTTGCTTCAATATCTGGTCTCAAGTGACCTAGACTGACAGATTACATAGTACAGAAATCAGAAAACTCTCAATAAAACCTTAGCAAAACAACAGAGCCATTTCAACAGACTTTTGTGTATGCCTATAACCAGCCTATAATTCACTTTATTGCTCAGCAAGAAGCAACTTGTAGATAATGGAAGGAAATGAGACACACACTGACCTAAAAGTAGTGATGCCTTAAAGAGTGAGGAAAAAAATCTACAGGCAAATTTTGCAGGAAATAAGATAAGGAGAGCAGTAGCTTTAATAAGCCTCCAAGCTCCAGGAATACATATCCATAGGATCCCCCGCTTTGATCCTAGTTCCAAGATTTTATAATAATGTCCATCCAATCCTGTTCTGTTATTCCCTCTGGTCCTGCCCCATTCTGCTCCCAGCACACCCCGTCAGGAATTTGGTCTGGGGGTTTGGGACCCCTCTTTCATCATCTTTGTCTTCCTTGCAGCATGTCGGGTCCTTGGAGGCCTTCCAAAGTTCCAGATTTGGAGGTCCTTCTGTTATGTCTTCATCTTCTGGTGCAGGCTTTGTGGCACTTCTCTGCAATTCTGCCTTGAAATAGAAACTTGAAATAGAGACTAAACAGCTACTGGAGTTTGGAGGCATTGATATAGAATGGGGTTGGTATGTGTAAACATTAAACTACTGAAGTTATTTTACTGGTACATTAAATCTACAATAACTTCTAAAATCTATGAAATTAAAAAATCAAAAATAAAAAACACTGAGGCATCAGTAGTAAGACAGCTTCTTTGCTTGACCAATGTTTTCTATCATTTAGACGAGTAAGATTTACATAATCTTCACTGCTGTCATGAAAACTGTCTGCCAAACAACTTTAGCTTATTGGTTTTGTAATTGAAGAAACAAAATCAAGATTTTTGGAGAGTGACAGAAGTACCAGGGGTCCCACCAGTACTTACGTAAAAGATAGCACTGAACAAATGACCTTCTTGATGTTTAGCATGCTTACTAAGTACTATGAAACCACTGGGAGAGTGATACCAGAAAGGATGTCAAAGTGCAGTACTTTAAATAGCCAGGCATGCCTTCCTCCCAGAAAAGAACCATGAAAGAAAGAAAACACAGCAGCTGGTTAATTCACTGCCCAAGTCAGATGGCATCAAAAGTATCAAGTTTCTGACTTCAGTGACTAACTCAACAATATTCAGTCATGTTGCAAAAGTGCCCCTTAATTCTGAAAGTTTCAATTTTGACAGTGTGTGAGACACAGACTGCACAGATGGTGCTTAGTACAAGAGCATCTTACAGCTATCATTAATTTCAATGGGCAGTCCAAGTTCCTACAAAACAGATTAATGAAGTCATAAATTTTAATACCACAAAGGGTATTAAAGGGTATAGTAATCCAGTCGGACTTCTTTGAGTTCTGAGAAAAAGTCAGTAAATGCTGCTTGCATGAAGCCTGTAACTTAGATCTGAGCTAACACATATACATACATAGGAAGGCTTTCAGTCTTAGTTTTAAGACTTGTGTGACAGTGAACCTATTGCATCCTAGATAAGGTGCTTCACAGTTAGTTCCCTCAGATTTCAGTTCTCTCTCTTTTTTTTTTTTTTTCATTTCAACTTCTAACCATTATGTTTCATTATGACCTTATCTGTTAAACCACCTCTTCTGCTCAGGAATCAAAATTAGCCAAGCTGATGCAGGAAGGCTCAAGCTAAATGCTGTCAGATTATCAGAAAAGAAAACCAGAACTTGTGGGGAGAAAAACATGCATGTACAGAATCCTTGTGTACATAGTCCAGATGAGCTGGCAGATTGAGGTCCCTGAGGAATCAGGGATCCCGGTGCAAGCAGGCAGGGAGCAGACAGAGTCCCTGGAACAGGCAGTGCAGGAGGGAGTACTGGGTCGCTTGGCACAAGCAGGGAGAGCAGGTGGCACCATTCCACCCTGGCAGTCCCACAGGGACATCATGACTGCGTGTCCCCATGGTGATGGTTTCCCCAGATTCAGAAGATTTTCCTTTTCAAAAGGATTTCTGAACAGCCTTTAGTCTCTACCCCCTAAGCCATACTCACCCACTGCAATACTGGAGAGCATAATTTTCTCAGGCCTCAGCAAATGCCTCCTCCTGCTGCTGGGTTGATTCTCTCTAGCTCAGCTGCTGCTTTCCTTTGGTATGCTCGAAGTTGTTGTCTGCATAACTTGTGATGTGTTTATTTTCAACCACAATTGCCCATCAGTCAGTTTATAATGTTGGGTCCTCTGTTTTCAGTATTTCCAAGGTCTTTGCTGTTATCCCACATTAAACTCCAGCTCATAAAAGCTGTTTGGCACAAAGCTGCAGTTCCCACGGCAGGCTCTCACCACAGGCTGATAACAAGCCCTGCAGGCTACAACTGGGCCACTGAGCCTGAGGCCTGCTGCTAGCAACGCAAGTGCTCTTCTTAATATCTTTCATTTATTCCAGGTTTCATGGCAGCAGAAGAAATTCATCTTCAGCTGGCTGTGCAGTGTGACCTTCCCAGCACTTATGGTACCTCTGCTCTTGAACATGTACTGCCCCTACTTAGTGTGTCCTAAAATCTCCACTTCTGTGTAAATTTGAGTTCAGCTATAGTTAGATAAGTGTTGTTGAAAGGAAGCTAGCATACTGCAAAATCACTTTAATCAACTTTCATCAACACTTAGCACTTCACATTTGGTGACTTGAGGTTATTTATTCTATATGCTTTTGGATTACTGCTAAAGATATGGCAGAACCCTGGACTAAAACCAGTAGTCCCTACTGGTGACTACCCTTTGACTGAGGATAGTTGATCCCTGTAGTGACTACCCTTTGACTGAACATGTTTCTGTTGGAGGGAAGGAGCCTCTTTTTTCTGAAAGATTTAAGGCTGTAGTCCCCCAAAATCACTGAAGAGCTTAAGCTTGCTTGAAGGACAGCCTGTGTCATGTGTCTGAACACCTAATTACAGCATCTTGTATGGTAAAAAGAGGATGGTTTTTTACTTTGCTGTAATTTCTAAAGTTCTAAAAGAAAGTGAAACATAGGTGGTTATATGTTAAGGAAACTTTCCCATCTTACTCTTTGGATGCCACTCTGGGAGTCCCACTCTCCCCACTCCAGACTTTATCTGCCGGGACAGAGGTCCCTTTGCAGCTAGTGGTTCCAGTGACCCGACAGGTTCCCTGTTTGACTCCCTGCACACTCCACGCTCAGACAAGTTTTTCTCATCAGCTCACCCTGGGTTTCCCATAGCAGAGTCCCAAACGTCCTGCTCCTTAAAGCAATTTAATCCTGGTGCAGTGACTTATCGAGGTGGGTGGCTCCCGGGAAGGACCCCTAGCAGAGATCCCTGGGGTTTTATACCCTCACAGTCTGTGCACCTGCACTTCACACACCTCTTGGTCCAATGGTGGTTTCTGGTCTGGGGTCTTCTCGTTGTTCATCAGGTCCTGCAGACCGACCTGGGTGACCGACCATCCCTGCCTGGCTGGTGTTAAGAGGTCCCATGGCCTTTGTCAGGGAAAAGGTCAGTGCTCCTTCACAGCTCAGTGCTTGTGGTTCCAGACACACAGGGCACAATGTGTATGTCACACACCAAGCAACCTGAACTAAATGTATTCCTCAAGAGTCCCCCTTTGTTTTAATTGAGCATTCCTGCTAATATACTGAAAGAAAAAAGAAAAAAACTTCTGAGGCATTTAACCACTGCCCTTACATACAACATTATTACAAGTAACAAGCATGACAGAATTAAGGCTAACAAGATTGCCATGGGGTGGAGTACAAGATTATAGATTCCTGTGCACAAATACTTAAATGATTACCAATACAAAACCACCAAGAATTCTCAGAAGTCATTTATTTATCAACTAGTTGATCATCCACTCCTCATTTGATGTGACAATGGTGTATCCAGCTTTGCTTACCTAAAACTTTACCAGCAAAACTTTAATCAGCAAAATCGGAACACAGTAGGACAGTATATGGCCTTCCCATTTAGGTTCAAATTTGGATTTCCTAGTGAATACCTTATTTCAAACTTCATCTCCAGACTGCGTATTATATACCTGTATTTCAGGTGGCAGGTGTTGATACCATTGAGCATACTCTTTTCTGCTCTTATATACTGTTTTTGCATCCATAAAACATACTGTATCAACAATGCAGTTTGAAGGCAAACAAAGGTTGTCTTTCTTCATCTAATGGGATGCTAGAAAAGGCAGCTGTTAAATTATTTACAATAAAATATCCATCTCCATGTGGTATTTGCAAAAGTATAGTCATGGGGCCTGGCACCACTGGGTGAGGGGTCACTACATGTTGGTTAATTGCTTGAAAATGCTGCATGAGCAGTACTTGGGGTGTGCATCTTCATCTAACCTATTCAAGCAATATAAGGATGTTATCTGCAGACACGCATACCTTTAAAATCCCTCTGGCTAAGTATTGGTCTGTCTGGTTTTGCATACTTTTCTCAGCTTCCAAGGGAATAGTCTCACAGTGGGTGGCACACTTCCTTTGGTTTTAATGCATACAGGCTGTGCTGAAGCCAACACCATCCCATCTGTACTGGTCTTACCCCAGAACTCTAATAGTACAGCTTTCAATATTTCTAGTATCTTCTGTTCACTTTCAGAGATTTCCATAATCACTCAGTCCCACAATTATTAAATCCATTCCTTCTGGTGACAAATGCAATTGTGCATCTAAGGCCTATATAAGTTCTCTCCCTAAGAAGCACACTGGGGAATCTTCTAATACAAATCTTCCCCATACACACTTATTTCTTATTGTTACTAATTAGGGTTTATTTATATATGTTTTTCCCTGCCCAGTGACTCCATATAGGAAAACTTTGTCTGTGCTTACTGACCCTCTTGAGTAAATGTTAAGGGGGTAACGTGGCTCCCCTATCTACCAGAAATTCAACACTGAGACACTCTACCCCATATACCAAATGTCTCCATTGATCTAGGCATTCTCCACAAATTGTATGTTTCTAATTCTATTGTTCAGTCATATTTGGTAGAACTGTTGGCCTCTAGTCATTATGACTGTCTGTCCTTGCACGATTAATCCCTCCCGCTCATCCTCCCAGTTGGTTGGAAGAGATGTGCTCTTTGCCTATGTCCTAAATTTCCACAATAGTAGCTCCATTTTCACATTCCTTCTTCCCTCTCTGCTTTCTGGTTTAGGTCCACTAAGTGCATTTGGTCTTCCTCTCTTCCTTTTTCTCCCCTGGAGATCTCCTGTCAAGGCAACAACCATCATATTCTCCACTGTTTCTCCAGTTTCTGTTTACTCCTCCACTTGCTCTGCCCTCCGTTTTTAGTTCTGCCCAAAATACACAAATTTTACTACATCTATAATTTTCTGTAATTTTACTCCCTGCCACCTTGGCATATATTCCTTAAAATACTTTTAGATGTCTGGGGCTGCCTGATCTACAAAGACAGTAATTGCAAATGCATCATTAAAGTTCAGTGAAGTTATTCCTCTATATTCTAGTAAAACCTGCCAGAGGCAGGCCCAAAAATCTCAAGGGTGTTTATTCATTCTCTGTCTACATTCCATTACTTCAGTCCAGTTAACTTTTGCTCCCCACATATTACTATAGTTTCAACCAGGTTTTGAAGTCCTGTCTGACATGCAGCCCTGTCCTCTGCGGTATTATCGTCCCAGTTTGGGTCAGTCACTGGCCAGGGTTTCCTGTTTCCTTCTGACTGCTGTGCCAATTCTGCTTTATTATACCTTCACAGTCTGTGCACCTGCACTTCATGTACCTCTTAGTCCAGTGGTGGGTTTTGGTCTGGGGTCTCCTCATTGTTCACTGGGCCCTGCAGGGCCTCAGAGTGCCCAGACATCCCCTGGCTGGTGCCACAGGTCCCTGGGCCCTTTGTTGGGCAATTCACTGACCACTGCCTGGGTCTCCATCCAGTTACCCCAGCCAAGGCTCAATTCACACACTGAGATACTGCAGTAGGGAGGTGTTTTTCAACAGTATAAACCAGTATTTTTAAATATACAGCATATTCAAGAACATGTATTAAATGTCAGCATATTCATGTGTACATACATGTGTAGACAAATATAAGCCACAGACAAATTGATACAGAGCACATATATATTAGTCAAGACAAATCCAACATGGATTTGTCCCTGTTCTGGATTTGCAGAATATTTATAGGGCCACCCTAGTAATTTCCAGTGCTAACCTATTTTCCAAGCTAAAAGCCAGTCATCTCCCCTTTCTTTTCCAAGCTGATCTGTGATCTGTTTTATTCTAACAGGCTGGAAATAGCAGGTGGAGTGAAATGAAAATTTTTATTTCCAGGTATTGACATACAAATCTGAAAATTATTTACATTTCAACATAATTGTAAAGGAGATCTAAAAAAAAAAAAAAAAAAAAAGAGTGGTGCTATACACCAAGAGTTTGATCCATCACATTACAATTCTCCTTTAGACTCAGGTCCTTTCTGTGCCCTTGACAGTGTACCTCAGAGCATCTCAGAATTGTTTAGGCTGGGAAAGATGTTTAAGATGATAATCGAATCTGTTAACTCAGCGCTGCCAAGTCCATTTCCCTAAGCAACAGATCTACTGGTTTTTAAATACCTCCAGGATGCAATTCTTGTAGAGATTCTCTTCATAAAAATGTAAAAAAAATAAGAGCAATGACCTCAACAGTTAAGCACAAATGCACTTGTCCATTACCAAAGTTTTTGCTTGTTCCACAGAGTAGTGTTGGGCACTGCACTGAACAGAAAATCATCTCACAGGAATCTTTGAGGTGGGGATTTGACCCCAACCAGGAAGTCTGGATTTTTACTGTAATAAAAATGTGACACTTTATGAGGGGTAGTTTCATAGTGGTGAGGAAAAGCAAACACGGGAACTCAGAAAACCGTGAGCCTTTCTGGGTATTTTTTACTTTTAAGCAGCTTTGGGTAAAAAATTCGCACACACAGCTCACTGTGTATTTTGCACAGAGGTCAACATGCTAATTTTTTTCCCCTTAATGTGATAAATCACGTAAAACCCCTAAACTATTCCTTTCTCACCTCTAGCCTCCTTCTTTAATAGGATTTTCCTCTAGCTGAGATACATTTTTCCCTAGCGGCGCCTTGCCCTGGGCCGGGCAGGAGCGAGTGGCCCCGCGGATGTCCGCGGGCAGGAGGGGCGGGACAGCTGCTCCTGAGCTAAACAAACGCCCCTCCTCCTTCCACCACCCGAGCTCCGGGACGGGCCGGGCCGGGCCGTGCCGGTGCCGGTGGCGGGGCGGTGCCAGAGCCGAGGCCAGGCGGGGCCGGGGCCGGGGCGGTGCCAGAGCCGAGGCCAGGNGGCGGCAGTGGGGCAGCCATAGGGCGGCAATGGGACGGCAGTGGTGGGGCAGTGGGGCGGCAGTGGGGCAGCCATAGGGCGGCAGTGGGGCGGCAGTGGTGGGGCAGTGGGGCGGCAGTGGGGCAGCCATAGGACGGCAGTGGGGCAGCCATAGGGCGGCAATGGGGCAGCCATAGGGCGGCAATGGGGCGGGCCGGGCCTGCCGAGCTCGCATTGCCGTGCTCCTGCCCCTGTGACATGATGCTGGGCAGTCGGCGTGGCTTTGGCGCTTTGCTACTTTACTTTTAGGTTTTTATTAGGCATTTTAGATCGAAAGCCCCTGCATAGAGGCTTTTGATGTCCAGGAAGCTACGCTGCTTCATTCAAAGTGCAGTTGATCTGAAGTGCATGTTCTATCCAGCCATAATAAAATAGGAGTAGTAGAAGACTACTTAGAGTCCTTCATATGAACATTTTGCCTCATTTTACCTCCCTATAACAGTAGATTAATATAAGTAAGTATTTTAGCTGTATTCTGTTGAGTTTTATAGTTATAACATTTTTGTTAAGCCTTTCTCGTTGCTGGTATATTGATACGGCCTCTTCCTTGTTTGGCTTTTTTGATATGTAGTGAAATACGCCCATCTTCAGCCTTTTATCACAGGGTTCAAGGAGAAAGGAGGCAGGCTGCATGTTATGATTAAATCTGTAGGAATTTACTGTTTTGAGATGCCTTCTCTTCCTCAAATTTGGTTGAAATTGATAAGAGGGATAGGAATCAAGCATTGTGGTTAGCTGGCTGGAGCACATGGCCCATGGGTTGGGGGAGGCTGAGGAACAGAGGGTTTTTCCACCTAGAGAAGGTGATAATTGGTAGGTCCTCCCCTACCAAATGGTGGGAGGGGTGTATAGAAGGCAGAGTCCCAGTCTTCCCTGTTAAGAGAGGCAGGTGACATATAGGTACACGTGGGCCTGCTTGAAAGATACATTCCTGGTATAACCTGCAATGGTTAACTGTTTAACAGAGAGCAAATCAGTTTGTTCATAAGAATTAATATAAGGTGCATCTCAACCTCTGAAAATGCAACCTCCAACCCCTGCATACTCTCATGAATTTGTTTATACCTTTTAAGTGTTGGATCTTCTCCCTCATTATGTTAATTGTTATGAGCAAAGCTGATTTTCTGTCACACTCAGCCTGTTTATCTGTGAGGCTGAATACTTAACATAAATCTTTCCATGTGAGCATTCTATCTGCCTTCCCTTGAAAAGTTTCAGTATCATCACCATCATCCCTCCACCTCGATTGCGTCAGTCCAGGGTGAAGGACAGGAAAATGTACAGGTGATAAATAGCAAACAGGGTGTTGAACAGTTGGTGCTGTAACTCTAAAACAGTGAATACAGAAGTGACAGAGCTGGCAGGGAGTGTTCCTGGTAAGAACATGGGCTGGGAAAGCTGTATTCAGTCTGGAGAAAAGAGAAGACTATGAGGGATCTGGTTGTAGTTTTCACTATGTGATGGATGGAGCCCTTGTGAAGAATGGAATATTCATGGGAGGAAAAGGGGAAAATATTTTCATAACAAGAACCATGAAATATTGAGGAAAAAGCTTCCCCAAAAGGTTGCAGAATGCCCATCCCTGGAGGCTTTGCACAGTCATCTGGATAAATTCCAGGTCCATCTGAATTAACGTAACCTGGTATATCTGAATTTATCCTCACTTTGAGCAGGAGGTGACCTCTGGACATCCTTTCTGACCAAACTATTCTATGGTTTGAGAAATGGAACGTTGACTTATACCCTGAAAATACTTAGGGAATTTAAGCAAGTTAAGGGGTTTTTTTCTCTTTTTTTCAGACCCATTTTGCTTTTAGAAAGTTTATTTTAAGGACAGTAAACTCTGTTTTTACTCTTAATCTGCTGCTTCTGTGATTAAAAACTTAACACATCTTTCCTGTGAGACTTGAGATCTCAATGACTGAACAATCTTTTTGAAGGCAGCAGGCCAAGGTCTGCTGCACTGATGAAGTTCATAAGTGTTTATATTAGTAACATGGCAGAAGTTTTCCTCTTCTTTAGAGAAAGAAAGAAAAGGCAGTTTGCATCTTTTAATTAAAAATACAGCCAATTCGAAAAAATGTGGTGATTAGATTGGGCAGTCTCATAGCGAAACTGTTACACTGATATGTTGATGTTCGCAAATTTATTTTTTTCTGTGTGATTTGCAGTTATCTTTTCTGCAGTGGCCATGGAGTCTCAATATTTAGAAATAATGTTTTATTTCACTACTTCTCTAACAGCAAAAATTCAAGGCATGAAAAATGCTGTTCCCAAGAATGATAAAAAGAGGCGAAAACAGCTAGCTGATGAAGTTGCCAAACTAGAGGCTGAACTTGAACAGAAGCACAAGGAGGAATTAAAGCAGCTGAAGGAAGCTTTACCTGAACAGGATAAGGTAGGTGCCATAACTTCAGCGGATATACAGGTACAGTTTATGTTAAGGCTTTTTTAACTTTTAAAAATTGTGATGAAATAACACATCAATAACACATCAAAGTACTTATCCTTTTCTCCACAATATAAGTAACTCTTTTCAACTTTGGAAAGATTCAGCTGTTGCAATGAGTGGTCGTTTAACAGTGGGGGTTTTTTGTTGTTTTTGTTGAGCACTGTTGAGAAGGAGTGGTTTGGTTGCTTGGACAATCACTGTCAAAGATATATTGTCAAAAGCAGATTTAATATAAGTTTGCAAAAGCATGACATAATTCATTGGCAAGGTTTATTCTGTTACTTAATGCATGGCTGAGGCATACAAGAAAAATCAAGTTAGAGGTGACTTAGAATGATTTACACAGAGATGGGGGATGCCAAAATGTAAGAGAGACCCTAGCGTGGAGTCACAAGATTCAGAGTGGACCCCTGGCTTTCTAAACTACTGATGGAGCCTAGGTGCGGCTGAGTCCAAACTTAGACTTCGTTGGGTGTTTACATCCAAAGGATTTTAGCAGCACTTAATCATTGACTAATTTAACATTTGCAAGGTGATTCAATAGGATTAACTGTAATCACAATAGTAACTCTATTATGTATAGATCCAGGACAGCAACATTCATATTATACTTGCCATAGGATGTTTAAATCAATTCACACACACATGCACACAGGCACAAAGATGTATGTCTGTAAAAGTAAAAAGGTATACTAGTTAAAAATTCTGCTTGAGTGTCAGCAAAATACTTACGTGGAATGCCTTGGCATTTCTCAGTGAGCAAAGGCTGAGCCTCAGGGAATGGAGGGTATTTACCCAGGCCCCTTTGTCAGCTGACAATGGTCCTCTGAATATCACAGACTAGAGGGTTCACAAGCTCTGAGAGGGACCCCACTCAGAGGTCGGTGCTGGCACAGCCCACTGCGACTCTAGAGAGCTTTTAGGGTTTCACTTAAGATCACTGTGTTTAGCATTACAAGATGATTGGCTTTAGTTATTAATCAGTTCCCATTCTGGCACTAATCCAAGTCAATAATTACAGAAATTATTCAAAAGTCTCGTAACAATGATAGCATTCCACTCCAGTTAGGATTCAGGTGGATAATTCTCCAAGGCCAGGGGGCCTGGGGGGTGGGTAACTGATTATTTCTATTTCACTTCCTTCATCAGGGAGCAGGTGTCCCTGCTGTGAATGATGCCACTCCCATGTAAGCCATGCAAGAGTTCTGGTATGGTCAAGCGACACTTCACCAGCCAACTCATTACACAAAGGCCAATATGCAACACAGACTTCTGAGATTGTAAAGCAGGCCCAAGGAGTAAAGAAGGCCTAAGTAGGGGGAAGGATGCACCACCACAAGAAGTATTTCGTTTTGCTCTTAAGGCTACATGAGTAACTCAGTGATGTTAAAGAATTATTTTTTGAAGTTACTGTTATGTTGTCTCTCTAATTATCTTATGTAGACTGCTAGAGTATTGTTGACCTTCAATAGATGTTTGACTCATCAAGAGTGTTTTGTCTTGCAATTCTCTCAACAGGTAACTGATTTTTTTTGTTGGAAGACACTTTCTGGGATGAGAATTGTCTTTAGGCTACATGCTTAAATCATGCCGGTTTGATGACAAACCACTTATTTTTTAACAGAGGCTTAACATTATTCAAATTGAGATGCAGAAAATGTGACCATCTGAGTAAACTACTCACTATTAAATACTTGTGTGACACAAAAGCTGACCTATGTTTTAACAATTAATAAGTAGAGTGTTGGAAACTTCTGTTGTAGTGAATTTGCAATCCACAGACTTAATTCTGTATATACAATACTGTAGAGAACTCCATTTGTATCATGTGCCTGAATTTAAGGACCGGTTGTGCAAGCAGGCCTGATCATTTACTTTCTCCTACCTGAACAGGAATACAGCTTGTGGCTACATTGATGCAGTAGTTATCTGTGAATGATGCTACTGCTCTACGCTCATACATCTCCTGAAGTGTTTTCCTAAGTGTGTGTGTCTTTTGGCAGTTTAAATCTTGTAAAGACACAAACAGAAACCTGCCTGACTGATAATTACTGGACTTGGTGTTTTCTGATTAGTGACCTAACAAGGAGTTAAGTGGGACATACTTTTATTTGAAAAGGAAAGTGAAAACGTTTCTGAATTACTTTTAGGGAAATAGAGTTGATTTAGAAGCATCTGCTGAGAATCCTTGTGAATAAAATATTTTCAATTGCAATAGTTACTACCCTATACCAATTTTATGTAGTAGTTTTTAATCAGATGTTTAAACAGATGATTAATGGACAAGTGTTAAACATAATGCTTCTGTTTACCTGTTTCTTAGATTAGTTTCAAAAATTTGTTTTATTTTGCTAAATGAGTGTCACAGGCAGAATGGAAGCTTGGGAAAAAGTTTATTAGAGAAGGCCTCCTGAGTGACAAGGTTCAGAAAGGATGTCCTTGCTTTCTAAACTGCCTCTCAGAGAGGAGTCTAGGTGCACCTAGATCCAGTTGTAGCCCCAGACTTAGTCAACAGTTTATGTTTAAAGGAATATAGTTGTAATTGATCCTTTATACAGCTTTGTCCGCCAAGGTTAAGGATGGCAAACCAAGTACGTTTTTATGATTAGAATAAATTATTTTTCTAAATCGGTGGTGATGATAATGGTAATGATTCAAGGCGCTAATCAGAATTATTTGTTACACAGTATAGATAGCTATAACTGCTAGTACATTGTTGGTTCCTTTATCAAGAGCTTTGTTTGCCACATTGTCACTGGTGCCGGTTTCTGTCAGGAAACATTGTTCTTCCTCAGGTTGTTTAACTTTGGGATTGATGAGTCTGGCTGGTCTCAGTACTCTTCAATACCAAAAGCAGTGTCACCTCTCTTTTGCGCTGATAACTTTTGCAAATAGGGTATTGTTGTAGGTGTTTTACTCCCACATAGACAGAGCATCCTGCTACAATGAGCTGTAGAAATTTTCTGGTAGAGATGGAGGACCTTTCAATCTAAAACCCCTACTCTGGACTCAGCTTTGCCTGAGAGGCTCTTGTTTTGAGATGTATGGTTTCTTTCTACTCAGCTTTTTATTTGGATTGAAACATGTCCATGCTTCCAAAGGTGACATTTAACTCATACAGTTACAGGGTTAGCTTTGTTGTTTTTCTCGAGAAGTGTCAACTCCCTATCTTTTCCAGCTGGTGGTTATGCTTTGGGATGGAAGGTGCAGTCTTCTGCTTAGTTGTCACAGTACTTGATAATGACTGTTTGGGTACCAGTGGCTGCTATGGTGAGGAAGACTTTTTTTTTCAATTAGTAAGCAGTGTTACGCTTCAGTGTGGAAGAGAACAGACTGAAGAAAACAATACTGAATTATGAAAGAAAACAGCTTGAGATGCTCTGTTCATAACTGTCTCTTTGTTGAGACTACAGAAAAAGTAATGAAATGCATGACCATGGTTTGGGATGTGAAATGCTTTACTTTTGGCCTTGATGGGTAGTGTGCTAAAATGCGTAAATATACCCTGGGACAGAACTTAAAAATGTTTCAGAGGATGCATATATTTATACTAATAAAACATCCAACTTTTTTGTTTTTTATTTTTAGGCAGATTCCATAGCTGATGGCGTTGCAAATTTAGAGCTTGAAGGAGTAGAGCGACAAATTCAGCATCCTCGAATATCAAAAGCACAGAAGAGGCGGGTAGGACTTCACATTAAACATTTTACAAATAATTGATTGACATTATTCTCAATTAGTCGTAATAACCAAAGTTAAACAATTTTGCAGGGGACTAGCTAATTCAGCATTGATGCTGTACCTAGTGGGTGCCTTGAGAGTCTGTAAAACTGCTACCTAGAGATATGTAAGCATTTTATAAATAATTGTAGTTTTCTACTGTCAGCCATGAGCTGGGAATCAGAATAGGTCAGGAAATGGGAGCCAGAAAAAAAAAGAAATTATGTAAAGTAAATTACTTTTGAAACAATTTCACTAAAAATTTATTGAAGTAATTGAATTAAAATAATGGAAAATACTATGTGAAAAATATGCAAGTAGTAGAACTTTACACATGAAACAAAAGAACATTAATCCTGAAATTCTTTTGTTAAGGATTTTGTTAAGGTTGTTAAGGAACACTACCTGGTGTCCTAGCTGTTATGCCTAAATCTGGTTAAGCCTCAGATTGTGATGAATTAACATTCTCATTGCACCTGCATGAGTATTGGTTCAGGACCAGAGGAGTGCTGCTTTGTTGCATAGCCCATCCCCTGTTACATGGTCACTGCCAATATAATAAAAGGGGTGTTCATAATTCATGGCACCATGTACAGGCAAACTGAGAGTTCTAGTCTAGTTTTCCTATATTGTGATTGCCTAAACCGGTCTGGTCTTGATTTGTGGTCAATTTCAAGTATGGAAGTGAAAGGATCATTCTTTGTACTGCTTCCTTTTTTTATTTGCTCATTTACTTTGGCTCTTGCTCCCTTGTTAACTTAGGCATGAACATTCCATAGAAGTAATTTTTATGTATTACTACATCCCTTCTAGTGTTCTCTTTATGCATTCTTATCCATCCTTTAGATTAGGAGCAGTCTTTTTTGATGTATAGTAGCTAGCCTGAGGGAGTTTCAGTTTCATGATGAGCTCCATTATGCTTAAGTGGTGGATCTCACACTTATTATGAAAGAGTGGTATTTTCTGATGTTTAATGAGAATTCCCCCTACTTCAGTGATGAAATAGGTGATCTTGAAGAAACAGGTACAATTAATAGTTTTTGTATGAGTGTTGTAAAGTGTTATTTTGCATGCTGATATAATTAAGACTTCTCCTGTCACGTAATTTCAGGTGTAGTGTTGGAGGCAATTAGGATATACTGATCACTTATCATTTGCTAAAGTTTGGGTTTAGGAGGTCCCTAATCAGTAGTATCAATTCAGGCAAATATTTCACAGATACAAGTGTGCTGAGAAAACATTTGAAGAGTTAGAAGCAAGCAGTAAGGCAAGAACTGTACAGGGATATTCCAAATTTTAACATTTGATGTAATTTTTATGTGTTTTTAATATAAGGAGAAAAAAGCTGCCTTGGAGAGAGAAAGAGAAGAAAGGATAGCTGAAGCTGAGATAGAAAATTTAACAGGTGCTAGACATCTTGAAAGTCAGAAACTTGCCTCCCTTTTGGCAGCAAGGCACTTAGAGATTAAACAGATCCCTTCAGATGGCCATTGCATGTACAAAGCTATTGAAGATCAGCTCAAGGATCGCCAGAATTCCTGGACTGTTGCAACTCTGAGGAACCAAACTGCAAAGTATATGCAAAGTCACTTTGATGACTTCCTGCCCTTTCTTACAAACCCCAATACTGGAGACATGTATAGCAGAGGTAAGACTTGGGGCATAAGAGATTTTAAAAACTATTTTAACTGTTTCTGATAAATCTCAATCTGAGTTACAAATGAATTGGGACCTTTGTGGTGTTTGTTCTTGAACTGTTATTTTTTAAAGTTATCTAATAAACGTTATTCCTCTTAAAAAAAATCACAACTTCCTGATTACTAGATATCAGTCGTGTTCTGGAATGTGATTTATTATAAACAGCTTGTCTACGAGGTTAGTGATGATCTTTTTGTCAAGTTTTATATTTGTGTTTGCAATGTTGAAAATGGGTATGCAACTCAAGAAAATCTATAGTTATTTTATAATTGTTTGCATGGATGCTTTTTTTAATTTTACCCTTTATTTTCACTGTTGACGTAAGGTTTTATGGCACCCTTTCTTACAAACAAACTAAACTAAATATATAAAGAGCTCTAGTGTGGATCAGTGGCTCAGTAAATGGAGTTTATGTATCTCTTATTTGAGCAATACATGACTTATTCATTATGCTTCTACAAAAGAACTGTTTGGAATAAATACTTTGGAGTTTAAAAACAAGGCAGCTAATTTGGATATTTAAAAAAAGCTCAACAGTTGTACTAAATACAGTCACAAGACTTCTAAAACATACCTGACAGTTGGCGAGTGTAAGAACTGTGCATGCTTCTTGCTGTCCACTTGTTTTCTAGAGTCTAAACATCCTCTGAAATTGAACAGGAGGAAAACTGTATGCAATTTCATGTTTGTTGTTACCAGTTCCCTGAATAAAAAGTTTAAATTATGAACTGCACTTGTTATACTTGTTTTATTCTTGTCTTCAGCCTTAAATTTTCTTTTTAAAACAGTTAGGAATTTGGGGTCTTGTTGTTTTTTGGTGTTTTTGTTTTTATTTCCTCTTCTTCAGTGGAATACGTGCTATCCTGTATAATACGCTTGTACTTTTCTGGTTCTAGTTCTTCATTGTACAATCAGTATTTTTCCTCAGTTGCTTGTTCTCAAATAAGAAAAGTACAAAGTTGTCTCTTCTTTTCCTGCAGAGGAATTTGAGAAATACTGTGATGATATAGCAAATACAGCTGCATGGGGTGGTCAGCTGGAAGTAAGTATTGCATTAATAATTTTTGTGAAATTTTGAAGTGAGTGAATATATCTTAAAAAAAGACTTCTTAAGAAAGAATGCCTCAAGGCATAAGGGAACATAGTCATGAACAGTTTATTAAGAACTTCCTTCTATGGTTATAAGTTGTTTTCCCAAAGTAGCAGCTTTTCTGATGATGCACTGCAGTTCTGATGTATTGGACAACATGCAAGTTAATGAATTCAAATAGGCCTAAATATCATTAGAAAGACTGACACTGTGAGTGGGGGAAGACTTAGATGGTAGCAAAGCTGTCTAGGTCAGAGTAGGATTAGGTTTTTGTCATGCAAACAAGAATTTGAACTTTAGAAAATGTGTATTTATTTTAGTTTGTCTTGTTTTATGAAAGAACAGTTACCAAACTACTGAACTAGCCCAACGTATCCTCAAAACAATGAATAGTTTAAGGCAATCTGTTGTGAATTAAAGTTTAAAATGTTAAAATAATTCTTCTTATTTTAATAAAGTTTATTTTCTGAAAATATTTGTAATGTTGAGTTTGAACTGCCTGCTAAAATTGAATGCCTAGTCTTCCCGTCTCCTCCCTACATTGGATTTAATCCCATTACTAAATTTTTTTATGCCTTACAGCTAAGGGCTTTGTCACACATTTTGCAAACACCTATTGAAGTAGTGCAAATGGATTCCCCTCCCATTATTGTTGGTGAAGAATATTCAGGCAAACCAATAACACTTGTGTAAGTATGTAATTTTGTTTCTTAAAATTAGTGTACTTATTTCTATAATATAGGACTTAGCTTTGGTTTTCACCTGCTCTTTTACTTTCTATTACATATCTTACGCTGAAATGCTGCTTGAATAATGATCATACAGGTCAGAAATTGTGACTGACACTCTTAGTTTGGAGAACTTAAAGTGCTGGCAATGTCTGATGTGTATCAGTCACTGCTTTATAGAATGCTGCAAGGTCATTTTACCTGTTAGATAATTGCAGAATAATAGTGAAATTGATACAAGATGCAGGGGGAAACTTTTTTCCCTCTTCAAAGTATATGTCATTCTGTGTTTGGAAGTCACCAGAATTAAAAATTGTCTTTATTCATTGTCTTCTATTTAATGAATATTTTCTATATATTTTCTGTGATAAAACTTGGCTTTATTTAAGTTGTTTTCCAGTAGTGTTACTGTTTGGCATGACATATACTTCTAGTTAAACTAAACACTAACTCTGTAACTTTTCTTTTTAGGTATATGAGGCATGCCTATGGATTAGGAGAACATTACAATTCTGTAAAACTTCTAACAGACAGTGCTACAGAAAGCAGCAGCTAGCATACAAAAGTCATACGTTCATGTGGATAACAGTTGCACCATGATGTGTTGGGCTTCAGGCAATTCCCAGACAGACTGGAAAGTAAAATTAAATTGAATGGATAAAAAATGAGGGAAAAAAATACATGCAAGGTTTGAGTATAAATCAGACATAGCTCTTGATTTAAAAGAAAAACAAACCAATGTTTTGAACTTACTGGTGTTAATCATGTTTAGAAGATCTTCTCTAAAATGGTGGCTATGTAGATCAGATTGGGTTTTTTTTTAATAGAGCTTCCCATGCTACGGTGAAAATATTGACTAGTAAGTGTTTGGATTAATCTACCTTTCTGCTGAAGAATTAAGGTTACTTGAAGGTTCCTGTTCCATTATTTCTGTAAGATTTTGCTGATAATGGAAGAGCTAAGGTATTTGAAATAATTGATTGTATTTCAGTTGATGGAATATCCTCTGTAGTTCTATCAGGATCTAGTTTTAACACTGTACTAAGGATCCCCTTCTTTATTTGGACAGAGAAGACCTGCAGGCAAATCCAGTAGCAGAATACCTTTCTTGGGTGAAGGGATTGCACATTTTTTTTTTTTTTTAAGACTTTTGGAAGATTTTTGCCAAGATTTGAGGTGGGGTTTTTCTTGCAGCCCAGTAGGAACTGCTTGTGTTGGAAAAGCATTTCTGTTTATGATTGTACATCATAATGTTGATGCAAGTTAACTGCACTATTCATTCTTCATAGTCTTTCACCTGTGCATTTCAATGATACAGGAATCTTACAAAGAGCTCCTCAATGTCCTCACTTCAGGTAGTGAAACTCACCAGAAGTAATCGTTTATGGGTCTGCTGGTCTAAGCACTGTCATCAAAAGTGTGATATTTCATAATGCTTAAAGGAGCTGGTTGCATGCAGGTGTAGAAATAAGCACCTTGGGTTTTGTCAGTAACTTTAAAGGTGATCTGGAGAAGAATTAAGTTTAATTACTTCTTATGATGCACAGAGACTTGAAAAGTGAGATTTTTGCTATGGCTTGACCTTTACATTAGAAATGTAGATTGTTGTCTTTAAGTCACTGTAAATATGACTTCAAAATTAGGAGCATACTGAAACCAAAGTTGTAATTCAAATGTTTTTTAACAAGAGAAGTGATTTTTTAATTACTTTTTGTTTAAAGCCGTAGTTAATAACATAATTGTGTATATTTTACTGCTGCTCAGTTGTTTTGGAGAAAAGTGGTTCATGTCAAGATTAAACACCTTTGCCCTGGTTTGAGGATTATGATCTAACAGTACACATCTTGTAGTCGTTCAGTAAAGCTAGCCAGCAGATTGACATTCCTGGAACTTATAAATTAGAAAGAAAAATCTCTTACCTAAGAAGGAGATAAGTGTTCACTTTATGGGTCAGATGTCTGATTTAAAGCACTTTGAGAGGGAGGTGCCTGCCAGGAAAACAAAATATTAACCAGAGAAGAAGTTTTTAGATCCTTATTTATCTGTTACGGTATAGCTAATATAGTTGGTTTATATACCAAATCAGCTCGTTTACTATAGAATTTGGTTTACTACCTTGATTGTATAAAATGATGGTTTTAATTTCAAATAAAAATTAGGATACAATAGCAATGGAAAAAGTATTTCTATTCATAATACTACTATAGATTTCAATAAAAATAATAATCAGAAATACTTTTCTCTGCATTGCTTACAACTGATGTGATACAAATGCTGTATTTTATAGATGCTCAGTGAGAAAGGTTCGTTGGTTTATTTGGATATCAGTTTTGTTGATTAACCAAGAGAGAAAAGGTGCCAGAATTGGGAAACACCTGTACCAACAGTTTGTCATGTTGAAGATGTTTACAGTTAGTATAAAGCTAAATAACATTTTAATATAGTGAGTAAAAGATCTTTGCTCATGCTGTATGGGACTTGCCAAAAAGTAATAAATTGGTTTATTTGTGGCAAATCTTCTTGTCATCACTTTTTATTTTGTACTCACATACTTCTTTTTTCCTAGTAAGAACAAGCTTACCCATTTACCCCTTGTGACTTTAGGGTCCTGCTGTAGTATGAAGTCTCAAACAACTGACTGTATGCAAACAGAAAAAGCTTTACTCTGTGTGAAATAAAGCTATTTCTAAATAAAATTTATCCCCAGCATTTTAGCATTTAACTTGAACTCTTCTGAAAAGCTGTATCTGAAAATACTGTTGAAGTTCCTCATGCATAAAAATGATCCAGTGAAACTGAGAGGGTTTTTTTCGCAATTTAAGTTCTTTGTCAGATTACATTTTCTCTGCAGAATAACACTACTTACTTTTTGTATGTATTTCAGTAGCTTTTCTTGCTTTTATCTGCAATTCATTGACATCAGTTTCTTCAGCCATGGTATCTTTTAAGGACTGTTAAGTGGCTTTTTTCCAGATTAATTGAGATTAATTTACACTAGCAATGCTCACGTGAACAAGAAGAAAACTGTCTAGTGCCCTGCAATAAATTATGTACAATATTCTGAAAGAGAAAAACCAATTTGTTGTTGAAAGCAATTTAGTGCTTTTCCCTGTTCCTGTCACTTACTCTGCACCAATCTCTGCTCTCCTGTGTGTGCCCAGCTGTGTGGGCTGCAGCCAGCTTGAGAGCGGGTGGGAGGTGGGTGGCAGTGGGAGCGAGGGCTATCATGAATTAACAGTCCATGAGTTCAAGGGTTTTTTAAATAATAATATAAAACACAATGAGGCTGTTCCTTGTGTGCATGTGTACAATTCTCATAACTTCATGTGTTTATGTATGTTAAACTACTGCACCAAAGCTAAAAGAGAACTTTACTTTGAGGGTGGTTGAGGTGCATCCTTTAGGAACAGCACTCACTGATTTAGTGCCTGCCCTGCCCCAAGGCTCTCCCAAACCAGGTGCCTCTCTCCTCAGGTGGGAGATACAAAAGGCAGAAATTATGGGTTGAGATAAGAACAAATCTACTGGAAACAGCAGTGTGATAGGAAAATGAACAGTAACAGCAACAATGTTAACTATACAAATAAGAGGGTGGTTTACATGCAAAAATGCTCACCAGGCCCAAGACAATGGAAAACAATATCAGACAGACTCTCTGCACCCACTTTTTTCTCCTGACTGCAAGCCATGCCCAGTTTCTTCCTGGGAGCAAGAATCCTTGACCTTCACTCTGTCCTGACACAAGGTGGTATAGAACAACAGCCCAGGTGTACCCACAGGGCTCCAGGCTCTGCCCTCTCACTGCTGCTGTGAAAAAATTAACTCTGTCCTGGCCAAAGTCCAGGAGAGGGGGGAAAGCTACTGAGAACTCTGTATACAGAGTTTCAGAAGAGAAACATGTTCGTGTGATTGCTTCAGGCTGCACATCCCTTTTTATTGTGTTAATGCTGGTCAGAGGGACCACACTTCTCAGAAATTGTTTAGATGAGATATTACCTAGTTTGAGATTAGTTTTCTAGCTTCTTCAGGCTTAGCTTCCTAGGTCATAGGGAGATACTTGTTTGGAGTTTTCTGGTCATGGTGATTGATAGAGCCAGCTGGCAGACTTGAACAGCTTTATAGCTATTTCTGGTTATTCAGCCTATTTACAATGCTGGTCCATTGTACTCAGTAGGATTAACTTGCTTGATACTTATTTCTTTAGACAAGTCTTCCACTCCATTCTTATCCTTATCTCTGCCTTTCTTATATGAGCTATCATACTTAGGGCTTTTCAGGTAAATAATTTTATTGGAAAATAGCTGAAGAGTTGCAATGATGGACTGTAGTCTCTTTCTGCTGGGTCTGGGGACTGCTGAAGTACTGAAGAATTTTACCTGTTGGATCTGTTGTTGCTTAAGACTCCTAGAGCTCTCAGCTATGTGTCAGGGTGGTTGTGAGCACATCCCAGGCAAAGAAATGTGCTTACCATGTCTGGGCACAAAGTGGGCAACTCACCCGTTTTCTGCTTGAATTTCAGTTTGTCATTTTTTGTTTGTATTTCCAAGGATCTTTTCATGATCACACTTCCTTCCTGTTTAGCAGCAGCTGCACATCTCATTAAAGCAGTTTCTATTTCTTGCACCTCATTAATGAAGGCATTACAAGACTGCACGAGACATCACTAACAGACTTTGCCACACGACATTAGTTATCTTGTTCAGTGGATGCCTTGGACTTTTATAATTCTCCTTGAACTTCTCTACATCATAGAACACCAGTCCCAACAAGCGTGGAGTGTTTCTGACAATCTATTATGTAGCACCAAATACTTTGTTAGTTGGACATAAACTACACAAGTTATTACACACACATTACTCATTTCATAGGCATTTCACCTCTTTTGAAAGCCGCCTCCATATCAGAGTAGGTAATGATTTCTTTGCATGTGCAGTTCTTACTGCTTCTGCTTTGATTGCCAATATGAGTTCCAAGTGTATGATCATTTTCTTCAAAATCTGGACTTCATCCATGAGTATCTGGATGCAGGCCAGGGACCTAATATCAAATAGTTTGTAGTAGCAACTCTCTATTGTAACTCATAGAGTACGTAATGAAAAAGAGTGACTTGGAAATAGAATGCCCTAAATTCCATGGCAATCTCCCTCAAGACACACTTAAATTTATATTTACTTTCTGAAGAGCTGATAGTCCTAATTTTTCCCTAGATCCTCTTTAAGTTACAGAGTTTTTGGAGTTAAAGATTTGTATGTTGGATAATGAACTTTTAACCCCATATTAAATGATGTAATGCAGTTAAAAACTACGTTTGAAAGAGGCTGAGTTGGACATACCTCATTCCAAATGTGGGTGACTTAAAGGGTCCCATTATGGAAAAATAAATGGAGCTTCATAGCCATAATTACTTTAGCTGACATGTTTAGCTGAGCAGCAATAAAACATACATCATCTTAATATATATTGTTAATCTTGCCAATAATTTATACCACTCAAGCTGAAATTACCTCACCAAGTTAGACAGAATGAAGTCAGTGAAAAGCAGCTAATCCTGATAATTAAACTAGACAAAGTGGCAAGTAGGTTTTTCACTGCTTAATATATGTTATTATAAATTATTTAAATGCTAAAAGACAATATGAAATTCCTTTACTTTAGCCGTAATTGGTCTTGCTGTGGATGTGTTCAAACAGAAAAGATAGTTCAGCTATTTCATAACAGCAAATAAACATGTTTTTGTTTCATTTGGAGAACTGCATTTGAATATGCTAAGATTTTAGGTTAAGAAATACCTTCAGCCTTGACATTCTTCTGATAATTAATGGATGCAAAGCAACTAACAAAAGAACTTCGCTGTTGGGTGTGTGAATAGATTTCTGTCTGTACTGCTTGGGAGAGGGCATTTTGGTTTGGTTTTGTTTCTTGCTGTGTTTTCTCACCTGAGAGAAGTCAGCATGGTGGTGACAGGAACTGGGAATCTTTGTAATAGCAGAAAATCAAACCATGTATTCATCTGCCTTTTCCATTTGAAGGTGATTATTCTTGAGACAAAATGTACAACATTTGTACTTTCTGGGTTATTTTCAAGCAATTTAGCATAAAGTGAGATAATTACATTTCATTGGCCAACAATATCCTTCTCTTAAATTTGGCCTTCAGGGCAGTTTTTGTAGCATCATTGTGCAAGATGGGCTTGTAAGTTTGATGTATTTTTTTTCTTTAGTATTCTGTAATGGAAATCAGATTAGCGATTTCTCTACAAATATATATATGTAGTTCAAACCTAAAATTTTGAAGAAAAGAAAATCCATATGTTTTTAAATTTGTCATTGTTGATTATAATGTTGTAACAACTTGGATCAGTGTATTAGTCCAAGGTTTTGAATAGAACTCAGTTGTCTTTTAGTCATGGCTACATAGTTGCTTAAGGCCACTAGCACTTAGTATGCCATTGAACATAGGAAAACACAAATGTCTTCAAAACAAAGGACTGATTTAATAAGCTGTCTGTGGTTACTCCTAGTTTGTGTTTATGACTGAGTTGTAAAGGATATGCTCCTATGCAAGCCAAATTGTTATGAGGTGGTGCAAATTAATGGGTCCTCTTTCTATGCTATCAGTTGAACACAGGTGCATCTTTGTGCTTGTTATACAAGCCACCGATTTGCTGTGGTAGATAAGGTCATAGAGGTTAAATGGCTTGTCTCTAATGTAATGAATTGTACAAGAGGAAAGAGAATTGCGTTACACAAAGATGTTGGTTGAGAAATTGAGATGGAATTGTAAATCTCTAGGAAGCATTTGGATGTGCAGTACTGAGGAAAGGAAATCCTGAGCATGTACTGTTCAGCATGGGCATAAATATCTATGGAAGTAAATGACTTTTAAAGTTACCAAAGTATTTGGATTTTAAAACTCTGTCGTTTTTCTGTTTCTGTATGATCTTAGATAAGAATACTTACAGTACTGTTCATTGAAGAACCGAATGTTTGATTGGTTTCTTATACAGCTGCTTAACCAAAGCAGTGTTATAATTTATAGGTTTATAAAGCTTTTTAAAGACATCAAATATGAATGCATTTTGGGTCCCAGTGTATGTGACGGAAAGGAAGGTTGAGGATGGTCAACACCTTGGAAAACCAAATCTCTTAAGAACTATTTGGAAGGGGATCTACTCCCAGCCAAGAGTAACAGCTGGATTTCACAAGCTTAAACAACTTTCCAGCTGGATGTTGCTTATGCTCCCATTTCTTTAGACACAGTTAACATTGTGAAAAAACAGTGAGAAACTTGAGTATGTGTTTACAGCATCTGTATAGTGCTTACAATGTTATTACTGTCAAGTCATCCATTTCATGGAGTTGAGAGTCACGGAATCGTCATGGTTGGAAGGGATCTCCTGAGATCATCTAGTGTAAGCACCTGCTCAGGCAATTTAAATCTCTTGGTGTGTTAGCTATGGATAGAAATTAAGTTAGGATTCTAAAGACATTAAACTGAATGTTGACAGAGAGTAGTATTAACTGTATCTTGAATTTTGAAGAAGGGAGTTACTTTTCTGCTGAGTGCATCACACAGATGGACCTTGATGGGGAAAGCAGAGCAGAGGGCCCTGGTGTCAGGGTGAGCTTTTTCTGTGGGGATGAGAAAATTTCTGGGATATACCCCTGAAGGACTGCGTATGCAAAAGAAGACAGAACTGATGTAACCTTATCCATACTGACTTTTGGCTCTGTTTTCTGAAGTGGAACCTCCTCCAAACTTAGCTTGGTTGCCTTAAGCAGCCCAAAAAATGCAGGGAGTGAGCAAAAAAGGAAGCAGTGTGGACACTGAAGGGTCTGATGCACAAGTTTGTTTTCTGGCCCTCAGTGGTTGCCACTTATCACTGTGGATGTTTTCCACGATGTCCAATCCTAGTTAGAATATTATCTATACTGCAATATAAATAATAGATTAAATAATAAATTAATTCCTTATTCCTAAATTAAAAATAATCTAAGTTGCTTTTTTGATCTCAGAAAACTTAGGTTGTCTTTAGCAACATTACTCGCCACGCCTTGCACAGGGTTACTTATGACATGGCAGATAACAGGGGATCAAACCTGTCATAAGGTTTGGTCCCCATTTAAATATTAATCTTGAAGACAAAATCTGAGTGTAAATCATGCCCTTGAAGTCTTTGTGTGCCTTTGAAAATAACCAACACTGTACAGAATGTTTGACAATAAGAATTCATCAGTGCTTATGGTACACATTTGTGGAAAGTGATTTTGAAACATTGGTGTTACAGGTTTTCTCAAAAAAAATCTCAGCACCTCTTATTTTCAGAAGAAAACAAAAAAAACTGAAATGTACACCTGCTAATATAGAGTGGATGCTGTGTTTCTACCCAGTGTAGTCACGGATCAGTTGCTCTTGCTGCGCGATAGAGCAAGCAGGGAATGCACTCATGAGATCAATCAGATTGCCCTCTTTGGTATTGTTTACAATAATTGTTAATTAGTTTCCTAGGATATTACCTCATTTGCGGTCAAAATAAAATGTACACCAGATGGAGAGAAAATGAATTCTGAAGCAGTAATCTATCCATATACATAATTATTCCTTGTAACTCTGTAATGGTGGTGGTTCTGGCTGTTTAAACTCCAGCAACAGATAGATCAAGCAGATGACATTGCTTAAACATTATTCAGGGTTTTATTGGGTAAACCATAAACAAATGATATATGATTGCTTTTTGACTGGCTTCTTTTATGTGTTTTAATTTGATATTGTGATTAATATTTTTTCATGTAGAGACTGAGTTCAAATTTTAAATTTGCAGGAAATGTTTAGATGTGCATAAAATGTTGTAGCATTTTTCCCTGTAAGTCCTATTTTTTCTTAGTTTTGAGATATGCTTTTAAAATGTGATGTATAGATTTCCTAATGTAGAAACAAGTACATTCTTAAAAATGAAGGTAAAATACCAGGTGTGAAATGTTTGGTGGTTTTTGTGTTGGTTTTTTTTTATTTGTTTGTTTTGGTTTGTTTTTTTTTTCTGAAACAAAGAGGCTCTTAGATGTCATGGAAAATAGCGAGAAAGCATGAATTACTTTATCTTTAGAGTGCTATATTTATATTCTGCCTGTATTTCTTTTTTTCCCTATGGATTACTGCATTTGGAAGAAAGATTATTGTTTCTTTTATGCTAAGAGTATGATCATTCATGTGATTTCTCTCTCCCTAAAATAGGTGCAGATTTTTTTTTCTATAGGTTTTGTGTTTAGAATAAAGATCACTGGAATGCAAATATTTTTTGAGACTTTTGGGTCTGTGATAGAACCAATGGGGGCTTTGGGATTGATCTTTTCATTTTGAACAAGGGGACTGGCTGAGAGACGGTGAATTTGTTTTTCATTGCTGTGCAAACTGTGAGGGTTATCTTGGTACTGCTTCAAATATTCTGTCACCTTCCTGAACCTGAACATGTCAGTAAGAGGGTTAGGTAAAATAAAAAATATAACCACGACATACTAATTTCATAGCTTCATCACATTAAAAGGATGTTAAGAAGGCTGTGGCAGGTGCCCAAATGTATGGAGGTGACAAAATGACAGCTGGTGGGGGAGGACCTTAGTTGTGCTTTCCCTTTAAACACCTTTAGAAAACAATATTTTATGTGCATTCAGATTGTACTTTCAAATAAAGGAAGATCAGACTATTTTTGTAGCTATCTAGTCTAAGATATAACATTAAGCATGATAAAAAAGTCAGATATTTAAAAAATGTAGAGAGAGCCTATGCAGATTTGTGGGGTTTTTTTTTAATTTAACTAATTTATGTAATGTATATAGTGCTTTTTCTTTGGGTAGGGGCTAAATCAAAATCTATCTATGACAAGGAGAAAAATATATTACTGAAGTTTACACAAGTGCTGTCACAGAGCAAATACTCATATGGGCACTTGCACAAACTTTGTGTAGGAAGACATGCACAAATAGAGGTTAAACAGTTAGAAACCTTTGGAAAAAAAATACATGTAGAGAATTCTGTAGAACATTAAAAATTCTCTATAATTTATATTCAAACAGTTATTCTGTCCAATACATGTTTTATTGTTATATGTAGAAGTCATAGTTCACACTGAAATGTTTGTCCTGATTTCCTTTTCAAAAGCAGTTCCATTACAGCATGAAGTTCCACAGTGTTTCCTGTTTGATATTATGTTGACATTGGTTTAAGTTATTGACTTTTTAAATAACACACTTTACCAATAAATGTACAAATGAGTAAGATGACATCAAAGTGGTAGATATTAATTATACATGTAGATAAAATAAGTCTTTGATGGCAGACAGGGACCTCATTTGTCAGCCACTGGTATATAAGATGACTTGAGGTAGCAGAAGATAAAAGAAGCACAGGAAAATGAAGTAATGGTGTGGCAAAGTGAGTGCTGGCTCTGACAGCTGCCCAAATCTTTGGGCTGCCTTGTATTTCTTTGCAGTTTGTATAAAGGATGGTGATGAAGCATCTCACTGCTTTACTTTCTCATGAACTGTCAGTAGCATTTCCTCCTTCCATTTATGGATGGACAGAGAGTGTCTGAAATGGAAGAGATGATCATGCATGGGGCTCTTCTGTCCATGGAGACCAAAATGGTAGTTGAATGTTACAAACTGGTGTCAGTACATGCAGGTGAAATCCGTCTTGCTTCTCATTCAAAATGCATAGGGACACCAGAATTCGTTGAAGTCTGAAAAGTCTCTATGAATTAATCGAAGTTTCTCCCTCTCATTCTGTTAGCTAAATTTTCTGTAGAAATTTTCCCAATATACATTTTGAAGCAATGGGGGGTTTGCTTGTTTGTTTGCTGGGGGGTTGGGAGTTTTTGGGGTTTTGTTTATTTGTTTTAATTACTGTATCTTGAATAAATCCTCCCCTCTCTCCAGTGAAATCCCATTGCGCTTTCAGCTTTGGAATAATTAACTCAAATTAATAGTAGTTTGAAGCAACAAATCTGTGCTATATGTGCCTTATTTTATGCTCTGTTCTGCCCAATGTTTAACTTACAAGTATCACACATTTCTGAATGAATGATTCATTTCAGGTAAGTAATTCCAAACTGGGAAAGTGTGACACTGATCTGTGATTTCAAAAAAAAAATCAGTGAATAATTGCATCAGTACATTTGAGCACATGGAATAGGTTTTAACAGGGTGGAAGGAAAATGCCTGTATGGACTATGGGAGTCAGAACTCAGAAATCTTGGACAAGAGGAGAAAAATTACTTATAGACCAGTGTAAGAGAAGACAAGGGCAACACAAGAGCTAAAAAGCCTAAATTTCAAAAGTAGCAATAGAAAAGGAAATATGAGTGGAGAAAGCAAAAAAAAAAAGTTTGTGTCATTTGCAAAAATCAGGAACTCAACAAAAGTAACTGCTAAGCACCTGACTCAGCAAACTATCCAGCCATATGCTCAAGTGCGTTTTCACTTAACAAAGCACTCCACAGTCAATTAAGCAATCACTGGGGTCAGGAGGAATCTTTCCATAACAGCTATGAGAATTAGTTTAATCTCTTGAACTTTTTTCTTTTTTAATGTTCCCGTTGTTTATGGGATTACACAAAATGAGGCTAAGAAAATGATAACGATTTTTATAGTTTCTGTGTAAAACTTTAAATGCATATATAATGAAAAGCACAGCTTTCCTGATGACTTTCCAAAACGTATTTGAAAGATTTGCATCAAACCCTGGTTTTCTGTTTTGAAAATATGTCTTAAAAATGCAGGTTTTAAGGTATTTGGGAGAGAGCATTGGCATAGAAAAACCTCAGTTGTCTGTACTCCCTCTCCATGAGAAGGAAGGGTGGCAGTTTTGTAAGATTTGGAGCTACCTGAGGCAAATATTGATTATTTGGGAGAACATTGATGACCTGCAACAGTTGTTCTGTAGCAGTGGTGTATTTCTCTGGCTCTGATGAGCATGTTTCAAACAACCTTTTCAAACATCTTTAAAGTGTGAGTTAATTAAAGTGCAAAATTCAGTCATGATAATGAACTAACCATTTCTTTTTTGTGGACTGTGGCCAAAAGTCTTACCCTGCTCCCTCAAGCAGGACAGAACAGTGTAGTCCAGTCACCTTTATCAGCTGTTCTCCACCCCCTAGTTGGTGCCATTTACAGATCTGTAAGAAAAACAAGACATACTGTGTTTTGTGATGCAGGTAATTACCTAGAATCCCAGAAAAGACATCATGTTCACAGCCATAAGATGTTTACTGAGACTGTCTAATTTACTATTATCTAATGTGAAATTGTCTAATCTAAGTAACAACTGATAATTAAGAAAGCTGCAAAACTACTGCCTTTTCTTTATCAAGGAGGTCACTAGCAATCACATCAGAAGAGAAAAAACACATATCTTAATTAGGATGGGAAACAGAGTTATGAAGTGGTAGAAAGAGAGAATGTGTTCAAGGTCACCTAGAAAAGATTTTTTTGCTGTGAATATAGATCAGTAACAGTTAGGGCAAATTGTCCAAATCAGAGTCCAGGCCAAGCCTGATCATACAAGGAATTACTTTTTATTTTAATCAATTTTATAAAATGTATGTAGTTGCATAAAATGTGCAAGTAGCAGCATATGGTTGGGTTGTGTTCTCAATTATTCTGTATTTTTTCTGCAAATTAAAATGGACTGTGGCTTGGGAATTGGGTAATATGGATCAGTATAGTGGGCACTTTGGATAAAATATGGACTAATCTAAATGGCATATTTGATTGAGCAATCTCTTTTATTTTTTTAGTATATTTTAATGGGTTCTTAAGGACCTGGCATGCGAGTCACTGTGCTCTGAGTTACTGTACACAGATTGAGTTGATTTTGTTCCTACACTTTGGAAGAAATTGCTGAAGAAATAGCAAGGTTCCTGGTTTCAGAGCACTTGGCAAGTATACTGTGAGATTTAGTTTGAATTATTTCTGAACTTTTGGAATTTGGATTTTTTTTTTTAATAACTTATGGATGCATGTATAGGGCAGTTTAAAATACATTCTTTCATACTTAAGCATTTTGTATGTTTCTATTCACTAGGTCCCAGGCAAGGATAAGACTTTTTATTGAAGTAAGCAAGATAGTTCAGTGCACCTGTCTGTTGTGTGAGTTTTCTGAGGTTGCAGTCTAAAATTGTTTAGAAAATTCATATTCTTATGCCTCTATATAGTTTTCATGCTTATTTCTGGAACTAGTAAAAGTTGATGTTACAATTCAGATTATTAATAGCACAGATCTTTTTGTCTTCTGTCTAATTTGGCAGCAGTGGATTCTCTGTGTATCTGCTGATAATTATTAAATCAGTTTGGAAAGAAACAACAACTTTAGGGAGAAAAAGCATTAAAGTCTTTTTGGTCTCAAGTTTGAACAGCAACCCTTTTTTAATTCAGTATCCACTGGGCATTCTTCATGTGAAACTTTCTGTTAAGTGTGCAGACTACAAGGTAGTAATCTCACAGAATACCTTTTCAGATATTTTAAATTAAAATGAGGAAAGGACCGTGTGAATATGTTAATGCTTTTTGATTGTTTTTTTTCAAGAACTGTCTCACAGGCTGCATGGAACTTGATACACTGATCCTGGAATTCTGTCAGTTTGCTGTCTCTGAGGGCAGCAAGATATTAGCTACTTAAATACTAATTTTAATTATTATACTTCGTTGGCTCTCCTTTTCCAATGCCAGTATTGTCTGTTGTAAAATCTATTATCACTGTGATTTATATAATGACAGCCTACAGATCTGGATTAATATGCTACCTTATAAATACATCCTTAAATTGGTTTACTCAGTGAAGTAACAGGTATCTGTTTCATCTGGCTGAAATTAAGCTAATGAGTGACGTATATGGACACTCTAAAATTGCAGGTTTTTCTGATTAACACTTTTACCCACTGGTGTGTCTGCAAAACACTTATCAATACCACAGTGTGCTTTAAAAGTTGGTAGAAATATGACTTTTTGAGGCTTTGAGCTTTTGCACAGAGGAAAAGAAGTGTGATAAGATTATAACAGGATGCAAAAGAAGGATTTCATCTGCTGAAGGGTCTGGAGGCAAGGTATTGCTGATTATTCAGAGAGAGGTAGCTTCTCTCTGTAGAGTGGTAGAACAAAAAAATTACTATTGAAGAAAGGTTATGTAAACTGGGATAATCTCTGATTCACTATTCATTCCTCTCCCATAAGAATATGTAACACTCAACAGAGAGGAATGCAGTGAAGGGGATTAAACACTAGAACAGCTTGTCCTTTGAACTTGTGGAATCTCCATCCCTGGATATTTGGGAAATGCTCCTGAGCAAGGTCCTGAGCAACATGGTCTGGCTTTGAAGTTGTCCGTTCTTTGAGGAAGTGTTTGGATAAGATGACCCCCAGAGGTCCCTCCCCTCTTAAATTATTCTATGCTCCTAGGGTTATCTGGAGATAAAGTTCTTCTTGATAGTTGTTCCCAAATAGTTCTCTTATGAGACAAACCACAGTAAGTGAGCACCTAAATGTTCTGTGGTTGATGACAACATTATATTCATTCATAAAAAAGGTAACTTGATGTATGAACCCATTGGTGAGTTGCAATTCTTGAACATTATTACATTTTACACCTATCTACTTTAGTCTAACTCGCAAGACTGATGCACCTGAATTCCAGGGACACTGGAGGTGTTAAGGAAACTTTTCTGTCTGACCCCCAGGAGAACTCTAGCAGTCACACTCCCACCACCTGAGCTGGGATCAAGGCCCCTTCACAGAGGGTGGCTCCAGTGACCTGATGGGTGCTGCGCTTGACTCCCCACACACTCCACACTCACACAGCCAAACCACATTTTCTTACTAGTTCAAGCCAAGGATTCCCACGTCAGAGTCTTAGACCTCTGGAGCATTAGAATATTTTAATCGTGATGCAATGACAGAATAAAAGCTTGAGCTGCTTGTCTCTGCGGAGGACCCCAAACTAAAGACTACCTGGATTTTTAGACCCTCACAGTCTATGTGTGTGATAGTCTGAGGTCTTCTTACTGGGCCATCGGCTCCTGCCAGGTCTCTGAGTGCCCAGTCACCAGGCTGGTGCCACAGGTCCCCAGACCCTTTGTTGTACAAAGTGTTGGTGCCAGTTGTGGCCTCTTGTCTCAGAATCCCCCACCAACCCAGAGCTCAATGTGCATCTGGCTCTGCAGCTGCACCCTGAGCTACCTGCGCCGAATGTATTCTACAGTTCGTGTTTGGTCTTCCCAGCTGTGTCAATGTCTCAGTGTCCCACACACTTTGGTGGGCCAGGTCAGCACCATCACTTACAGATTAGGTCTCAGACACAAGAATGGAATCCTTCAAGATGTGTTTAAATGCTCAGTACCCACGGATTTGAAATGAAATGAGATCTAGAGCGAGCAGATGTTTCGAACCTCTTTCTCCAGCATTCAAGGCTAGAATTGGAACCAGTGAAGATTTGCTTCTCTGGTGTAGTTGCTCCATTCCACAGACTGCTGAGCACCCACCAGTCTATAAAATATGCAAGGGAAGGAGGTCACTTCGTCTGGATTTGTTGGTTTCCTAAGTTAAAATCTTCTCCTTTTTTGTGCTGTCAGTAATCCTGTTGTAACATTTGGTTAAGTAAAATAATACAAGGAAACTGATGCATGTGATTTAAATATTTTTCCAACAGTTGTTTTTGATGTTGTGACCTTTAACAGCATCTTTCTTGCAGTGGAGAATCTGTCCAAGGCTAGGGGTTATCACAAAATAAATCTGTTTAATATCAGTGTATGTGTATGCAGATTTATGTATTTTGGCTGTCAAGCTGTGTTCTCAAATGTAAGAGTTCTTAAATTGTTTTCCAGTCCATTCTGTGACTCTTAACCCAGTTTAAAAAGGAAAAAAAAAATAAGGAAGTTATTCTAATTTGAACGTAAATTTGAAAGTAACCTTCAAACAGCTGCTAGAAATAACCTTAAAAGGAAATGAAAAATGATGTTTTCTTTACAGATGTTTTCCAAAAGAGATGGACACTATTTGGTTACTTGTACTCATTTTAGATGTGCTAAAATGATCTAATATAAGTTCCTAATAATTTTATTTTTTTAAAATTCTTTATCAGCTGTATGGCAATTTATTAGCAGACACCGATAAGGAACATCAGCAACAGAATTTAAGAGGCTTGTTGCATTATCAGATTTTTTTTGCCTGTTCTGCACTTCCATTTCTCATTCATTAGATGACCTCAGAGCAGACTGTGACCGAGCATTAGGAGCTCCCATGGTTCAATATCTTGCTAATCCATCATCAGTTGACCTCCTGTCTTAAAGTTTCAACCAGTAAACATATTTAAAATGTAGTGAGTAAACCTTTTATTGATGCTACAGATATTGATTTTCAACTAACTTTGTTATTAAAGTATGTAGTTAATATTGTCCAGTTAAAAACCCATCATATCATGAAGCAGCATCAAATCTCGACAGTGTTCTTGGGCCTTGCAATAACCAAATGAAAATACCAAACAAAGCCACTCGATGTCAGTGTTGCTTCACAGAGTTTTGCCTAGCACTGCATCACTAACGTTTACAGAGATGTGAAAGTCAAGCTTAGGCTATTTGAGTCAGGTCCAGCTTCTGTGATACCTGGATATTCACCTTTATCTTGTGATAATTCTGATTACTCAGAGGTGTTAGTGCCACCCTAGTGCCTCCTAAACATCCTGTGTGATGAAGGGATGGAGACTTTAGCTTAATCTGTTTTTTGAAGGGCAAGAATCTTATCTATTTCAACTTTTACACTTTTACATATTTGATGATTGAAATCAGGAGTACTTTTAAAGTTAGGTATTACTGAAAATAAATGCATTGCATCCAGCTATGGAAGATAAACTGGCCAGCTTTGAAGTTTGTGAATTATGTCTGGATTTGATGCACTGGAACTTCAGAGGAGGAGGTTACTTTAATATCAGTAATAAATAATTTGCATACTTAAATGTATGTTTCTTCTGTGGCCTAGTGTTGTGGTTTAACCCCAGCCATGTTTATGTAATACATGTGATCGATACCCTATTTTTTTTTACAAATTCTCAGATTTCAGGGATGCTTTTTGAAGGCATAGATTTTTATCACCATTTTTGTGTTGCTAAATTTGTCAGCACTTGCTTGTAATTCCAGTAGCTCATATATTATTCTGAGGTACTGTATTCTGTGATGTACGAACTGCACAATTTGATCTCTCTGAATTAGTTCCTCTCACCCTTTTTCAAAATCTGACTTCCATTCACATTCAGCTGTGCTTTATCAAACATATTTGGAATTTCTCATAGGATTTCTCTTGGAATCTTAGCCATCTTTCCTAAAGACACAAGTTTTGTGCAACCCAGTGTTTTGCCTGTCTTTTTTTTCTTAAATTTTTGATCTAGTATCTTCTTAATCCTTTAGCCATTCTTATCCATAATTGGTAGAAGTATAGCAGTATCAAATCTGAGTTCGTAGAAATTGTTGGTCAGGATAGAGGACAAGGATGAATGGAAATTAGTTTCCCCACATTAAAAAGTTGGGGAAAGCTCAATCATTATGTATTCAATTTACATTCAGATCTAAATCATATATATATTTTGCCAGTGGCCAGCCAGAAAAGTTCATGTAGCCTTGGATTAGTGGTAGCACATACTTTCCTTTACCCAGTGATGGTAGATGGGAGAACATGAAGAAGTGAATTGGATGCACTGGATGCGCTTGGGGAGAAAATGATGCACATCAGCAGGAATGTTCAGTTACCCCACACTGGATTAACATTGGATATTTGCTGATATTTAGTTAAGTGATCTGTCTTCCTGAGAAAACTTACAAAATACACTTGAAAATAGGCTTTACTTCTATAAAAGCACCAAAAGCTCATTTGTGAAACATCTAACATTACAACAGTGTGTGTGAATATACCGACTTAGAGGTATAAAACCAAAGTTTCCTCATGCTTGTCCTTTGGTGTTCTGGAAAACTAAGTTTCCTATGCCTGTTCCAGAGCAGAAGGGGGTCTTGTAGTCCTGATAGCTCAGGTACGTAGTGACACACTTCAAACTATGAAGGCCTTTCTAATCTGGGAGTATATATATTATAGACTTAAGGAAAGCCAGAAAATGAGAAAAATTTTAAACTTCACATGGGTGTGACACAATATGTATTTCAGTCAGGACACTGATGTGTTTTAGTAAAGTGGGTTTTTTATGTTTCTTGAAGATTCAAATGTTGGAATACTGTTTAGTGAGGTATAGGCTTGTTATATGTAGCTGTGCATCTGTTTTCCCTTAAAAATTTGAATTTCTTCGGGGGATTGTTAATTAAATGTTGCTTTGTGTAATTGTTAACTAAGAGTACTTCATTAATATCGGAGTTACAAGGAACAATGTTTTCCAATAGCGATGATATCAACTTCAGATTTAGTGATAATGCAGGGGGTTTTTAACTTATCAAGATAATTGTTGGAGTAAAACAAAGTTTCCACACAAATTCCACATCAGTTGTAAGATGTTTGCACTCACTCATGCACACACCCATAGAGAGATACCATCCCTTGCTAAGAGACAAAAATCTGTTGATATTGCTAATCCCAGGAGTTCAGATACTAATCGGGGATTGAAAACTGTCCAGATTTGCTGACTGTACAACTATGAGGTGGGAAAATCTCAATTACAGACCATTTTAAACAGCTTCAGCATTTTTCTGAAAGAGGTTTGAAGAATGGAGAACACGTTCTTGTGTGTTTAGCAATGGTTCTTTTGTTTTCTAATTTTTTGGCGTTCTTTTTTTGCCTGTTTCAAAATATTCAGAGCTTCTAGCAAACCATGCTTTGAACAAACAAACAAACAAACAAACAAGCAAGTAAAACCCCTACCGCAGTCTCTTTTACATAAGTACCTATATTTGGGAACATTTTTGCATATCCGTATCTCTGTGTAGAAATGTATTTTGATTTTTATTTCCTGGTAAGTACTATTATAGTTAGAGGTACTGAACATTTAATCAAAACTAAGCAGTACCTGATTGCTGAGTAACTCTCACTGTAGCTAGTAAGGTTTCTGTCCCTCTCTGAGCACTGAAAGTAGGGAAAAATCTGTTTTGTTAAACACTTGGCAGACATAAATACCTTGACTTTGAAGTCCTTGAACTGCACTTTCAAATTAAGAGCAGAGTGGCACATACACAGAAAACGAAAAACACAAACCATATGATGGATTTTGCATTTTAACTTAAATTTCTTTGCCATCCAGAAATAGAGATAACCTAGAGGAAAGCCCACTGTGTTCTTGTACCGTAGCAGTCAAGGCAGTTAAATATCTTAACATTTAAAGCTCTTCCGTGTCCTTATCACTTTGTGTTTGAGCACTTTGTATCATACACAAGGTGCATGACATTATTACAGAAACAGAAGTTACTTGGGGAACAGTCTGTGCTGAGAGAGCCTTTGCTGGATGGGCAACCAAGAGCAGAAAGGAGCAGCTTGAAAGGATTGTCACAAGTGGTTTTGGCACTTCTCCCGTGAAGCTGATAGTTTGCAGTCCTTCACTGTACTTTGAGTTTGTTGCTCTTAAGTCTGAGGCTTCAGCCTACAGAGATACTACTCTGTGTATGGTTCAGCAGGACTTATTGCTACCTGATGTTCTGCATTTACTACATAAATAAGCGGTTTACCGTCTTTTAAAAGACAAAATATTGATGGAACAAGACAAGTTTTCTAGCATGAGCTTTACTGAGGACTTAATGACTTCTGCCTGCGGCCCGAAAAGGTCCCCCGCAGGACAGGCAAGGCTGCTCTCCCGGGCTTGGCAGGGACATGCCGGCTTCGCTGGGCACTTCCCGCTTGGATTAGCATAGCCCAGCCTATAGCGCACACACCCCCGGTAATACCTCATTTGGCCACTGGAATGAGGCCAAAAGCACAAGCATTACAGGGATATAAAGCGGAAGGTTACTGCAAAGAATCACAAACTAATGTGAGACTAGACCTAATTTTTTCAAATAGCAGAAAATGCAATCTTTGCTGTAGACACTTGTTGCATTTCGTGTAGCTGTTTATATGATTGAAGCTTTTAGTAAGTGTTTTCATTGAGCGTAGTTACAGAAGAGCTGCAGAAATCTTAAGTACTTCTGTTCTCTTTTTTTCTCTGTAGTTTTAGAACTGAAAAGTCTCAGAAGAAAACTGGAGACTGATACAGATCAGCTGTGCACTCTTCTGACAGAGGCACTGATTTTGAGGAGTGGAAATGACAGGGGCAAAAAGAAAAAGAAGTACAATCTGGAGGAAAATCCACGCTGTCCGATTTGAAGATGTCAAAGCCTGGTGTACGAGAAGGCTGCCTATCTTGAAATGGTTGCCCATCTACAATTGGAAGGAAAGTTTGGTTCCTGATACAATTTCTGGGATGATGCTAGCCATCCAACAGGTGACTCAAGGTACAGTTAACTCATTTCAGGTTAATATTTAATATTATTTTGCTGAATTGTTCTGGTCTTTATTTTTTTTCTTTCTGGCTTAATATTATCATAAAACTTTGGTTAAAACAATGACATGCTTACATATCTAGTGTTGGTTTACTCTAAATAAAAATATAAGGAAAAATATATAGTGTTAACTCTTAAAGTGTATAGAGTGGATGTGCAAAAGTGGATAGAAATGCATTGTGTTATTATGGCTAATTTCCATGGAACTTTACTATATATCCCATTTCTCTGACATTTTTTCAAAGACAATATAGAAGATTAGAGAGCAGTGACTCTATTCACACACTCTATTCTATGGTTATATACAATGTTTTTTTCTGTTAAATAACCACCTTTTTCTCTATTTCATATGCAAAACAAAATGCATCAAAATGATAACTGCACTATAAAAATATGCTATTCTGAAAGAAGCATTTGCATGATACTATTACCTGTGAAAGTCCAAAACACAGCAGGAAAAATTAACAACTTTCTGGGCATAAAGAGTCCTCCTGCCAGAGACACTACCTATGGAGAGGATCACTGGCACCTGTGACTTGTGTGTTGTTTTAATGCTGTATTGTGTTACCTACCACATCTCTTGTCAAGCAGCAATACAAAATAGGGGTGGAGCTAGACTCCGTTTGGCAGCTTAAAAACCCAAAACCAAAAAACAAACCAAAAACAAAACAATGAAAGAAAAGGAAAAATTTCCCAAACCAAAAGGCTGCACAATGACCTGTAGAAACCTTAAGGCCCAGTAATCTTGGTTAGTAAAGTAATTGTTACTGGAAAATAAATACTTTTGTCAGCTTTTGGTGTGCCTTTTATAGTGTCACTTTCTTATGGCAATATCTTCTGTTTTCTCAGGTGAATCACGGCTTTTTATCTGCCTCAGATAGACTTTAACTCCTTCCTTTATGTAAATGGCATATATTGTTTCTTAACAGTCTTCCGTATTATCTATGCTTAACTATCATTCACACTGTTGAATTATAAACACTCCTCTAACTGAATTATGCCAGACCTGGAAAGGACTGTTTTGTGTAAATATTTCTTCTTTTAAAATAATTAGGAACATCTGCATTGGCATGATTTAACTTTAAGAACCTTAGTACCGTAACAGTGCAAAGTATCTAATTTCACTGGTATGTTTGTACACAGTAATTGTAGTTAAAATGCTGCTAATAGCAGTATGTGGAAATGCATCAAAAAAGCTAAACAGCAAACAAACAAAAAACTTATACAGCCTTTCTGCACTGCTGGTAGTTTTAGCCAGGATTTTCTTGTTTGACTCCTGTACCAAGAAGTTCTTTAATGTAACGGATAAATTTAAGAAGATCCAGTGAAGACAGAAAATACTGGTTTGTGTTTTCTAGATTATTTTAAGTACTCTAGAAATAATTTTATCCTTATTTTATGCTGTTTAAAAAGAAAAACATTGAGACCCTTCCTTCCTGTTGATCTGTTTTTCTTTTTGATGCTTGCAGTTTCTCAAGAGTTCAGAATGATTTTACTGGATGCAATAGGAAGAGAGCTAGATACAACAGCATTTTATCATGTTTGTGGTGCTTCAATTTGAACACAACATGTAAATTTGGATCATTAGCTCTTTTTGTAGTGTTTTAAACATTTCAGTTACTGGGACTATCTGAATACTTTCACAGAGAGGCTTATACATGAAAAAAAAAGTCCTATTTGTTATATAGCACAAAGTGAAAAAAACCCCAACAAATTTTGAGAGGTCCTATTGGGACTGTTTCCTTGCACCCACAAGGAAAACCAAGAAATTTTGCAATGAAATGAAAGGCAGAAGATCTCATGAAAGTAGGAAAAAAAGGTAACCAGTGATAGTTGAGTTGAAGAGCACAGTATCATTTGGTGTTGCAGCAATAGGTTTATGCAAATTCAGATACATGGAAATAAGCTTGGATTATGGAAGGATGCAGAAAAATGTACACCTGTATTCATGTGCAACAGTTTTCTGAGTGATGAGATCTGCAAACACCAGGGTGGAGAGCAGCCCAGTAGCCCAAGAATAATTAAGGGAGGCCTTCCAACTGAGCTGTGTTTTTCACAATTTCCTACTGTGGGATTTCTTAGTCATCTGGCATTGGTCATGTTCAGACTACTCAGGTTGGCGACTGCTTTGATCTGGTGTAATGTGTCCGTGTTTCAACTTCTAATCTAAATTTTAGATAAAATTGCTGTCTTGCCTTTGTAAAATAAGAAAGGAAAGATGAAAGTAACTGTCCTTACCGTGTCTTAGTGAAAGCAACAAAGATAATGTTTATCACTGCTCCTTGCAGCATTTTCAGAAATTGCTTCTGAAGAATTCATATGTAGCAGCAACTTTTGGTATCTGCCTCATAAATGAGAAAAAAAAAAGAGCAAATTAATAGAAATATCAGCTATCAATCTATGCACATAGTATTTACTCCCAAAAAGTCTTTGGTAAAGGTGTAGGATAGTTCAGAACAGCTGTTCTATGACATCTTCTATTTTAGGTAAAATTTTTAAAAGCTACTGCCATTCACCTGTTATTTTCTGTGTCAAAATTGTTATTTTCTGAATGCGTCTTAAGCCTTCAAAATTTTCTAAGATACCTTCAAGTCCACTACTTGAAAAATTAAACACTTGAGCTCATTTATCAGGTTATACTTAAAAGTCTTCCATCATGACACACATTAACTAGAAACTATGTCCTGTGGTGACAGAGTCTAGGAATGGTGTAAGGAAGGCATTCCACCTGAGTGTTTAATTGTCTTTACTTCCACATACAGTGTAGAAGAAATAGATCTTTAGAAAGTAAGGTGTTACCTTGCCTAACACTGAAATAAGGTGATACTATATACCTCTGTGCCTAAAGTGTTATCCTTACTCTCTCCCACAATGTTATATAATAAGTAATATAAAATAATCAGTAATAATTTATAATAATTTCTGCAGAGAGTGATCTTCTGATGCTGCTTTTCAAATGCTTTTGAAACCTGTTTAAAACATGCCCAAGTCCTTTGATCATTGAAAAGGAGATCCATTGATCAATAGCACTGAATTCAACAAACAGGACTGGGATGAGGGAGAGGAGACCGAGATGTGGAGGGAGAGGAGACCAAGATGTGGAGGGAGATGGAAAGGAAAGGCATGGGCTTAACCTGATGTGCTGCTTGGCATTTGTGATAAAAGAGTCACCGCTGAAACCCAGCAGTCATTCTTCAAGTGTTCCTATGGTTATTTCATTGTCTGCTAAAAATGCCAAATAAATATTAACTCAGGAGTTCCAAAATAACCTGCTCAATACAATTATCATGTCCTATTTACCTATTGACACAATACTTGTATTGTCTCTGTATATGTCCTCTAATGTTAGAGTCTGTTATCTAATTCCACAGGATATGGAGAAAGAAGTGTCAAATATAATTATGTTTCTTAAAAATTTATAAAAATATCCAGTAGGAACAAGTTCTAACATAAAAAGCCCTTTCAAACACACCAATTGCTGGAAAGATTCAGTTGGACTTGCATGGTCTCAGACTGCAAAGTCAGCCAGCCACAAGTTAAAACCAATAAAGGAGGTCAGACTTTACCAGTTCCAGCTATTTATTATTATTTCCATCTATAATTTAATAATACAGAGCTCAACACCTTAGTTTTCAGACATAGAATCCACTTAATCTTACTCTGATACCTAACATTGAAAAATAACCTTGAAGCTAAAATAAACATTGTTTTCCATTGTCATCCAGTCTTGAAATTTGCTCTATACTTTCACAGGCAGTTAAGAAATTTGAGCTTTTATGTTTTGGTAATCACTACCTAATTTGTCTCATATTTTTCTCAAAAATCTGTTATTGATAGGCTAGAGCAAGATGTCTCTAAATTAAGAAAATAAATCTGTAATTTTCTTACTGGACTAGTATTCACTGCTCTCTTCCCTTTTGCTTTAAAACATATTGAATATCCCATCAACAGTCATTCTGTGAGGATTTTACTTTCCTTTTCATTCTGTATTCCTCACCCTTGAAAATAAATTCAATTATAAGGTCCACATAGATGTCTCATAAGTGCCTAATCTTTTTTTTTTTCCTTTCCAACTGAAATTGTGTTTATAAAGCAAAGGGTCTGTGGTAGCTCGTTTTTTCCAATGCACTTCTATGTTTCTTACTAGGCAATGAAGGTCTAGTTCATGAGTTAGTGAACATTAAACTATTAGACAACATCCAAAGGAGGGCAGCAAAGGTGGTGAAGGGCCTTGAGGGGAAGCCGCATGAAGAGCAGCTGAGGCCACTTGGTCTCTTCAGCCTGGAGGAGACTGAGGGTAGACCCCATTGTGGTCTTCAACATCCTCATGAAAGGAAGCAGAAGGGCAAGTACTGATTTCTTCACTCTCATGGCCAATGACAGGACTCAAGGAAATGGCATGAAGCTGTGTCAGGAGAGGTCTAGGTTGGATATCAGAAAAAAGTGTTTCTCCGAGGGGGTGATTGGGCACTGAACAGGCTCGCCAGGGCAGTGGTCACAGCACCAAACCTGTTGGAGTTCAAGAAGCATTTGGACAATACTCTCAGACACATGGTGTGATTCTTGGGGTGTCCTGAGCAGGGCCAGGAGTTGGACTTGATGATCCTGTTAGGACGTGTTTCTTTGTGGGTTGTTTATTTTGTTTTTTGTTTGTTTTGTTTTGTTTTGTCTTTTCCTGGGTAGAACTATGAATACTGTCCACAAAGACTGACATCTGGAAGCCGAGTAGCTAACACTGCAACCCATCAGTGAGCTTCCCTGAATGCAGGAAGAGTGAAGCTGATTTGCCTAAAAATGCCCATAAAATAGACTCTGTTGTACAGCTGAGTTCATCACCAGAATTATTCCCCCCAAGCCTCTTCCAAGATCTCACTGGAGGTTTTGATAGTTAGAATTCTCTTCTGCAAGCCATTAATGGCCAGAGAGACTCCTGCTTAGAGAAAAATATTATTTAATTTCTGTTTTTGTAATTTCCTGTGATGATAATACTTGTACCCTACACTTTTCATTATAGCAACTTAGAGCTCTTTACACTGTCCAGTAATAGAAAAGTATGTGGGAGGGAAATAAGACACATAAAACTGCTTTGCTTCAAGGAGAGAAATGTCTCATGCAATACTGCATTGAAAGTCTATGGTGCAAAGAATTCAGGTTTCAGTTGTTTGCTACTGCAAATGAGTTAGATCCTTCCAAAACACCTCCAAATCCACAAACGTTTTTTCAGCCTTAAAAAAAAAGGTGTTACAAAGCCTTACAAAACAAAGACACTTTGTTACTTTAGCTACTTTCTGCTAAAATATTTGGTCTGAACTGAAGCCTCAGTACAAAATTAGAACTTTGACTCAGTTTTCCTGAAGGAGGATGACTTTGCCCATGTGGGAAATGGTCATGCATGTGTGTATGTAACTGAGATTAAACACAGAAAATAGAACACATTCAGACTGAAGGCTGAGATGGGTAATTGTCATCTCAGAATTCTGAAAAATTAGGTGAGTGACACTGCAGATCTGGTAACAATCAACATAGACGATTCTGTCAAATTTGAAGTTATATTCTATGATTGATAGTGAGTATAGTGTTTCATTCTAGTTACAAGTCTGTATTGCAGATGAGGGACTGGAGCAGATGCAAGCAATAGAGGTGTATTTCCCTTAAGTAGTACTACTAAGAATAATGAAATAATATTTACATGTAGAGCAATAAAGGATACCAGACTGATAGATTCTGCTACGCAATTCTGAAGTGAGGACAGCTGGTGTATTCTGCTTCAGATTTATGTGTATGTTCTGAAGATAAATCTGCTGCTGTTCTCAGTTAGGGGTAGTTTTAATGATCTGTGGGAAAATAATCAGCCTATTTGAAAAAAATGGGTTTCTGTAAGGGTTAGGAACTGCAAAGAGGCTGATGACCATTGGTAATACTGTCTGTTGATCCATTATCTGAGATATAGTGTGCAATTTTTGTTGCCTCTGTTCATGGAAGATGACTTCAGTAGAAGAAAAAGCTAGGAGAAGGATCCAGAAAAAAGAGATTACATTTGGGAGAAGACTTAAAAGGCTTAGGTTAATTAAAACTTCAGGTTTCTTCCTAATCAGGAATAACTTTTAAAGTAAAAGGCAACTGCAGCACATAGAGAAATGAAAGTAAAGTAGCATGACAATGTTTAGTCTTAAAATTGGAAGCAATTCTAAAAATATTCCACTTAAATACTGAAATAGGAAGATGGATTTCCTTCTCACATAATTCCATTCATGGAGATGCTAAATTATGTGTTTGGCTGTCATAAGGGGCAACAGAACACAGGACAAAGGTTGGTTCTTTCACAAGTTTATGTTCCCTTTCAACATCTGCTGCTACTCAAAAAAATTGTTTTGAGCTGGGGTGTATCTATTAAAAAGTTAAGACAAATGTGTCTTTTTTTAAAACTAAAATGTCACTGTCTTTCTGGATTCAGTCTTTTCTTGGTAAGTTTCTGGTATTAGGCTGGATTAATAAACATTATGCTATTTGTTTTGAAATAAACATCTGTCCATGTGCTACACTGCATGTGGTCAAAAGCTGCCCATTGGAAGCATGATTTGGGCATTCAAATTTATCAGATTTGCAGCTATGTCAGTGTTTGTAGCTGTAAAAACTTTTTTTTTGTGGATATACATGGATATACTTCATATAGAATTTATATGCAGTTATACAATTGCTGCCTTTCCTATGACCTATCACTAATATGAAATGCTTTGGCTCAAGGAGGTTTTGGTGGGCTGTTTTTTTGGAGGGTGGAGGGCCCTTGAGACATATTTCCTCTAAAAGTTAAATATGTAGATGGCATCTGATGAAATCAGTATTGTTATTCCTGCCAATTTTTTTTCTTTCATTCGGCAAGCCCAATAATAACTCACAGAGTCTTGGTGTGGTTTGTATGTTTTAATTAAAGTTAATTTAATCTGGAGCTGGATTTATTGCTGAACAACTAATTCCTTAACACTGGCTGGAGACCTTGCCATTAAAAAAAATTAACTATACTGCCTTCATGCATTCCAGAACTGGTGCCCAGTGTTTTGGAAGGCATGATGCCAAAAACTTATACATTTTTTTTTCCTTAGCTTTTCATGGAGGAACCCCAGCTGCGTCTTTTCAAGGGTGATAGTTGCTGGGGGTTTATTTCAGGCTCTGACCATAAATGAAGGCATAAATATACTCCTAGCTGCCTAACTGCAGCTAATAATTTTATTAAGGGGTAGAGCTGTCTTGTAAATATACATCTGGCATATAAATTGCATGTGTAGATGAAATTGAATAAGCACATTTGGAAACAGAGCCAGAAAAATCTGCTACAGAATGCATTGGAGAATCCATGCAGTTCTTAAATGAATTGTGGAAAAGAGTGTCCAGTTGAACTCGGTTACAGTTCTTCCATGCAAGGAATAATGATGTAAGCTGAATATGAAATGTGACATGTTAGTGAGTTAATGTGGCACAGTGTTTCATATTTTACAGCTTTCCAGCAGAGGCAAAAGGCGCTTATGCTGTTGTGCATGCAATATTTCATTTCTATTGTCTATAAAAATTCTTCCAAGTTACATATGTGCTAAAACAGACCTGTCTGACAGACTATTAGAAATGTAAATTCAGCTTCTGAATAATCTCTGACTCTTTTGGAGCCTCATGTCGAGGTACACTCACCTTTGTGTGACCAGATGAGCTGTGCAGATGTCCCATCCCAGTGCTGTGGGTGCCTGAGCACCATGGACAGAGACCGAGAAATCCAGGAAATGTTGATTTCTGAAGGAAGAAGAAATGACAGACACCACGTGCAATTTTACAGATCAGAGAGACTGGGAAAATTGTTAGTGTTCAGATCCTTGGCCACTGATTTGCTAAAATGAATGCCCTTTTAATGTATTTCAAAAAGTGCAGTTCATCTTCATTAAGGCCTATCATCATTCATGATAGGTTTTTGTTTCTCCACAGCATTGACGCTCATCAAAAGACTTCCTCATAGTTACCTGCATGTCAGAAACTTCTTACAGCTTCATCCTCTGTATATTGTTACTGAGATGTTTGGGAGTTTATCTATAATCTACTTTCAAAATGCTCCTTTTATTTTGGAGATGGCCAGATTCTTCAGGTATTACGGCTGACTAAGGACTATAGCTCTTAGAATTATCTGTATAACAGTTTATATAATCTATGTTGTGTTCAGATATTGTGTCAAATTCATCCTATAGACGTCTTAATACTTCATCTAGGATTGTCTGTCAAGAAGCATAGTTTTTTTTCCCGGGGCTCTACTAAAAGAAAATTCTATAGTTGTGGGTTTTTTTTTAAATTTTATCTATTTTAATGTGAATCTAAACATTTTTTATGTACAGAAAGGTCAAGCTTTTTTGAATAGAGAAATTGTAAGTGGTTCACACAGTCCATTTGTTTCTTCTACCATAATGCTTGCAGGTCTTCTTTTTTGAACATTTAAATACAAATGCCAGTATCTGGGAATCTGCAAAGTGGTAGAATAGAACAGTGTTTTCTCAAACCTACCTTTGATGTAGCTGTCAGATGGTACACTAAGAGAGATGCATTTCAGATGCTGTGAAATACTGTGAATGTGAGTACTATGACTAACACAGCTGAGATGCTTAATTCTTACCAGAGCAAAGGAGACGATTACATGAGAAAGAACTGAACTGAATCATCCTTCCAAAAAGAGAGAATTGTTGCTATCTCAGTGTTGTGCAGCCTCTGAAAGATGTACGGTTCATTTTTCAGCACTGTCCTTTATGTTCTTTACTTGACTCAGTGTTTGAATGACAGAAGAATCCAGGAATGATTTTAAGCACTTGATACTTTGTCATTAAATAAGGCAGACAGAAGGTACAATCTACATTTGTAGTCCCAGCAAATGAGGCCATTAGGAAACAGAGATCTTGCAAGCGTGAGGTGAATGTGCATTGCGAGAACTGCTGCTGAGCTTCCCAGTTTTTGCAGGTAAATGACATTATTTCCAAAGGATCATTTTGTGTTAATAGCTTTTAAACAAANCCTACTGAAGTTGCCTGAAGTCTTTTTTCCTCACTCCTTAAGGCAACACAAGTTATTGTCAAAGAATCTTCCAGAACTGTAGGTTTGTATAGGAAAGTTGTTATGAAACATAATATTAAAAATGTTTTGTTTTTTTCTTCAATAAAAGTTAGCTATCCTGGAGTTACAAATTAAAGCTTGTGATACGAGTCACTGCATGTCTGATATGTTAGTTCTCCAAGGATTGATAGGAAACTCATTAAACGTGTTAATTCTACATTTTAGGGCATCCAGAGGAAAAACCTTTCTTACTACATAATTCATCTTTGTGAACAGAGGGAGAAAATGTATTATTTTCTAAAGCATCAGAGAGTGACCACAACTCTGCAGACAGCGGCATTTTAGAGTGGGATAAGATGTATTAGTGTAATTTTGGATTCCATAAACTTGGGGTCTGATGATCTTAGTATAGTCACATTTAAAAGTAAAAGATTACAATAGCAAAAAGTTATTTGAATATACACATTTTATGAGAAAAAAGAACATTTTGCATGTATAGCTTTTCACAGTAAATAGTAAATTATACAAATTTTTATACTCCTCAAATTAATTATAGGCTTATTACTATTCCTGCTTCTTCATTTAATTTCTGGTTTGAGTATCTTTTTCCAAAAGGTGTATAGAGCTTTCCCCAGAAAGATCATGTATCATGAGCATATTTCCAGATGCAGAGAATTGTTACCTGACCATACTCTGATGATTCATAGCTCTTCCTATGGAAACTATTTTTTTTAATGCTGTAGTTTTGGCACTAGCCTAATTAGCAGAAACTATCAAACTGAGAACTTTCTCCTGTGGTAGGAGGTGGCCTTGCTTCTATTTGTATCAAGCTTGTTATTCTGTAGTTACTCGCATTTCACACTGGGCTGCAGTGGTGAGCATCTCTTCCTTTTCAGTGTGGTGTGCCAGAGTATTGTTATGCACCTGGTACTAGTCAGAGAGTATGGTTTTCAGTGAAAGTGTGTCCCACAATGTTATCTTATGATAAGGAGGTAGTTAAAACAAACAATGTTAATGTACTGTATCTGAACTTACTGTTCATTATGTGTTTGCATTTCTTTTCATGGAATTTATATTCTTATATGAAAATCTTAATGTCGCTGCCACAGGGGTTTCTCCATATTGCCAGTGAAGATTATGTGAGATCCTTACTTTATGATCTATGTCTTTTGAGTATTATTACTGTTTGGAATGAAAAAATGAGAATAATGTTTCCTGTATTTTGACTAGTTCTCGAACGTATGGAATGCATTGCAGTGAAGTTTAATATGAAAATTAATGAATTAAGGTGAAGCATGCTACTGATTATATCTTGAAAAGTATTTGAACCTTTAGAACATTTCATACCTAATTAGAATGCCTCAGGTCTTTACTAATTCTATTTTATAAAGCCTCTCTGCTCCTACACACAACTGATATGGTTCAGTAATTGGAATAAAAACCTAACAAACAGAGCCAGGACTTGAGTCAAAGGCTGGTAATTTTAGCTCTGTCCTGACTCCCATGACCTCATCATGACAAAAATGACACACTGCTTCTAGAAACTTAACACAAAAAGAATGGGAAAGGTCTATTCATTAAATGGAAAAAAAAACCCCAATGGCCAAATTTGTTAAGATTATCTGCCTGTAAACAAGTGATTTTTGTCAGCAGCATCTTTGAGTAAAATCGAAATACCTTTTGGATGCTGGGTGTTTGCTGAGCAGGATAACCCTTTTCCACATTTTTATAGGACTCATGCCAAATTTCTGTTGGCCAGTTCTTCTGACGGTGTGGATTCATTCAGCTTGTGCCTCCCTGTTCCTCTCAGCTCTGTTCAGAGAGCTGAACTGAGATGTGGACACAGTGTCTGTGTGTGCGACCTAGGGCGGCATTGAGCTTCTTGTGATTGACACACAACATGGAGTTTATGCTGGACCAGACACAGGCTGGCCACAATTGTCAAATGTTTCAGATTCAGGTCTTCAGAAACATAAAAACAAAGTAAACATACATAGAGAAGTGGCTTTTACAGACAGATGATGACAGAATATTTTATGGTAGCTGAATCCTTGTTTTCCTTCTAAATGTTGAGAGAAAGAAAGAGCAATGTATACTGTTCTTAGCCCTGTATTAATTGATTTCCTTTGAATAGTAAAAGAGCTAGTAGTATCTCTTCTGGAAGTATTTTAGCTTAGCCTATGGTGTAGTATTTGCCCTTTGGTTTTGTTTTGTACAACTTCTAAGTTAATTTTCTCTTGACCTGTGTGATAAAGTTACTTAAAGTGAACCAAGTAGATTTTATGAGGAAAATTTCAAGGTCCAAAATGAACACAATTGAAATGCAAGCTTGAAAATTATATGAACATAATATATTTTCTTCAAAATGAACTTGATATTTCAAAACATATCTTTCAAAATTGTTGACCTTTCCCAGTGCAGTGGGACCTTTTGTGCTTCACTTGTAACAGGAGTCCAAACAAATGGAAAAAAGGATACAAGGAGGAGGGCATGTCTGTACATGGTGCAGATAGGTGTTCTGTGTTGTATGAATAGGGACTTCTGGAAATAGGATTGTTTTCACATGAAAATATTCTATGTTTGTAATGATCTGGTACAGTGTTAGACCATTCCTTTTCTTTAATGGGTATCTTAAACATAGAGAGGTTTGCAGGTCATCTTGATCAGTATTTTTAGACCAAAATACCTGGCACAGTATTCAGTACTGAATCTTGTGTATTTTCCATATGCTTGTCCACACAGATAGGTCCCTTCATTTCAATTATATTGTTGTAATTAAAGTGAGGCTGAAATTATACTGATTCTTCTGATTCCTTTACTTTTTGGAGAGTAAAACAAATTAGCCTTGCATAACACTTCATGGCAAGACTAGAATATCTATGCGAATAGTATTCTACTGGTGAATTAATTACAAATTTTCCTCTGCTTTTGGTTTTGTTCATAAATTGGTTATAATGAAAGAGCTTTTCAGTGTTTAAGCAACCCTTAGAAATTTCTTTCTCCTATTTACTATTCCCCACCCCACCCCGTCTGTGCTTAATTTTTTCTGGATAGGGTCATGCAGTTCTCTCCTGCGTTGTTTTTATTCTCCTCAGGAACACCCTTCCATGTTATTTTTGGATCAGAATCTTCTTTTACATCTATTGATCTTATGAACATGGATGTCACACTACAATTTCAAAGATCTTTCTGGTTTGTGATAATGCTGTGTAGGAGAAAAAGGCAGAAGTGATGATCAGTAGATGAGCTAATTAAAAGGCTAAAGAACAATGAAGTCCATTTACATTTAAAATGAGTTTAAACCAGACATATTTTAATATGTCTCTTCTCCTCTCCACGTCTACTAGTGCTACTTTGCTGAGCACAGTGTGGATGAAGATGTCAATGTAAGACCCATCTCAGCAAAATCTTCTCTGTGATGTTTTTCTAAGAAAGATGAAGTGCTAGACCTTGTCTGCTTCACAGGGAACTTGAGACTTCTGATCTATTGGCATTTTCTTGCCTCCTCCTATCATGTGCTCTTCATTGCAAACTCAAGTGAAAATTCAAGAATCAAAATGTTCAGAACTGACACATAAAAGCCCATAAGCAAAGGCATTCTTTGGCACTGTCTATAATATTAAGGACCCCTACACCAACATTTCAGGTAAAAAATGCTTTCTGGAGCAGTCAGGAAAGCTTGGTGAGAATAATTAATCCTACACATTTAATTTTCTTTGGAGATTTTCAATGTACACAGAAGGCAGTTCCATTCCATAGATCTGAACCAGTTCTGTCACAGTCCACATGGGGCTGTTCTCCCAGTACACACAGGTATGCACCCTCTAGTGTATACACTCAGACTGAAGGTGAGTTCTTGGCATATTCCGAGACTTTCTAAGAAAAAAGATGGATGTTCTCATCTATAGCTAAGCAATGAAGGTAACTAGTAAGTCTATAAAGTTAAACCCTAACCAATTCAGTTCATTCTCTGTCTCAACATGAAACTCAAATGCTTTCTGTTTCTGAACTGGCAGCTTTATGTAATTAAAAAAAAATGTTAATATCTACAGGCTTAAAAGAACCCAGGCACCTACAGAGAGTGAACTCGGGAATATTTTATTATTTAATAAATTAGAAGAAAACAGATTGAAGGGTCTCCATCCAAACCAAAATTATAGGTTTTGAACTGTTTGTAAGAAATAACCATCTCATGGCCTGGAGCCTGGGCAGTCTCAAACCCCTGTTTGTGAGGGTGGAAGGGAAACAATGGTGTCTCCTTCCGCAAAGCCTAGTAATTAAAAAGAAGTTTGGAATCACTGATGGAGACAACCTGGCAGTTGTCACAGATATGGTAGCTGGTGAACTAGTTGTTTCTACTGGTGACCAAGACTGAGAAGGAAATAAGAGGATTTTGATGATGAAATGAAAAATGTTTTCCTGATCCTAATTGTACAGTAGTTGAGTTATGCTCTAGGTTTTAATAAATGAAGGTGTTTCTTTTTCTGCTCCTAATAAAATTGTAGACATTTTGTCATTTAAAAAACCAAAACCAAACAGAACAGTTTTATCTTCATATACTGAAGTAATTCCATTTAACTTTCTCTAGGGCTGGCCTTTGCTGCTCTGTCTTCAGTCCATCCAGTTTTTGGTTTATATGGCTCTTTCTTCCCTGTCATTGTTTATGCCATATTTGGAATGGGACGCCATGTTGCAACAGGTGAGTGTCTACTTACTAAAATCATATTCAAAAATAAGAAACTGGAAACTGAACTTCTTTTGTTTTAAGATCAATGGAAGGAAAATTATCTATGGCTAAACAGAAATAAGATGGTTTTGTACTTCTTTTTACAACTGTTTTTTGTCAGTTTAAATATTTTAAAGAGCCTCATTTAGCATATATTTGAGTTACTTCTGACATTATAATTTAAAGTTGCATTGACACTTCCTGTGTAACTTACTAAGGGCTTTTGTATTTTAACTCTGCTTTAGAAATGTGCTTCAGGCTAAGATTATAATAAAGGGCTCTGCCAACAAGATACATGCAAATGGAAATAAAAAAGGCCTGACTGCCTCTTCAACCATAGAAAACACATTACTTCTCAGCTGTCGAAAACACAAATCCTGCGTTTCTCAGGACAAAAAAAAGTAAATAAAAGGCTTTCCGTGCCTATTACCTGCTATTGTATTAAAGCTGGAGACTCTCCCAATTCCTTCCTGTCCACTTACAGAATAGTTAGGTGGGTAGTTAAATGTGCTCTCTGACTACTATGCTGATAGTTATGAGCTACTTGTTTACCCTCAGCACAGTCACATCAGCTGCAAGAATTGAATGGCTTTCATCTCCTAATAGGTTGATTAACGCTCTGTCTCTGACCCCAAAGAAACCAAATTATAGCAGGAGCTGGAACTAGTACTCAGTAGATTGAACCACAAATTTTTTGCTGTGCAGAATCGGGCACTTGGTGGCCTCTGAAGTTTGCAGGAAGAGTGAACAAGCCCAGTAGTAACACACATCATGACTGGGTAAAGGGAAGCAGCATCTGTGGCTGTCAGAAGGTTTAAGCAGGGTGGAGGTATGTTTTCCTTAAGGTGGAGAAAAAGTCCTGAAAGGAGAAAAGATGGTTCTGGGTAATCACATGCAAAATGAAGTCTGGAGAATCTGATTGCCAGGTGTATGCAATGTTTTACTAAGCAGTTAGCAACATATTTTAAGCATCTTTTTTGATCAGAAATATTAAAACCAAAAGCCTGAACTGCTATAAATTCTCTTAGAGCAAAAGTAAAGCTGAAAGCTTGTTTTCCCTAGATGCAAAAAAAGTATTTGAGCCTTTTGATGTCCAAAAAAGATCTGTGGATGCTGTTAGTGCCCTAATGCTGCAATGAGTAAGGGACTGTACTCAGCTCATGTAAAAAAAGATAAATATTTGAAAAAACAGTGAATATTTAGAACTTGGAAAACAAATTTTACTCTTGATTACAGATAGGTTAATATACTTATCAAAATATGAACCTATATTAAAAAGCTGTTTCAAAGCTGAAAAATTTAGCAGTGTATTGTCAGAAGTTTGTTGGTATAAGATCATTAAGAAGACAAGAATCCATCATAAGTAGGAAAGTAGGGAAGTATCTGGATGGCATAAATTCTAATAATGAAAACAGATGATAAAATAGGTAAGTATATGCTGTTAAGTCTTGTGTTTTATCCTTCAGAGGGAATAACATTCAGAGGATGACTTGCTGAGTCCCACAGTTTCAACTCTGCAGATTTCTGGATGGTTCTTGGTGTGGAAACCTATTCTTTTCATAGGTGTCCATTACAGAATTTAATTTTCATCAAAAAAAGGCAAAAAACCATTTCCCTTGCAGTCATGAAGATCTTTTTTTTATTTAATAAATTTGTGTGATGTGTGTTGTTGATCCTTTCAGCAGAAATGTCTCATGCACTCCTTCCACCGCTCCCAGTTGAGGTGTTGTGGTGTGTAGGCTGAACTGGAACTATACTGCATGCCTCAGTTTGCCAAATGCTCCATAATTCCCCATGTACACTGGAGACAATCTCTTTACCTACCAGCATTTTCTGTAAGATCTGTAGTGCCCTGCATATATATACACAGACTATAAAAGTTAGTGAAGTCAGCTATGTTACTATGAAATGGAAAATTCATCAATGGTCTGGTTCTGTCAATTTTTATTCACTTTAAATGTCTCTTCTTTGAGATAGCTGATTTCTTTAAAAGATTGCTCCCATGAGCAACAAACACCTACACCTTTTTCTTGACTGTTTTTGATTAATTGATTTTGGAGCATCCTCTGAGACAACTTAATCTGTCATAATAACACTTATAGTTCTTTAAGACAGTATTTTATGAAAACTGTTATTTTTTTAAAGGAAAAATGAGACAATATGCTTAAAAGAAAAAAATCTGAAAAGCAAAATACAACTATCCCGTTACTTGAAGAAAATGTATTTTTGGCCTTGATAAAAAAAGAAAATGTGTTCCAAAAAATCCCTTTCATGGTTCAATGGGAAAATTAAGGGGACTGTCGTGAGAAACAGCTTGGCAACTGAAAAATGGAAAGCTCAGCCAAATGAGGTGGGCGGGAAAGCAATGAAATGTGATGGGTCAAATATATGCAGGAACATAAGGGTGAAAAGGAAGATTGAAAGAATTCCATGGAGAGTATGATCAAACTGGTAGTTAAAGATTCTTTAAATACACCAAAATCAGGACAATAAGAAGTAAACTGGTGGGATACCTTTCTGGCAGAGATGTAACTAGAACGTTCTGTGACAAGGCCACAGGATTTTCAAGTTGCCAGTCTAATTTCATTGCCATAAGGGCTCTGCAGGGAATCCTGGGAATGGCAGACCTGTTGATAATAAGAATCATAGAATCTTAGAATCATAGAATGGCCTAGGTTGGAAGGGATCTTAAAGATCATCGAGTTCCAACACCCCTGCCATGGGCAGGGACACCTTCCACTAAACCAAATTGCTTGGTGCTCCATCCAACCTGGCCTTGAACATTTACAGGAATAGGGCAAAAAAGATACGTATAATCAGAATCTGTTGGAGAGGAGTTACTATGACTTCTGTAGAGGAAAATCCAACCTAACCTCACTAACCTCACTAACCTCCTAGAGTACAGTATGAGTGTCAATAAGCACATGGAGAAAGGAAATACTTTGAATATAAGATATCAAAATGGGCAAACAACTACTGATAAGGTCCACACTAAAGGTTACTAAAGAAACTAAGTTGTCCTTGTGATAGAAGGTAAGTCCTTTTCTTAATTATTAATAGGTTAAAGGATAAGAAGCAAAATGCAGGACTTCATGGCCATTTTCCAGTATAGTGGTATTCCTGGTAGGTTCCCAAGGAATTAATGCTGGGAGGTTGACTCTATGAAGGCCACAGTGAAGGTAGAAAGATGTTCACTGGGTCCTGCACCAGTAGAAAAAAGGTGAGGTCAATGAAAAATCACTTTAAAAGACTTTTAAAGGATAGATTAAGGAAAACAGTACAGCAGATGGTCAGCTTCTGGAACCTGCTCCCAGAGGACATTGTGGAGGGAGAAATTACAAGCAGGTTCAAATAAACCTTTGACAAATTCAGGAACTAGCCCACAAACAAAGTCAAAAAGGGCCAGACAAGATGGACCATTGTTCTGACATAGTAAGACGTTACTTATCCTCATATAGCTCTGCATGACTGTATTTGTGTTTATTAAGCTATTAGAGAGTGTCCAAAAGAAGGCAGTGAAGATGGTGAAGGGCCTTGAGGGGAGGCCATATGAGGAGCAGCTGAGGGCACTTGGTCTGTTCAGCCTGGAGAAGACTGAGGGGAGACCTCATTGCAATTACAACTTCCTTGTGAGGGGAAGAGGAGGGGCAGGCACTGATCTCTGCTCTGTGGTGACCAGTGACAGGACCTGAGTGAACAGCCTGAAGCTGTGTCAGGGGAGGCTTAGGTTGGATGTCAGACAAAAGGTTCTTCCCCAGAGGGTAGTTGGGCAATGGCACAGGCTCCCCAGGGCAGTGGTCACAGCACCAAGCCTGGCAGATTTCAAGAAGCGTTTGGACAATACTCTCAGGCACAGGGTGTGACTCTTGGGGATGGTCCTGTGCAGGGCTAAGGAGTGGACTTGATGATCCTTGTGGGTCCCTTCCAACATGGCACATTCTGTGATTCTGTGATTTTAAAGTCATTTTAAAAGTCATTTAAAGTCTGAGTGTCATTAAACTTGCTTTACCTCTCTCTGCTAATAAATTTTTCTCTCATAATCTTCTTCCTTTGATTAGAATCCTAGATACTGTGTAATGGTCTAGGTACCATACATATAGCATGAGTTAATTGCCCTAGAAATTTGATTTGTAAACAATTGGGATTCTCAGACAAATAGCTATTTGGTCATGTCCAGGGTGAGTTAAAAGCATTTCTGATAACTTGAAATAGTTGTAAATTGTATTTGAATCTCTTTTGTAAATGTGTCTAAATGAATGTGCTCAAAACAAATTTACATTTAATTTACCTGTATAAGTGGTACTTTACAGGAAGAAATGTGTGTTACATAGAAAAATTACTTTAAAAATTGTTCTCATCATGACAGGAAGGTGCAAAATGGCACTTTTACTAATAATGGTCAAGTTTTGAAAAGAGGCCATGAGTGATGAGTACAGACAGATATACAATTATTGGTGACTAATGTGTGGCTTTTTTTATAGGAACTTTTGCTTTAACTTCCTTAATATCTGCCAATGCAGTTGAGCGTCTTGTTCCTTCAGTCAGCACTAATTTCACTGCAAACAATAATTCAGGAATTTTGGGCTTATCTGAGTTTGAAATGCAGAGGATTGGAGTTGCAGCAGCAGTTTCTTTTCTAGCAGGAATCATTCAGGTTGGTGACGATCACATTTTCTGTATGCTACCTTTGCGACAGCTGTGACATTTGTAATGTTTTTGTAATGTTTTTTGTCTTTTTTTTTCCACTTCTCTGAAAAAAACCTGACAAAAACAGCTGGTTCAACATTCACAAGTGATGAAATTAATGTGTATGTAGTAATTATCTGTATACATGCTCCTAGTGTGTTACAATATGAAGTAAGGCCATGTTCAGTCAGCTCTAATACTCTGTTTCTGTTCATGCCATCTTTCTTCCCCTTCAGAAACAAAACATGAATCAGCTCCTGGTAAGCACTGACATATTCTTGAGGATTTATGTTGCTCTTGGCTTGAAGAGAAATACTATACACTATCAAATAATTAAAAACAGTGGGGAAAATATCTTTGAATTCTCTCTAGAGTTCACACACCCATCATTAAAGTGAAATAGTAAAAGAAATGTCTTCATATGATTCTCCAAAGCTTATTCAAATGACCAGAGGTCTTTTAAATGTCTTCTTTTTTTTGTATTCTGAACACAAGTGCTGAGTTCCTTTATCCATTGCCAGTTGCTTTGGTCTTCAAGAAGGCTTCCCTCTTTCCGTGTAAATATTAAAATGGAAGAAGGGTTCCAGCATGCAACATTACCTACCCTCTGGGTACCTGGACCCCTTAAAGAAACCCAGACCCCACACTTGGTGCTTTGGATCACTCTACCATGAGAAGATGAACAAAGGAGCCCAGAATGGAATCTCCAGTAGCCTGAATGCTTGGCAAGAACTGGGGCATATGCTTATGCAAGTCAGTAGGAAATATCAAGAATCATGATAATTTCTGTTGCATGTTTGTCATTCTTTTATTGGTTACAGGACTATGGCTTGGGGTAGCAGCATGAGGGAAAGTCTGCAGACAATATCTGAAGTAGAACTGATGCTGATTGTGCCTGGCTGTGCATGCATGTGCTGTCCCATTGCACCAGTATGTGCAGCACAACACTGCATCTTGTGCTGGGTCCTTGTAAGAGCTCACAGCTTGGATGTCTCCTACATTGTTCCCAGAGAGGCCAAAATGCCTCAAGCTGGAAGTTGGTGCCTGCATTATTTTGATCTAACTTCAAAATCCAATGCTGAAATTTTTTACTTAGTGGCTGCAGAATCCCATTAGGTATGTAAATCCTCTAGACCTCTTACTCTTTTATTTTGAAAAGTTCTGCTATTTCATATGCCTTCAGCTGCATCAGCTGACTTATCTCAGCCTATGTCCTGTTTAAGCCTGATTAGAATGAGAAGAACTAGTAAATCCTCTGCCTACATCTTCAAAGCAGGTCTGATAGGGAACTGTGCCACGTGCACAGGAGCCTCTCCCAGGTCAGTAAAGTCACTTTGCATTAGAGTCATACTAACACAGCTGGTGCTTGTGCTGCCACTAGTCCTTTATGTCAGTTTAATGGTTAGAGACCAGATTAAAATACTCATTTCCTAGAGAAGTGCCTTGAAACTATTAATAATATAGTATGCAAGTGAAAGTCTGGATCAAGGCTGAGATTTGCCATATTCCCTGGTGCTGTTAAGTGTGGGAATCTATGTTTCTCATCATGATTCCAGTCTCCTGACTAACAGTTGCTGCAATTCCCAGATAAGGTGACCGAGCACATCTTGTTAATGGAGAGTTAAGTCAGTGACCTGCTTCTATTTATCAGATTAGACTAAAAATTAATTAATAGCATGAAATAAACATATATTCTGGGACAAGAAGAGTAGTGTGATGCATTTTGAGGCAACAATTTCCCATTGAAGACATCCTGAAATACAAAAAGATGTTGAATTGTTGTGTAGTTGGTATTTGGGACAGTACTTCTCTGGGAAGGGAACAGACCTGGGCCATGGAATCTACTATAAGACCTAATATTCTGAAAAACTGTCAAAATGCAGTGCTCTAATCAGGCACTGATTGCACAAGAACTGATGCTGTGACTATCCCATACCTTGGGCAGCCTCACCATGAAGGGTGAAAAGTCCCTCTCCAAAACAGCTATTCCTTCTAAGAGAGTAGAAAAAGAGACAAATGCCTTTGGCCTTAAAAGAAATCTGATCCTATTTTTCGAGCAGCCTGGCTAATTACTCTAATCAGCAAATAAGGTTAAAGAGAAAAAAAGGAAAAACATACAAAATAATGAGTCATGGAGGAAAGGCAAAGGGGAGAGGTGTTTTTGAGGTGAACTGCTGTTGGCTGCTTTATGTTTTGTGCAGACCATAACTGTGCACTTCTGTGTGAGACAGGCTCTGAACAGGCGTTGTGAATCTCAGTACCATCTAGGCATAAATGAATCAGAACTGTTTTCTGATCATCGGACAAGAATAGGTGGGACTTGTAAGATTTGAAATTTGTTGCTTAGCTGCTTAAATATTTTCCAAGTAATAAATTTCAGAGTTCTAAACTGCTTGTTAAGTCTAATGTTTGAGGGAACGTTCATAAAAGATGAAAGATATTTAGTAATCTTAAGAGTCATCCTGATGAAGATAAAAAGCATTAAAATAGAAAATAAATAAACATAAAATAAAAACTAATTACCATAAACATTTAATATAATGCATTCACTATTTCAGTTTTTAAAAGCAGAATGGAAGGCATAATGATGTTTTTTTTCTGTGTTTGTGTAGGTGCTACTCTATAAAGATGAACCGGGCATGGAAAACTAATCAAGTTAATAGAATTCTTCCCTGGTACTAAATATCTCAGAGGTATTGATGGGGGGAGAAAATGGTGGAACATAGCAGATGCCAATGGAATAAAATTGTAATTAAAATTGGATGATACCTTTTTTACACTAAAAGCCCTTCACAAAAGCTTTGGGGTAATATTTTTTTCCTATTACTATATTATACATGCAAGAATACTTGCATTAATAAAAGTGTCAATAAAAAATACCTCAGCATACTAAACTGAAATTCAACATTAAGTTTTGCTGAGTAAATATAGGAAGGCTCCTTGCAGACCAAAGAGAGGGAAAAAAATTATCCTTGGAAAAAAGTTTTATTCTCTTAAGACCACAGTGTTACAGACTTCAGCTGTGCTACTTTTCTGTAGATGAGAAATAGCTCCTTATTGCATTCTTAGTCTTCTACATTTTTACTGATAAGTTTTGCAACTACTGTATTTTAAAAACTAACATGGTGCAGACATACAGTATTGGAAATAAAAATGTTTCTGGTTATCAGGGGAACAAATTAACACTATCTATTATCATTCTGCTTAATAACAAAGGAGCGCATTTGAATATGAAGGGTGTTTTTGTAAGGCTAAACTTCTTGTCCAAAGCTTTGGTTCCCTGTGGGAAATATTATGCTACACTATTCTATGCTACACGTAGTTTTTCATGAGATAAAAACATGAATCTATTTCACAGTGATTATCAGGAAAAGAGTTACTTTTTCTTTTAGAGTGAAAATAACTTCTTGCAAGCTCATATTCTGTATCTTGAAAACTATGAGTAGGCCAGGTGGAAGTTCTGGTTCCCACAATTACAGTGCAGAATACTATGTGTTACTACAGAAAGGCCATAGAAAGGAGTCTTTTTCAGATCCCAGAGTGTGGAACACCATCAGAAGCTACCAGACACTCTCAAGACACCCATAATCAACATGAGTTTTAATTCAGAACAGTAAAAGCTCCCTCTTAAATGTCTATTGAAACAGGTTGAGAAGAGTTTTAAATTGATAGCTAAGTCAAGCTGAACTGTCTGTGTCTGACTGTTTTCTCCACATGGTCCATAGATGTCTTGATTTTTGTAACCTCTGATTTTGAGATAACCAATACAATATACTAAACGAGAGGCTCCCAGTCCCTAGTGTCTCCCTCCAAGAGATGTTTCTCATGCCTGACCTTGTCTTCTCAGCCCATACAGCAAATGATCAGAAAGGGGACCACCACTTTTATTTGCTATAACAGTGAAAAAAACCTTCCAGGACAGTGGAGTTTTAAGGGGTTTAAAATTCATTCTCCAAAACTGAATTCGTGTAGCAGGTAATATAATACCAGCTTTTCAATTACTGTCAATAGAAAGTTTGACATTAGTGATTTTCGAGGAGCTGTTAAGTGATAAAAATTTTCACTACCTTGAAGTTAAATTGACTACATGTTGAATGGAATTCTAATAATAATAATAAATTGAGTGTGTTGTCATGGGAAGAAAGTATTAAAAGTGGACAAGAACCAAAAGGGTTCAAATCAATGCATATAGAGGGCTTTGCTTTTTGCAATTTCTCCTTTCTCCTGGCTAAATCCCCATTCTCTTCTACTTGTCAGAGTAAAATTATGGAGCAGTAAAGACAGCTGCAAGAAAAGGTTCCATTCATATTATCTTTCTTCCATTTAGAAATTTACTTTTTATTCCTATAATTGGTTTCTTTTAGAAATCACACCATTCACCACTTCTGCCTAATTATGTGATTGTATAACTTGTTTCCATGATCTCTTTTCCTTTACTGTGAATTTATTCAAGGCTGCTTTCTCTTACTTTCACTTCTGGTTGTTTCTTTTGGTTTGGGTTTTTTTTCCTTTTCTCTGACAGTTCTTGATTTTGTTTACATGAATTTAATGAAGGATGTATACCTGGTGAAAGAAAAATTAATTTCAAGAAAGTTATGTCTTAATGAGGTTTTTTACGTGGTGTGATGTACTGAAAATGCCACACAAACTACAGCCTTGTGCCTTTCAAACCATTTTTATACTCAGATTCTTCTTTCCTTGAAAAATACCTTTATACCATAAGAAGTAAATTGTTAAAAATAGAATCCTAAAATATGTGAAAACTTTGTTTCTTTTACAGTTTAAGAAAATCCCAGTATTAGTACAAATAATGAAAAGAGGAACCTATTTGCACTTGGCTTTTTCTTTTTTCTTTTTTTTCCTCTTTTTTTTAAAATTTTTCAGTCTTCTGGTGCTTCACTGTCACTTTGTTGTTTGTCCGAATTAAAAAGGAAGAGAAATCATACAATATATCAGAAAATAAGATGGGAGACCTCAAAAATGAGCATCACAGCTACGGCCAAGATAAAGTAGATTATTAGAAATTTCTGTAAGAATATTGAACTTTCTACTTTGTTTCAGTGTTTACTGGGTGAAAGATTTTATGACATAATACAATGTGATGCAATTGTGTGCTGTCAGCTCAGCTTAGTTTCAAATGGTGTTTATTCAAAAAGCAGTGGCAGCCAAGCTATGTGGCTGTTGCCCAGCATGGAGAGTTAACTGTAGAATCAATCTGAGCGTGTATATATACTAAAAATTTAAGTCTGTCTGTCAAGAAAACTCAATGCAACTAGATTTGTGAGGCTTGTTTCAAAGCAACTCTTTACCTCCTCTTGATATAAGCAGTTCCCGTACATTACTGATGTTGCAAGGACAGCAGGAGTTTCATGTACCAGGTTATGCTGAAAATTGGACCCTCCACTCTGGATGGTTTCTGCTCTGGTTGCTTCATTGTTAGATCTTCACCATGGAAGATGTATCAGTGCACAGTACATTTATTTAACTATCATGTAAATAAAGAGATGAGTGCATGTGCTGATGAAGCTCTACCTTTGTTCCTGGAAGTCCTGAGCTACCTTCTGCAGTAAGGCATGAGGGACCAATGGTAAGCTGTTGCTTGTTTAACTGAGTGGCTACAGAAGCTGTGTAACACAAACCATACTCATGATCTTGGTGTATTTTACATAACCCATAGCATAAGCAAAGAATAAAAAGTATGTCTGAAATATGACCGTTTAGTTACTATCTGTGAAACATCCTCTTAAAATGCTGCATTAAAAAAAAGTAAAAACCCAAAAAATAAACTTGACAGTGATGCTGAAATTTTTAAAATCAGCAATTATGACACCATTTTCCTGTAATTCATAATAGTAACTTTCCCTGAAGTGCTTATAATAGCTAATCACTTCTCTGTGATATTATGTAGTTCACACAATTGTCTCTGTGGTTTTGATTCCATGGCTAAATAAACATCCATATAATTCTCTGGAAACTAACTTATTACACAGTTAGAAATTTCACATTCATACAATAGAAACTGATCTTAGAAAACAAACAAAAATTCAATAGGAAAGGGAAAATTAAATTCTTATTGAACTTCACTACTGTGAACAATGTTTTAAATATATTAGTAGGCAGACTGCGAGAACAAACAGCAAAACATAATACCTGAAGTTAGTAATTATCAGTTTTAGGCCTGACTAACTAAATTACTACTCACTGAGGGTATAACAGTAATTATCATTATTGGAGTCCAATTTTGAATGGCAATCGATGTTCCAATTGCACACAATAAGGAGCAATTTACATGCTATTAGTGGGAAATAGAAAAAAAATCTCAGATTTAATTTCTCAGATGGAAGAGGAAATTGCTCACTAGAGGTTTTTGAGGTAAATTAAAATCCACTTACTTTGGTATTTTTGTTTCTTTTGTGGCACTATGCTCGTAGGTCACTGCATACACGTGAGTTTTATGGTGAAGAAATAAATGGTGTTCAGGCATAAAGAAGGATAAAATCTGAAAGTGATATTTTTAGATTCAGAACAAAACAAAATAAAGCAAAGGAGATTCTTATATGTTCCAAAATTATATTTAGTATGACAAACACAAAATAATCCTCTTAGAAAGTATTGTAACAAACACCTCTGTTCCAAGAGCATATAGCTTCAGGTGGAAGAACAACAAGTGCAAAAGACCACAGAAGTAAAAAACTGCAAAACTCATTGTAAGGGGAGATAAGTAAATGTAACTTAGTATGGATCAGAAAAGGATTAAGCACAGCAGCAGCTGTAGGCATGTAATAACTTTGTTCAAAGAGTTAACAGCTATCAAATCTCCTATCTCAGAGGAAAAGCTTGTCTGAAGTCCGGGATGAGGAGGTAAAACAGTCAAACCCAATAGTATTTTGTGTGTTTGTCCTGTATTCCTATGAAGTATCTACAATAGTTGTAGATTCTGCTGTAGTTCAGATTCCTGGATTAGAGGTCTCACCATAAGACTGTCCGTAACACTTCATAAATTTGGTAGCTGTTGAAATTAGTAATATTGGGAATCCTGATATGGACATGATGGCAATCTGTAAGCTGGACCACGATATGGCCTCTTGCCTACTCAGGCTGGAAGACTGTGGAGTAGGAATGAGTCTTAGCACCACCCTCACTTTTTGAGTTGTGTTACTTCATTTTGCTGTGTTGAATTGATGTTTTGAATGTGTTTATTGTGCTCATGTATTTGAGTGGGAGAGAATACTAAGACTTTCTCTGAATCAGATTTTGTTACTTAACTGATATTAGAATCTGGTAAACTAGCAATGAAAGTAAAATAGTGCAGGTAAACCCACAGAGCTTCAGTGGGTTCCATTTTAATATTTGTCCTTCAAAGAATTTTGCTTTTTATCTTTAGCTCATTTATCTTACAATGTATTAAAAGGACCCTGGCTCATTGTCCCATCACCAAGAAACTGCTTTGTATTACAATTGTTGACACGTCTTCCTTTGCCTTTCAGGTAGCGATGTTTATGCTGCAGTTGGGCAGTGCCACTTTCTTGTTAACAGAACCAGTGATAAGTGCAATGACAACAGGAGCAGCTACACATGTTGTGACTTCACAAGTGAAGTACCTGCTGGGAATGAAAATGCCATATATATCAGGACCACTGGGATTTTTTCATGTGAGTTCAGTAAAAGAGATGGGTTACTTCATGAGCTAACATTTTATTAACTATGCTATTTGTCTATATATGAGTAAGAAAGTTGTTATGCACATGTGTGAATGAACCCAAGATGAACCTTCCTTTTGCTTTGTCTTGCTTGTAAGAATAGATTTTGAAAACTTGATGAAGAACAAGCAGAAATGGGTCTTATTTTAAAAAGATGCAGCAATCAATTTAAAATATATGTATTAAAGCATCAGTAATTCCATTTATTATTCTGAACCATTATACACTCAGGCAAGGAGGGTTAACTCTTTCTGGATCAACATGTAGGAGGGATATAATTATAAACTTAAGCATATTTTCTTAATATTTTGCTGAATGAAAGCTGACCATCATTGCTGTAAAAGGAAATTGACCCAGGATTTGTGGATCCCCTATGCAAAAATTACCCTGGGTATGTTGCTTATTGCATTATGATGTGATAAACACAGCACGTGGACAGCTTTAAGGTAATTTTTATAAAATACATGCAGCATTTCATACAGTAATGTTGTACAAGTGGTTAGGCTGCTTAAAGAGTCACCATCAAAGGTATGGGCAAAAAGCTAGTTTTAATATGGGGTCATAAACGTGTGACTTTAACAGAGCTCAGTGGCAAGTTTCACTCTATTCCTTACTCCATGGATGAAGCATACATACAAAAATTGTCTTAGAATCAATTTATAATGATTTACACAAAGACCGAAGATGAAAAGGGGTAAGGGTGCAAAGAATATGGATGCAAAAAAAAAAAAAGGTGTGCAAAAGGGTTTAACAGCACTTCATGATGGATCAACTTAGCATTTATGAAGTGATTAAACAGAATTTCCTATAATTACAACAGTGACCTATAGTTTCATGATAACAACATTTACACTGGAATCATTTCTCACTCACAAATACAGAGATGTATACACTTATGATGGTGCGTTTAAAGGTACCTATCAAAAATTCCCTCGGGTTCAGTGAAATACTCATGGCAAATACCTCAGTGTTTTTCAACAGACATGGGTTGCACCTTGAGGAGTGTTTGTGTGTGTGTGTGTGTGTGTGTGTGTGTGTGTGTGTGTGTGTGTGTGTGAGCCCAGGCCTTGTCTTAAGGAATGGCCTTTGAGTACTGCAGACTTGAGGGTTAACAACCTCCAAGATATGCCCCACTTGGACAGAGGTGCTGCCACAACTCACTGTGGTCCAGAAGAGTTCCGATGGCCAGAAGAGTTCACTTAGGACCTCTGTGTGTAGGGTCACAAGATGATTTGCTTTAGTCATTAGTCAATTCCTATCCTGCAGTAACCCAAATCGATAATTACTGAAATTATTCAAGAGTCCAGTAACAATGGTAACATTCCATCAGTAAGTTTTCATCCTGGCCATAACCCAGGCTGGTAGCTACTAAAGTTTCCAAAATATTTGGAAATTGTTTCCAAAACTCAAGCAACAATGGTATTGTTCCACTTGGGCTACGATTCAGGTAGGGAATGTTCCAAGGCTGTCAGGGGATGACTGATTATCATTTGTTCCTCACCTTGGCTGGACAGCTGATGTTGCTGCTACAGTGTTTTTCCCATCTGTATTAAGCAAGAGCACCTGGTATGGTCAAGGACATTTCATCACCCAGCTGGTTTGGTCCAGGCTGAGATAAGAGAGCTGGCCCAAGAGTGGGGAGTGATGCACCACACCAGGGATCATGGTTACTGCCTTTGGAAAGTACATGCTGCTGGCTGAAGCCTTAAAGAGCAAAACTCTATAATTTTAATGTATAAAAGACATGATAAATTTTTGATAGTAACTTCTTTCAGTAAGCCATGAGTTTGGCTGCTGTGAGCATAATCTCATTGCATTAGTAGTATTAGAGCACTATCTGCCGAAAAGTTATTTTTCTCATAATAAAACGTTATTTATTTGTTGCACTGATAGTGAGGCTTCATTTAGTTAGCCACTAAATTAGGATTCCTTATTTAAAAGCACTGTATCTTCCTGCCCTGCTATGTGCTTTATTTCTTCCTATTATTTTGGGAAATTTGTTAATGTGAAAACTATGATAAGAAGATGTTGCTTTTTAGAATGTTTTCTCATAGTGTTTTACAAATTTGATAATTTCTTATGGATTTCTTATGAATTCATTGGTAAGTTTTTTTACAGGACCAATTTATTAATGAAAATTTGGGGCATGTAATAAACACAAGTAATTTATCTTGTAGGGACATCGCTTAAAGTGTCATAGCCATTTTTATGAGTAGTCACTTGGCTTGTGAGACTATTACAAATGATTCATCATATATAATTTTTTTAAAACCTTTAAAAACCTTTTCAAAAATAATTCTTAATATAAAATGTGACTAGCCTGTTTTTCAGGGCGTTTCCATGGAGACTATACTTACGTATAGGAATATCGTCATCTTGTAGAGATGACTGGTGTTAAGTACCACAGCCAAAACATGATCAGAATATACATTATGAGCAATAATAAAGAACAGCAGTGATATGAAGAAATATTTCCACTTTGGTGTGCTGATGATATCATAAATTAGGTCATTCAAATGCTTTGAAAGAAATCAATTCCCTTATCCCTTGTATTTTTTAATGTATCTGAAACAAGTTCTTTGCACTTCACTTCTCTTTTGAAATCAAGCTCCTTTGAACATATTCCAGAGAAAAATTTTACTAATTTTTTTTTAAGGTTTTGAATTGCTCTGTAGGATTGTCTGAAAACAAATGAGCAAACAAAACCCACTTTGTACAACTTAAAAGAATAATAAAAAAGGGGCAGTTTTGCCATGGAAGTATTTTAAAAGATTTCTGGTATCTGTTCAGACTTATGGGTTGTCTTCCAAAGGTCCAGTGTCTCAGTCACAAGCACTAGATTTAGATTTTAACTATAATTTTCTGCTGTGGTGCTAGTTTTAAATGAAAATTATACTAATGAGATATAAGTTTGTACATGTAACTAGAAAATGAAAGACAAATTTGGCATGTCTCTCTGGACCTGGTCTTTACTTCAGATTCTCAAAACCCAAAGACTGGTACTTTTTCTTGCATTTTTACTCTTTCTCTGCTCCAAAACACCTCCCACTCACAAAACGGATTGCTTTGCCTCAGGCAGCCTTTGTGTTGGCAAAGCAAGAAAAAGAATGTTTAATAAAGTGTGATAGGAGAGTTGCAAGTAAAGCAAGGCAGTGAAAGGAATTCTTTATAGCAAATGAGATCATGATTAAATATGTAGAAATGAACGTTGCATATGGAGAACAAATCTAGTGCACTGGCCTTGAGCCTGTGGTATTTTTGTGTTTATGCATGGTTTACATAATTTCATTTTCCCTGTACATGGTTTGTAACACTGTAATTGAACTGCACAGTGCAGCATCACTTGGTATTTTGTAGTGGAAATAACAAGGTGAAGGTGAAGAAGAAAAAAGGTGAGAGAATACTACATGTGAGATCTAATTTTACAATGGGCAAGAAAAGCATCAAGTTTTACTTAGCATATGAAAACAGAAGAACATATCTGTATTTGCCCCTTATGAATACATATATTTCTCTTTCCATGTGTTTCTGAGAAAATACTGCAAAATGAACCACAAGTCAGTGAGCGAGTTTGCAAAACTGTCTTTTGTGACTGTGTCACAAGTTTGTTGCAAAATCGTCCCCTGGTTTTGTGGTAATTATGTGAAAAAAACCACAAACCCTTCATGTTCCCTCTATCAGTTCTTTTTTCCCCTTCTTTTTTTCCCAGTTTGTTCCCTCTACAATTCACAGCAGTTGGCGTTACATTTTTTTCTTCCAATGGTGTTGTATTTGTCTAACAAACATCAGAATGAACTATTTTTGAAAATGCAACGAGGCTGTCCACTCTTAAAATATATTAAGTGTTTTAAATAACATGTTCCTTTAATTGTTATTTGCTTCAGACTATACTCATTTTTAGTGATAATCTTTTGGGTTTTCATGTATGCATTAAAAAAGGGGGGGAAAAAAGGACTCAGAGCATTTAATTAGAATTCACTACAATACACACCCTTTCTAGAATATAAACCATTACAGTGTTCAGTATTACCCTATGAAAGTATGTGAAACTATAGTGGAACTTGAAACTATTAGTTTCCCATGAGAAGGGAGACATTCAGTGCCTGTATATACATGTGCAAAGTTAGAAGTCTGAAAAAGGTATGACAAAGGTTTACAAGATTTGGCTATATATTTTTCAAATTAAATGGACGCATCTTTTTCAGTAAATTGGAAAGAAAGAAATTATGAAAGCTGATGGATATTTCTTTTTAAGCTTTCATTAAAATTGTATTTATTCAGTCAATCTTGTGTCTCACTTTCTCTAGGAAAATTAAATTTAATGCCATGAACACAGATAGCTAATGCTGACACTTTAAAAGACACCATTTCATAACAAGCCCACATCTCTTTGACTTCAGCAAGTAGAAATAAACCCATTTCTTCCCTTTTCTTACCACTTCACCTTAGAGCTAGCTCAGTCTTTGGTGAGTTTGTGAGCATTTTTCCAGATTACCTCCTTTTGTCGTAATTAATCACAGCTTCTATTGGGCAGTGAGCCAAGTCCTGTGCCCTCTTGAAAATGCTTTGTTGGAAAATTATGGCTACAGAGACTAGTCCCAAGACACTCAAGACACCATCCACATATTGTCTGATTACAGTGGGACAACATGTGGTCAAAAATGATGGTTTAATTGTCGTTCTTCAGATTTAAGATGTATATAGATCATATTACTTAACAAGTTGATGTTAAAATGTCCTTGTTTCTGAGAAATGTTTGTGCTGGGTTATATTGTGCATTCTTAATTGAAAGTCCAAGGGCTAAATTTCAACAAACTGGACTACTTTTTCCTCTTTATGAGGAAAGTTACATTTTAGGTGTTTCTTTTTCCTTTCTGGATTATAAACATAATTCCCAGAAATTATGAGGGAGAAAAAATAATGAAGTTATTTTAATTTGCTCATTCTTCAAAATGAGCATCACCTCTTCAAGGAGTGACAGAATCAGAACAATAGAACTAAATTTATCATTATATTGACCATTTCTGCTGGAACAGGGTTCTTTCCTAAGGTAATTTTTCTAGTACTTTTTCCTGTCCAATATAAATATATGCATTTATGCTCTATACTGTCAAACCTTGTTAGCATGATACAGGTATTTGAGAATAGGTTCTCTGGGGCAGAAAATTATTAATCTTTATTTTGATAAAACTACAAGTGTCACTTTTCATTTATTTTAGTGGTCTTAGTCTTTACCAGAGAGAACACTTTTTTTTTTAATGTTACTATTTCAAACCTCAATTGCTTGATTTTATTACCCTTAGTGTTGTGATTTATAAAGAAGTTACTTGTGATGATGCCTAAATCTACACCCTAGATCGCAACTTCTGTTCTCTCTACAGTTTACATTTAAGAATACACAATAGTTCCCAGAATATAAACGCAAAATTCAAGGGACTGAGCCTACCTTGATTTTTTTTCCCTTACAACTTTAGTAAACATGAGTATTGTGTCCATTTTTATGGCTCACTGTTCCTCCAGAAGACATTGCTTTTACTCATGAAGCCTGAACATAAGTTGTAATAAGTATCTCATTATTTCTTTATTTATCAGGATAGAAATTCCCTCTAACTTTCTCCACCCCTTCTAACCATTTCAGAAAACATCCAATTTTTTTTCATTACTTTCTGTTAATCTATTATCATACTGATATATGCCTCTTTTCCTGAATGCACAAATTCAGAGTAGAGCCAAAATTACATTTCACTGTGTCCTCTGTGCTGGTATGAAGGCAACTGCATTCTTCTGAGTCTGCTGCTTAAGACATTGTGTGTTGCTCATCACCATTAGTCATTCTATTCCTGTTCCATATTTCTATTACCCAACTTCCTTATATTCAGTGCCATATTAGCTTTTTCATCACAGATGCAACTACATTTTTCTATCTTGTTTTATGGTGTGTTACAGCATGCTTTGACCTCTGCAAAGCTGAAGGCTTTCCATTCAGAGCTTCCTTCATAGCTCTGCCCCAGTCTTGTCTTTCGTTTTTAATTCTGCAGCCCACAGAAAAGGAAACAAAGAGGACTTAGTAGATAACACTGGTCAATTAAATAATCAGTAACGTACATACATAAGTAAGCTCGGAAACTAATTAGTGTGTGCAGCACCTGAACCTGACCAAAGCACGCTCCATGGAGCACTGTGTGTGTGAGGGGCAAGGGCTGCCAATAGGAAGACTGAGAATGCCCTGCTGAAGTTACACAGTTACTCTGGGAAAACATTTGGATGGACACCCTGGTAGACTGGAGAGGGTATCCTGAAGAGGATGTTCATCTTGGAAGATTTCTTCTTGTCTTTTACCCTCCTTTCTGTCTTTCAACATTTTTCCTCAGAAATAACTGCTACTTCTAGAGTTAATGGATGTTATATGGTATGGACACTACAAATAAATCTTTGTGCATGAAGCTTTTCTCAACATTTTTATGCAATGCTCATTTATGTCACTGAGTTTAATGAGAATGAATATGAAAAGGAAATATATCACATTTATTGGAATTTTGTTGCTTGCTTCTACAATAGAAATCTGTATATTCATATATACAAATATTCACTGCGATTTTTTTGAGTTTTCCAAAGTCCATAGTAATAGTAAATTGGTGATTTTCTTCCTTCTAAAATTAAAGTAGTGGCCAGTTTGTCCAGTGACTCAGTTCCTGCAGTATTGATTCAGCTCTCACTGACTATTTTAGATGTCTGAAGTTGTGTAGAAGATGCCACAGTATGTGGTCCAGAATACATTTTTTGACCTGTGATTATTTGTTCCTCACTGTAGATTTATGCCTATGTATTTGAGAATATCAGATCAGTTCAGATGGAGGCTTTGCTTCTCTCCTTGCTGAGCATTGTGGTGCTTGTTCTTGTTAAGGAACTGAATGAGAAATTTCAGAGAAACATTAAAGTTGTTCTTCCTATTGATTTACTTCTGGTGAGTACAAATTACATATCAGGCTTTTTCTTAGAAAGCTTTCAGTGGTTCAACTAATTTACTGAAAATTACTGTGCTGTCTATAGTTACCACACCCACATCTGTCACTTATTAAATGAACAGCGAATTTCATGGCTGTATGTTAATTGTAAGAACAGGAAACAGTTTGGCTAAATAATTAAGAAAGAAGTGACATACTCTCCCAATTTGTATAATATTTTTCATATGTTTAATATTTTTACATGATCACAAGAACACGAAGCCTAGAATGTTAAAGTGTAAGAAGTTTGAAAAATGAAAAGTAACTGGCACATTGTAACTCCATGCAAGCCTTATGCTGCTTAGTTGTGGCTTAGATGTTGCTTGTTATTTATTTACAACAGTTAAATATCTATGCTGTTGCTTTACATAATTTTACTAACAATTTCCCTTTAACATGGCATAAACTAAATTGGAATGAGGTCTTGCTTTATAAACCCCTGCCTTAAGGATTAAGCTGTAGAGAAATGGTCAGAACCAGGGTAGAAAGTTTCTGGTTTCCTCTAACCTCTAAAACAAAATAAAAAATATGAAGGACAAGTGCTTTCCAGGGTGGATCATCGCAATTATTCTTCTTTTTCTGGAAAAAAATATTTACAGAAGAGTAATTTTATTGGGTCAAATGCTGGAAAAGGAGGCAGTGTGGTTCTGGTTCCTGCTCTAAGATCTGTTTCTGTGTTACCTTTTTAAACCTACAGGATAAAATGTACTACCAAACTAAGGACTGTGGACTGGAACCCATGCCTGTTCTATTGGGATTTGTGTGTTCATCTCATAAAAAGTATAGGAAATTAGTTTGAACCTTCTCAGTGTCAAACTTTTCACTCCCTCAGCAAGATTCCTACCTCTGGAACAAAAAAATAAGAGGCAGACACATGTTCTGCTGTGTTTTGTGCTGAAGTCAACAATGCCAGTCTGGATTAGATATGCTCAGAGAACATCAGCTGAATCAGACTACTCAGGGACACCTAAATTATGAGCTGCTTAAAGTTGTTCACATGCTTGGCAGTGGTTTAGGGTGCATGCAGAATAGAGAGAGTTTGAACACTGAGAAAGTTCCTGAGGGTTTACAGGGACTCATACGCATCTCTTTCATCAACACAGAATGTACAAACTGCATTATGGCCCTTCTTTAGCTGTCTTTTTAAAATTCGGTTTTGTGTCCAGATCTTAGTTACTTTTGACTCTTCCACATTTGCAAAAATTTCATAATAACACTTTTCTGTCTTATTGGATTGATCTAAGGGTAAATGTATGAACAGTGTCATGTGCTTAGGTGTGTCAATAACAGGAACCATGTCAGAAGCTAAAAGCAACAGAAATATAATGTCTTTTTCTGTGTTGAACCAATAGATAATTGCTACATCCATTGCTTGCTACTATGCTGATATGGAATACGTCTACGGGCTAGAAGTTGTGGGACATATTCCTGAAGGGTAATGTGTTTTTTATTAGCTTGTGGTTTTAAAATATGTTTATTTCTGAGAACAGTCTCTGAAAAGGTCAAAGTAGTTTTCTGAAATAAGAAATGGCAAAAATCTATTGTGTTAATTTCCCACCTCCTCAAATACTCTCTCACAATTCAACCCAATTTAACAAGTTTTATCTGTGTAAATACCATTGCAAAAATGCATTCTTGTACATTTTCATAGCTTTTTTATCACTTTATGGAATAAAAAATAGGCACTGAGTATTTGATATATGAGAGAAGGGCAGAACACTCTCTACAAGATTGTTGCATCCTGCTTTTTGAGACTTGCCTTGGGTTATTGTAGTAGAAAGTATTTACAATGAGATAAGATTTGTAGATTACTACAATTCATTTTTCATGTAGTTATTTTATAAAATATGGGTTTTGAGGAAATGGGAAGTATTTAATTATGCTTAATCTAGAAAAGAGCATTTTGACTACAGTTAGTGATATACTTTTCTCCATGACCCTGAAAAGAAGGCAAAAAAAAAAATCTGTATAATTATCTGGAAAGAGACATTAGATTAGTTTTCAGAAAAAATGTTCAAACTCTACGGGTTGGTATGGAAGAGCACAGCTGTTGTATAATCTTCCATTTGCAGGGTTTCCCTCAATTTCACAAAGTATGAGTTCAAGACATCACAAGTGCATGTGTGGCAGTTTGCACTGAAAAAGATAAAACGAGGGACATTTCTGAGAAGAAAAATTGTTTTTAAGTATTTAGGGCATTCTGTGAATCTGAGATTAAAACAGGGCAAAGTTTGCCTCTGCAATGAATAACGAACAGATAAATTGTATTTGTGCAGCTTTAATCAGGATTTTATTTTCTGCCTAACATCATACAAGTGGTGTTGAAAAACAGAAGCCTGGATTATCCCTGTGTATTTGTAGGCATTTACACCTGAAATATCTAACTGCCTTGTCATTGGAGAGCATCAAAAACCTCAGGAGCACAATCTGTTTCTTAGGCAGTGTGATTTGTTCTCTGGAGAGACCAAAGTCTTTTTGTGGGGTACAGAGACAATCTGGAGTGGTTTGGCTCTTAACTGAGTTGTTTCATAGCAGTCCCCATTAGAAGGTCTCCATTAGATGGAATAAATGTCCATACTGTCCATGACCTACAGGATATAAAATTGTTTAAAGGGTTAAATTAAATGTTACAGAAAAGCCAACTATTAAAAAAAACAAGCACAAAAGAGAAAAAGGAAAAGGAAAAGAAAAAATAAAAAGAAAAAATACAGTAGAATCTCTTCTACTGAACATTAAAAATTTAGTGAATGGTTGCTGATTTTGTCTGTCAGTGCGGGAGTTAATTAGTTAATTTATCCGCATCTCTTCATAATTTCTCACATTGGCGTTTGCAGATGGAGTACTCCATCTGAAACTGTTTTATTTTTTTCCACAAATTCTCTTCTGAGTTGAAAACAAACTGAAATCTTATTAATTTAAAATAATATAACACCTTACAAGTAGGAGAAAAATTAGCTGTGCATGAAGATTGTTTCCCCTGTATATGCATGAATTGCAGGTATATAAAGAAATATATACCTGCAATGTATAAAGTATGAAGTTCTGCAAAAATTACTGTCTTTATTTTGTATAGATTGCCATCACCGAAAACACCACCCATGCATGTCCTGCCTGAAGTAGTCACTGAAGCTTTTGGAGTAGCACTGGTTGGTTATGTAGCCTCACTAGCTCTCGCTCAAGACTCTGCTAAAAAGTTTAAATACACTGTGCATGACAACCAGGTAAAGCTCTTTCTCCTTCTTGTCACTAAGCATTGAAATAAATTCATTGTTTTGGAGAAGGATTATAGATGAATGCCCAGTAGGAAAAGATATGTTTCATATGGCATCCTGATGCCTTCTAGTGATTACAGTAGCACCCAAATCTTGTTCAAATCATCTCTACAGAATGCCCTTGTTGGTTGAGCTGCTTCTTTTGGGGAAGTGTGTCTTCCAGGATAATCTTGTACTGCTACATTCAGTGCAGCATTTGGGTACTAATGCATTTTTCACTGCTCTAAGGTGAGACAGCTTCTTCTCTGGCAGCTGAGCTCTTAAAGATAAGCTATGATGTTAAATCAGCCATTGATTAATGAAACAAAGGAATTCTAAACCAAAACCATTTATAGCCCCAGGATACATCTGCTATTAAAAAAGGAAGTTATTTATACTTATGCAAAGTAGAAGTCTCATCCAAAATAAAGGGTTTTTTTGTATAAAAGAAGCAGAGTGGGTTCAGAGAGTGCTGCCAGATAGATATACAGCTGTTGGAGCTTTCTGTTGAGACTTCCACTTTAGAGAGGACATGCTTAAATAAAAGTGGGCCATTACTTTCTACACTACTACATACCTTGCCATGGTGGATAGGTAACTCCAAGTCAACTGAAAGTCCATGGAGACAATAATGCAAGCACTGTGGTAAGAAACTTTCAATTTCAGATAACCGGGAATAGTAGTGTTGTGAAAATGCTCCCTCCACCTTTCTGTTAAGTGGTTTGGAATAAATGACATAGGGTTGAATGAAGAACAGTTGGTTTTGCAGCTGGAGATCTCTTTGAAGAGAGACATGTCAGTCTTGCTACATCAGTTCCAGTCCTTCACAACTCTTATATCATTGGGAAATATAGTGGGAATATTCTTGTCTACTTGGGTCTCTAAAATATTTTACAGTATGAATACATTGGGTCATGAATTTCTGCTGCTGCTTCAGAGCCACGTTTTCTAAGGAGGAGATGGAAAATGCTTTGAGTTTAGTGTAGGCCAGACTTCAGGGTGACGTGCTCCCTTGTTACAAGTGTGCTCAATAGATCACAACAACCTGTATATCTTTCTGCACCTTTGGAAGTCTTGTAGCTTACAGAGCTAATTACTGAAGTCTTGGAAACTATGTGTATGTCTGCATTGAATAATGGAGCAAAAGAGCAAAACCACCATGAGAAGAGAGCAGTGGGATGGTGTGGCTGTACTGCATTTGGGGGCCAGGTATAGTGACATATCCATGTGAGAGTGGGAGGTGGTATGCGGGGGTGTGAGGCTGTCTGGGGAGCTTTAAGGGAGTACTGTCCTATGCTGTGGAGACAAACTTTCGATCAGGGGTTTTCCTGGCTGGCTACACTACCATTGGTGTCTTAAGCACTTCTGAGGTCTTTCTTACTCGTTTTCCTCAGCAGACCAATATGTTTCTTGCAGTCTGGGGAAAAAGACTGATGCTGGGTGGCCAAGTTGGAATGCTTCCTTAGAAAACACTGTTCAGCTTAGGCTGCAGATACAAGGTGGCTTCCCCTCTTTTTCTTCTATAAATCTTTGTTCAGACATGTCTGCATTTAGACTGTGAACAAGCACCAAATACATTTGTGATAAAACACAGAATCCAAATATGGCAAATATGGCTACCACACTTCATTTTCGCTAAAATATGCTCTAAAAGAAACAAAAACAGTGTCTATCCTTTTCCAGCAGAGCCATAAGCCAGAAATGATCTGGACACTCTCCAAATATCACTACCTGTGACTCTGGCCAGTTAAAAAGCAGATGTGGATCAAGATGTAAATATTTTTGTTGAACTTCATCCTCAAAACTTAGCAATAGCACTTGTTGTGTGAACAAAATGTGCCTCCTGCTTTTCATGAATCTGGTTCAGCAACCCTATCACTCAAATTAGTTCTGAGCTGTGAGAAGATAGATATATTCTGTTGGGAAATCCTTTTTCATGAACATATTTGATTTTGGGCAAAAGCATGCCCATCCTTTGTCATTGGTAATATTTACATAAGGGACTCCTTTATTGGCAAGAGGCATTGAAATGACAGAACAATAGGAAAAAAACATCTTCTATTTAAAAACTTTGCAGGAATTTTTGGCTCATGGCCTCAGCAACGTGATTCCTTCATTTTTCTTTTGCATACCGAGTGCTGCAGCGATGGGACGGACAGCACTTTTATACAGTACGGGCGCCAAAACACAGGTAATGGGTTAGAGTGAAGTATGTCTGAAAATTAAAGCTGTGCTACTGCTCACTGAAACTTGTACTGATCTGTGCATTATATTTCCCTATTATCTCCCCTCCTCTGTCCCGGGAATGACTCTGCCATGTCATTTTTAACAATCTGCATGAAATTGCATCCAGTTAGTCATGTCTTCCTATAAAAGCTAATGGTTCCAACTTACTCATTTTTACCTGCTGAATTCAGTAGAAACTGTCAGTTCTGTGGCAGCAAGGAGGTTAGGAGTAGAATTTTCACACTGCAGAAAACTACATAAAAACGCCTTTATGTAGTTTATGAACTTGTCAACATTGTAACAGAAGTGCCCTCGAATGGTGTTTAATGGATTTAATGGTAGAGGCTAACATGAGGTTTCTAGGTGTAATGATGAACATGGTGGTGGTTCTAGGTTGGCGGTTGGACTTGATGACCTCAAAGGTCTTTTCTAACCTTAACAATTCTATGATTCTATTGTTGTTTTATAACTGTTGCTCTTGCTTTTATAGAGGCCATTAGCTGCAAGGAAAAGGGTAATGAGGTACAACTGATGAGGCTAAGTACAATCCGTAGGTACTGTTTCTTCTTGGCCGTGTCCTGCAATTACTTCTCATACAGATGTCACAATACTATGGAATTATACAGGGCTTTACCTCAAAAGTCTACATTTAAATTACTTGCTAATTAGTGTACAGAGTACTCAGAACTCAATCATAATGAATAATCTAACAAATAATAATCTTGAAAAACATTTATATAGAAATAGTTTAGCTACCACTTGCTGTTAGTTTTCAATATATTTTCACTGGATTCAATGTCATGTGCCCTCATCCTCACAGACATCCTCTTTTGTAACCTGTTAATGTATTGATTGTAAAATTTGCCATTGTACTGCATCATGTTGTACTGGTTTTTCCAAGGAAGATTTAAAGTAACCTGAAGACCTATAATCTGAAGGCATATAGGGTATTTGAGCACTTTGGCTCTGGTACATGTATGCAAAGGCCCTGATAGAAGGTTATTCAATACATGAAATGGAAAATGAAACCACCACATTTTGATTTCAAGGTAGGAAATGCATGGTAAAAATCTGCCTTGTTTTATGCGTTTGTTTCACAGTGTAGCAGAGCCTGCATCTGAAAGTTAGAGTGTGGCTAGGAGACTACTTTAATAAATGTAACAAACTCTCTACTGTCTTTTTTTTTTTTTGGAAAACAATACATCCACTTGATCCTCTGCTTTATGGCTGTCTATGTAAAATGAAGAGATGAGAGGAACATCACTTATAAATGTCGGTCAGGTCATAGGCAGAAAGAAGAGTGACAGGTTGCTTTGATTACACAGAGAGAAGTCAGTTTAGCATAAGTCATGGTAGCAATGCAAAGAGCCTTTCAGGGACACAGAGCAGCCCATTTTTCTGAAACGGATATACCGCGGTTTCAGTTTTGTCATTTGTTCTTCAGTGATATCTTTTCCTAGGAGAAAACAGAAGTGAGGGACTCTATCATGGACTAGAAGTGTCCTTCAAATAGAATCAACACTTCTTTTGCTTGCTCTTTGTGGAGGCAGAAAGAGGGAAAAGTTCCTTGTGACTTTACCAGCAGATTTTCTGTCCCTTTTTCTGTAAACACTCTGTCTATCCTTCTTGATGGTATTTTTAAGTACACCATGACTTTAATTTTCTAGTGTTTTAGCAACTTGTCTGGTTTTGTTTTTAACAACTTGTCTCTTAAAATGAAACCTAATTATTTTAGTAAAGAAACATATTATCAATATAAAAATAAAGTGAGCATCTGTCTACTTACCATCAAAAACCTTCTGTGAATCTGAACTATGTAAGAGCAGAAACACTCAGTGAGTACTCAGAGTTGAGTAGGACAGTGGAATTCTACTGTAGTTTTCTATCAGATTATTACCATAAATTCTGTGAAGAAACACATAATTATTAGACTATATATTTTTATGGATTCATTTTACCTGCACTGATTATATTTTTTAATATATTTTTTTAAAAAAATTGTACCTACATTTTCTAAAGTAAAGTCCACTGATATTAACATGAAATCATTAGTGGTTTCTGACTTAACACAATAGTTTTACTGTTAATCTCAGTAAAATTAGTTAGAAGTCTCTTGTGCTAAAACGACTACATATATAACTTTTGCTTGGTGCTATGACAAATCTGCTATTTAGTGCAACATAGGGTGCATGGCTATAAATATGTTAGAGAATGACAGTGGGTGCTGAGAAACTTCTGGAATGAGATATTGCACACACATGCTCCATTGAATAACCAAGTGCATATCAGTGATACTCTGGTCTGTGCCTGTGTGCTGGCAGCTGGATCAAGCATGGGTGTTGATTATTAAAACTGAAATTATATGCATCTGCAATCCACAGATACATTAACAGCTAACTTCTTCAACATCTGATTCTTGACTTTCTCTACAAAATTTTGTAATTAATCCTTTCCACAATTTTTTTTTGTTGTTGATGAATGAATGATCTGTATTTCTTGTTTATTGTTTTAGGTGGCTTGTCTTATCTCCTGTGTATTAATTCTTGTGGTGATCTATGCCATTGGACCTATGCTGTACTGGCTTCCTATGGTATGGTACTTATATTTTTTAAGATCAAGATGTCAAATATTTTTTAATGACAATTTCTTCCAGGGAAAGAGAGTGTTACCTCTAAAACAGCTCTATTTCATTTCATTGGAGAAAAAATAGTAAGGGCACAGTAAGTCTCAAAATAATAAAATACAGAGGTGACAATGTAAGACATACAGATTTTGCACATATGTAGTTGCATATATAGGCTGCATGAGCATATAAAAGTGCATGTCTCTTCTACTTACTTTTGGCCTGTAAGTTATGAAAAATATACAGTCAGGTTGCTGTGGATTTGTAAATTGAGAGAGTGGTCAAAATTAATACAGATTCATGATATTTCTCCAGATATGCATATGATACGTGACTTTGCTTTTCAAATAAATTTGACACGAATTAGATAGTGATCTATGTTTAATTACATAAAGATTATGAAGTATTCTTATATCTCTGTCATAGAATGCATCTTCTATGCTAAGACAATAGTGTGACATCTTTTCACATAAGCTATATCTAGCTTTTGATATTATAAATTCACTATTAATTTTAACTAGAGACATGTCAAAAGTGCAAAATACAGCTCCAAAATTATCCACATTTCTGACATGTTTCTACATGAAGTTTTAACTCAACTATGTTTTAAATTTGCTTTGTGCTATTGTTTACATGGTGTCATGAAAGTTCTCACTTTTCAAACACAGATCTTATAGCTTATTTTAACCATGCAAAGTAAGGATGCTTGAAGAGGGGTGCACAATATGTCCCTTTTTTACTACACTGCTTTCCTACTTTCATTTTTTTATGTGGATTATATGTAAATTTTGACTGATTTTTTGTAGGCTTTTTCCCTGGTTTTTAAAAATGCTTTTTGATTGTTGCTTTCTTGATATTTTATTTCTCTTCCAATATGCTTTTTCAGCCCTTCCCACCTATGCCCTCCAAGTACATCAGTTTGTACTACATAGTTTTATCTCTAGATGATTTCTTCATCCATCTCCTCCTCCTTTCTGATTCAGAGAGGAGGAGACAAATTGTCTTCAAAATTAATGGGTTTTTGCCCTGGAGGCATTCTATAGGAAAAGGTGAGGAACTAAAGAAGGAGAGTTAAAGTTCTTCAGTGTGTAGAAGTAGAATACTGATTTGCTTGTGAATATTCCAGACTATGGAAGAATGGATTTCATCTGGTGACACATGGAGAGTCTTGGGTAGTCCTGAAATTTCTGTAATTTTTCTCACAATTGGGTGGCCTATAGATTGCCGCAGGGAAAAAAAGAGTTAAAGAAAGAGGATGATTTTGTTAGTGTTTATGTCACAAGGACACCTGTGCTTATCCCGTTTTTGAAACACTAACCAGTTTTTTTATAATTTCATTATAACATTGACTGCTAATTTAAAGAAAGAGCATTTGTTTTCACTAGCAATTCTGCAAATGGTTTTTGGTTTAATGTCTTCACAGTGTGTCTTAGCAAGCATTATTGTTGTGGGCTTGAAGGGGATGCTAATGCAGTTCCGTGACTTAAAAAAATATTGGAATGTGGATAAAATAGACTGGGTAAGTAAAACCTAATCTAAGGAGGTTTTCCTGAGACTTTTTAACAAACCTGCTAAATAAACTTTAATAGTTCTGTGGCCCTAGAAGATAAGTGCAAACATAATTAGTATTTTTGTGTACTACTGGCTCAGAATAACCACATCTACAGTATCAGTTGTATTAAAAACGATATTTTAGAAAATGATAAAGCATCAAACCTAATTTAATGCTAGGGATGTGTATACAGACCAATCAGGTTTCAATGAGAAAATATGTGTTTAATTTTTATGCCTTTTTAATCTGGTTGACATATGCTTTTGCTATTGTAGTATTATTGAAAAGACTTTGCTATTTTTGTCCTCTGGGGATATGGAATGACCCTACAGGACAAACAGAACTGGAAACACTGGAGATGCAGAAAGATACATGTTGATGAGTTGCTGTAGGTAAATTCCCTCTTTCAGATTTAGCAAACAGAATATCTATCATAATGAAAGATTCTGCACTATAGGAGGAAGAATTCATCAGAAATCTAGTTTAATGCAAAGTCTGAACAGTCTGACAGAATTTGCACAGAATTTCTAGTGAATATTAAAGATAAATTTATGTGTGAGAAGACCCCCGGATTTCTCTTCTCTGAGAGTCAGTTAGTGGAACCAAAACTTCTAAGCAGGTATATAGATACATATATACTGACATTCTATATGTTTCAAGTAACAAACATTGAGAAAGATATTTTGACCACACTTTCCTTCTCTTTGGTGGGAGATACAGGTTACTGGAATTAATATGGGACTTTGCTGAACCCATCATGACTTACACCAGTAATGGTAAAGTCTAGACTGAGACAAACTTTTTTTTTTTTTTTTAATAGAGTACTGGACTTCAGTATGGGAAACAGAGCAGGGTAAACAACAAGTTTGGCTATGTAAGATTTTTCACATTTAGTCACAAAAAACTAGAGCTTTTTTTTTTCTTTCGTACTGCCTGGAAGAAAAGCTCTATCTTTCATGAAATCATCTGTTCCTCAAGCAGTAAAATTCTTAAACTATGTGGATCAAGAATTATTTTAAAAACAGTGGACTTAAGAAAATTAGTATTCATGGGAGAGAGGTGTATCTTCTCTCTTACTGCATTGAGATAATAAGTAGATAAGTTTTCCAGCAGGCTATTCTGGAATCTCACTAGATTTGAGGCATCTTCACAGATAGACTAGACTGATTGATTTTTGCTTTTTTGGTTTTGGCAGAAAAGGCTGAGTGAGTAGTTAGTTATTAAATCTCTGACATCTGTCACCATGTCTAAGAGAGGTTATAGAAAGGGGGAGTTTGCTGGGTTCATCTCCTTGACTTAACATACTTGAACAATGATTTATCTTCAAGTAGTTGCACCATCAGTCCTTAGCTTGGCAGGGTAAATCATCCTGCTTTAAATAGAATAGTTTAAAGTAAGGCTATAAACATTGATCTTGCATTGCTGCCTGCCCTGAGGAGCCCCACCAAGCCCAGTGATTTGTATAACTACACTGGTGTTATTTTGGCCTGAAAAGATTCAGCCCAGCAATTGACAGAACACTGGAAATGAATCATTCCATCACCCAGGTTATCCAAAGTGTTTTGAAGATAGAAACTCTAACAAAATATTTGGAAAGAATTAGCAATTGTCCTTTCTGGAACTGATTCTTTGAAGGGTGTGTGTCATGTAGTATTGAAGTCATGTTTGTTATGCTTATAAGTCTGGCAAATGATAGTGCATGGAAATGAAATGTTATGGGGTTTGTTACCTTGCCCCTTCATACTTTAAGCTTCTCATTGAACAGAAATGAGTTGATGAGTTGTTGATGAATTCTCTATAAGCATAATCCTTTTAAATGTACTGCTTGAATGTACAGTTTAGGAGTTGGACTTGAGGATCTTCAATGGTTCCTTCCATTATAGGATATTCTCTGTCTGTGAAATCTCTTCTTTCAGCCATGGATTACTTTTTCTTTCAGATTTAATTTTTAGGATCAGATAAGTTCAAATGAACAGCTAGGCTGACAGACTTTAGTAGCCAATACAAATATCTTTCCTGTTAACAGTTGGACTTGAAAGTGACCAGAGATGGGGAAAAAGTATTTCAGAAGGTGATGCTCTAAGTGATAAATGATAATAGACTGAGAATTGTTTTCATGAGTTAATTATATAGCAGGGATTTGGGTAATTCAACATGGAAATACTTTGGCATTTGAAGAGATAAAAATGTTTTAAAGTTGCTCATATGACTTTACTAGGAGATGACCACAGCTGAGACAAAGCCAGATTCATGACTGACTTGTAGAGCAGGAAGGATGGCAATAATTTAGGGTAAAAATTGTACATTCCCTGCGTGGTGTTGTGATGTGAGATGCAGTTACAGGTGCATGAATTGTAAGTGTATGCATATAAAATAATATTTAAAGATGTAAAAAATGCTACTAATTCAGCCATTAAAGTAGATCCAACTAGGAGGGTCTAATTTTTGGCAAGTATCCTCCAAGATCTTGCCCATGTGAGTTTCTGAGACACAAATACACCACTCTATCAATCTATTTTGTCAAAATAGAGTGCACAGGGATTGTCTTCCTTGAAATTTTTGAGCTCAGTAGTGCAATTTCTTGGTTTTTTTAGAACTTCTTATTATCCTCAGGAGAGAAATGGCCATTTACTTTTGTTCAGATATTCATCACTGTGCTGGATTAAAGGTAAACCAGCAGGAGAAATGGACCTACCACAAGAGAGATTATAAGTCAGAGTTACAATTTAATGAAAGATATTACAATAAATATGCTGACACAAAGAGAAAACTGCTTTCAACTCACCAAACCCCAGCAGTATAACCCAGTGTCCCGGGGCACAAGCCCAAAGGGGTTTGTTAGCCCTTGTGCTGAGACCTGCATGGTTCCCCCAAGTCCAAAGCCAAAGGAAGTGAAGAACCTGTTGGTGCAGATGATGGCTGTGGTCTGGTCAGGAGTGATGGTCATAGTCTGGTTGAGAGTGGTGGTTTCCTCCTGTCAAGGTCCTGCTGCTCCTCTGGATCTGATGAGATGTACTTGAGGTTTTCTGAACCCCATTTCTGTACCCTCAGGGAGCACCCAGTCCCTCCCCAGGGCGGGGACTCACACAATGGGTGATTAACTCTGTGAGTCATGGGGTATGGTTGAACCATTGATGGCCCATTAGCAGCCACACCCCCTCAGGCTGGGTGTGAAGGTGCTAACGTCTGCCTGGGCAGCTGCTGCAAATGGTCCATTGTTCTTGGGAAATGAATAGAGGGGGTAGAATACATAGCTTTGATCACCCCCACACAGTGATAACTGGTCCCTCCTGCTGAACTAGGACAATCACACATGCGTCCTAATTCATGAGAGGGGTCTGAGAGCATTGAGGGCTTTGCTGTATAAACAATTTTCCACAAAGTAGGAAGCCATCTCTTCTGTAGAATAATTTTACATCCATGCTTCTAGCTTATGACATCCTAGGGAGATTTTCTATTTTTCCTTCATTAATGAATATGCTACTCCAAATTATATTACTTGTGCTGTAGTTGATCTCCGTGTGGTGGGAAGGAATTTCCAAATGCTTATACCATTGAAAGTATGCTTGCCATATAAATTATTTTTAACAAATAATATTTGTATCAGTCCCTCTGTCTCCAGGGCTGTTTGCAAGCAAATACTGTCCCAACCACAAGTGCATGGAATACTTGTGAAAAATTATATTAAAGAACTACCATACCACTTTATTATCATACAATCAGTCACGTTGGAGAAGACCACTAAAGATCATCTAGTCCAACCATTAGCCCAACATTGCCAAGTCTACCACTAAACCATGTCCCTTAGTGCATTATACAGTTCCTGCATTATGGCTGTGGTGGTCTTCACTTCAGCCCTTCAATCATATTATTATCACTATACCTTAGCATTGCATTGTTTAGCCCTGAGTTCAGAAAGTATTCTGCAACTTATTTATTTGGTTTTTTTCCCTACCAAATTCCAGCTTCAGACTCCCCTCAATAGTGGATGATTAGACACTCTGAAATGGAAAAGTCTAGATAGAGGCAGTTGCTGTATACACAGTCACTGTACCACTCAATGCTTCTGATACTTTCTCATATACACAGGAGTCAACATGTCTATTTCTTCTGCTTGTTTCTTTTGTCCCTCTTCAGAATTTTTCTTCAAATTAGTACAGTACAAGGATATTTTGAAGGTGGATTTTGTTTTGACTTGAGAATAACATGTGCCTGTAATACCTTATTCCTTATTACTAAGATTCGAAAAGTGATTAGGTTCTATCTGTCCTGGACTATGCAATAACTATCTTGAAGTAAGTTGACAAAGGAAACTTTAATATTTTTATGACTTCTTTGTTGAACCTTGCAGTAACCCATAAATTAAAAAAAAAATGTCCATCAGATCAATGTAAGACTTTCTACAAGTCTGATGCTGCCCTAACTAAAGAATCACTGACTCCAGGCCAATACAAAGTACTGAAAGTGTGATTGACTAATGAGAATATGATTGACTTGGCTCAACCTCTACAACAATGGCAGTTGCTGATTAGAGTTAAGATGTAAGATACTAGTCTGATGGAGAGGCACTCAACTAACATTCTCAGTACTCAGCAGTACTTAAATGTTTTTGGCTTTGACTCTTCCCTTGTAGACTTTATATTGGGTTTTCATTCTTTCTATTTTCTTCTGAGACATAAGAATTTTGCAGGTCTTGCAGCAGTAATTGAGTTAGATGTGATGAGGCACAAGTCTGCAGCTAAAATGGATTCCACTGAAGTGGATTCAGGTGTTGTCAAGGCTTCAGCCTTATCAGGATAGGCTAATTTTTGATCCCTCTGAATTTCAGGTTTGTGATATTTCTGTTAGGCCTTTTGTGTCCAGTGAGTTCCTTTATAAATAAATAAATAAGTATTGGATTTGTAAATCTTAGCATTACTTTCTCACTGGTGGATTAGAACTCTACCTGTTGCTCATAAAGGTATTATTTGCAAAAAATATACACAACAATTTGTATAAAATGTCATGTTAAAATACAGCTGGTGATTGAGGACAGTCTCAAAGAATGAAGTACCTCTTCACCTGGCAGCCCTGCCCTTGTAGAGACTGCAAAACCTTTTGCAGAAGTTAGGAATCTTGAAGATGAGGGAGGAAAAGGTTTATTGACAGAATCACGTAACACTGTCCTCTGTGGAGCACAAATTAGCACTGTATGACTTACATTTTATAATTCATAAAATAACAGTTCTGAAATCTGCTCAAGCAAAATTCCTGTGGTTAGTCTGGAAGTATTCTATTGTCTCTGGCTTTCATGAGTTAAGTGAAAGCATCAGAAAGGATAATCTTAACACTAATTGTGCCATTGTAATGTGAGCTGTTATTCTGCAAACCTGAGCAAGAAGCACTACAAGAAATAATTGTTGGAACAGGCACCTGTGGGTATCAGTATATAGAGGAATGAAAATACTTTCCATTCTTCTTTAACACCTTTTATATAAAGATTAGATGGCAGTCTTTGCTTAAGGGTCCCTCAAGGAAAGAAATATATGTTTTATTATACCAATTAGGTTGGCATAAGAAATTAAGTAATTTGTACTTTTTTTCTTTTAATTGTAAAATCTGGATATCTCTCAGCTACACACATCATTATAGTATGGAAATAAAAATGATCATTTCTCATAAGAAAATAATTGAAAAATGAAATGTTAAATTTTAAAAGGTTTTTTAAAATATTTTAAATTTCTTTTCAAAGTGACTTTAGTTTCAGTTATGCTTTTGTGTATTTTTTAAAAAATTGTATTTAAAATTATTTCAAAGTTTTAGCAATCAAATATTGAAAAATGGGGAAATAATACAAAAATCTCACCATTTTCATGGGAAGGAACTCAATCCCCAGCAATTTTTATTTGTTATAAAGTTGTTTTACTTAGCCGTACTCTGATAAGCACCACTTTTAAACAGCCTCATTGCAAATTATAATTCCAACTTACACTATTAGTGGGAGAAGAACTCTCTGCATGTGACCTCATTAGGGTGCATCCTCATTGTGTGAAAGGAAAAGAACATTTAAAATCTGTGCAGTGGAGAAGATAACAAGAACCTGCAATGTGAAAAATAAAATACAGGTTTTATAAAGCAACTGTTCACTCTGAATTATGCTGTTAGCACAAGTACACATGTTATTTTAAGTAACTCTGGAAGGAACCTCTGTGAGCACTGGGATGAGCAGTGCCGTGTTGTACGTGGTCTCCCATGGGGAGGCAGTACTTTAATTGCTAGTTCAATCTTCAGTGTTTGCCAGTTCAAAGATCCAAATGTTCACATCTGATAAACTATATTAGTTTTAAAAAACTTTTTTTCTGATTCATAAAATGCACATTGCTGTAAAATTTAAAACTAATTGCCTCTTTTTGCTTCCCTCCTTAAAGAGCATATGGGTTAGTACCTACGTGTTTACGATATGCTTTGCTGCTAACGTGGGACTGCTGTATGGCGTTGTCTGCACTATAGTAATTGTGATTTTCCGCTTTCCCAGGTAAGAATCAATTTATTGAAATATTCTTCTAGCACATCATTGTGTATTCTTTCCACAAACTGCTTCACAGTCAGGATAGACATGCGGTATACTAAATTTAATAACTAAATTTCAGTTTTTTAGTTGCAGAAAATGACAAGATAAGACAATTCGAAAGTCACACTGTGCATTTACTGTAGACTAAGGATGTCTAAAACATTTTATGAAAATGGCATTATTGTGTGAATTCTCTTATTATTACACATCTGTATGATTCATTATGTGAAGGTAAAATAAACAGAAATATTATTATTTTTCCCATTAGATATTTATTTGATTCTTAGTGAGAAATTAAATTATGTGTGGCAAGCCTTAGTAACTAAACACCATTATAAACTCATAGGTACTATGTTGCACAGGAGTTGGTAGTTGACATTTGCACTGCTAATATAGAGTAATGAAACATAACTGCACAACTATTCTGTCTAATAAAAAGTTCTGTGTATGAATTAGAAAAGCCAGAACAAATAAACTAGAGTTATCAGAAATTCATATATTATTTTGAATATATTACAGTTGCTACTTTGTATCATGAATAAAGAGAATATATCAGCTGAGGTTCCTCATTGATTTGTCCTACAGAATTATTCACAGCTCACAAGACCTGAAAATGACTTGCTTCTTTGCATGCAGTTGTTCGCATGAACACTGAATCCCACTGAAATTAAACATAATATAGACAGCTCGATTAAATGCTTGTTAAAGTTAATGGTGTTAGCCATTTGTGCACAGTTCTGTTCTCTTGGAATAAGTTGCAGAACCAGCATGAAAATAGTTCAAAATTGCAAGGTAGTTAAAAATTATGGAAGATGGTTTCTGCTTGAATCAATCAGTACCTTTGGGGTAACCTTCTGCTACTCAGCAAGCTAAAATTTTGGTAAATTCTGCTAGTAAAGCAAAAGGCAAGTTTTTGTGTTGTTTTTACCCTGGGCCTGGATGTTTGAGGTTGTGCAACAGCAGAAAGGGAGAAATCTAACACAAAAGACCATGACCCTCTGTTGCATGACCTGAGACCTCTGTCTGAACCTGTGCTAATTAAAGTAAATAAGACTCTTCCCAATGATTTTTGTGTTCTTCAGTCAAGCTGCATGTGATTTTCCACACAATCTGACAACACTGAACAAGGTAGCAGCCATAAAAACCTGTACATGAAGATAACATGTAGTAAGCCATGCAGCGATGAGCAAAAGTGTTAGCAGAAGAGAAGCAAGAAAAATACCATAGATTGTTTATTGAGAAGTTTCTGTTCAAATGCCAGAGTATTGATCCATGTGATACATGTCACGTATCAGAATGTATTAAAACTAGCAGCAGCTACCACTTAATTTATGCAAAGATGAGAGAACAGCTGACTTTTGCAAGGCTCATTTAGCCAGCCCCAATACCTGCAAATTCTCCTTGCACACTGATGCATCTATTAAGTGTTTTTATTCTGGGATTATTTCCATTGCCTAGCTTTAGGCACAGAGCTCATATAATAGCTTGTTTCATAGTCTTCATCCGTTAATTGCGTTCCTGCAAATGATACTTTGAAGCAGGATCTTTTGATCTTTTACCCTGAAGATTAAAGTTCAACCTACAACCTACACCCACCTACACTGAGCTGCCTTTTCAAGGCAACTTTCTGTTTTCACAGACTGCATGGAGGGCATGGGGATACTGGCCCTTTTCAGTTAAGTCCCTCATTTTGATAGCTTGAGTGCAGTGTTCTGCTTCATCATACAAAGATGTGTCAATTTTAATGACAAATAAGGCGTCTTTATTTTTCATGACCCACAGCTATTTGAGATATTTAATTCCCCTTTCCTTAAAATATGATCTTGCAGGTAAAAAGGTATTAATTTAATCTCTTTATTTTTGAAGCTATAGATTATATATGAGCTACCTTGACTTGAGAATAGCTCGCTGGCCAGCTATTATTAAAAATTGAAATTAAGCAAATGAAAATTAAAATTAAGATTTTATTCACCAGAAAATTTTATTATTCATATTTTCAAAGTGACACATCATAATTCTAAAATGAGCTTTATACTCTTTAACTGGATCATTATTAGAAAAGAAAAGATCTATATGCACAAAAGTATGGACAGAATCCATTGTCACAACTTTAACTTCTTTGCTCTAGTTTGGTGTGTCTCTTCCTGTTTCAGTTCAAGACTACTAAGAACTTGCCTTATAAATTTTTGTCTGTGTATTGATTACAGAGCAAAGACACTGAATTTGAAAAATGTGAAAGAAGTCGAATATAAATACAAAGGGGAAGATACTTGTGTAAGTTATTTTTTTTTAACTTTTTTGGTGTGTGTTTCAATAATTCAGATTTATTTATTTTCTCTAGTTGGCTATCAGACTGCAATCAGGGAGTCAAGGGAACATTTCTATCATATGACTACTTGAAATCTAAAGCCAGTATGATACAGTAAATACAAAACTAATTGGCCATCAGAAAATGGAATACCTTCATGGTCATGCTGCTGGTCTGCAAAGTGAAGTTGGGCAAGTCCTCTCAGATTTATCTTAGTTTATTTGTCATTTTAAGTTAGGAATTGCTAGTTGTAAAAGTTTCCTAATTCCTAAGTTTAAGGACATCTCTTGCCGGGACTGGCATGGGTAATCTGAGCAGAAGATTGCAGTCTCCGTATTCTTATCAGATTTCCTCATTTCCTAAAAGTCCTTTGGTATTCTCATCATCAGCAACCTCTTTTCTGACCCCATTTCTGCCACCAACCCCTTGTGACTGGACTTTCCCAGAGGACACTGTGTGTGGCTGGGCAAGGAGGGACGGCACCATGAAGTTTTCACAGACTGCTTGACACATCTCATCACCATGTGTTCAAACAAGGGTACCCTCACATAAAAAAATTGATGGAATAATTTCTTCCAAAGACTGTGTTTTTAAAATTTGGCTTCTTACAAACTTAAACCAACCAGTCAGATTCTTTTGGTTATTTTCATGCAATTATCACCGCAGTTTCTTGTGGTCAGGCCTATGGTAAGAAGAGAAGGGTAATGACCCAGAGAGGTGAACTGCCTCCTCTGAGATGAAATGGTAACTCAGCTGCCAAGAGAGAAGTAGAACCATGTGTCCTTTCAGCACAGATCCCCATCACTGGCACATCCTGTCTTCTCCACCATGGCAGTTTCTCTGTTCTTTTTCCTTTCCTAATGCTTATGAAGGGTCTTATGTATCAGTTAGCCATATGCTCAGCAGTCAATGCCTCACCATTAAGAAGGTAGGTCTTCTCTAAAAATTTATTATTTTAGGCAAATGTCTTCCATCAGAGCTATCTTGTTCTCAAAATCTGAACTTCCAGGGGCTCGGGGGCATTTACTGTTCTGGTATGCTGAGCAACGCTGGAATGTGAAAGGTACATAAGAATGTGGAGGACTCTGAACTGTGAATTAAAAACATTGTTATTGAGGTTGGTCCAGCAGTCAATTATTATATCACTTTTTATTCTTAAGAAAAACCTTGGAGTATCTTTGTGAGAGATGGGTAACCAAAATTTTATTTGCCTGATTTTCTTATCAGTTCATAAAGTATTTTGTACAAATCCCTATGCATCTTCTTTTATGCTCACTTATCCCTTTCTTCCCCCTTTCCCCCCTTCCCCCTTAATCATTAAGATTAATGCCAGTAACCTAGTAATAACAAACTAGTGTCTGCAGACAGTTGGGAAAGTCACATTTTGTTAAGGAAGCAAATTGCTCAAGAGCTTATTACACAAAACAAAGAAGGAAAATATTTTTAAGATTGAGAAAAATGACTTTAATTGAATTTGGAGTCACTGGATTGCAGCAGGCATTTAGCGTAATTTTTAATGTATGAATGTTAGACTGATCCAAGTTTCCCTGGTAAATAACAGCTTACACATAAACAAAAGGATTTTTAAACAAAAATATGCAAGCTTAATGATCTACCCTGCCTGTGCATTTATAGAAGTTATTTCATCAATAAGAGAAAAGACATTTTAATGTGGAAAAAAATCAAAGGGCATTTAAAGCTTATGTGAAACACATTGCATCACAGGAGTTCACTTGAACTGAACCCTTACCCAAGCATTGGTGGTGTGTGCAGAGTGCATGGGGCAATTGCCTGTGTCCACCTAAGGGATGATGGGAACTGTCCACCTGAGGGAACTGTCCTGCTTCCTTAGCAAGGACACAACCACGAGGAAGTTCATTTTTCTCAGAACAATTCATATTAAGAAGGAATCAGGAATAACTGAATCAAAATGTGCACATTAGACCCTGTCCATTCTGGACAAAAAAATTCGCCAAAGTCTGCCATCATTTTGATTTGGCTTTATGATTTGAGTCTTTCAAGTTTTCCTCCTTGCACTTTTGGAAGCTTATTAGCCTCTTGATCATCACAGGCTTTGATCTTTGCACATCAGTCTTCATTTTTCCTCAGTTTTCATCTTCTACTTTGCCAATGCTGCTAAGGCACTGAAGTGCCCACTTGTCTCCACACCAAGCTGTGTATAGCACCATTTTTTATGGAAATCTGTGGGATGTCAGAGTATTTCTCCATTCAAACATATATTGCCTTCTGCTTTGTCCTTATTTTAGAGCTTTCTTTCATATAAATTGAGCCATTTTAACTGCCAGCTAGGCTTTGCCACTTGTCTGACTGAGGTATGTCAGTGATGTGATATTTACCACAATCACATTTCTAGGTAAATTGCGCAAAGTCCGTATACATCATCTGGTGTTCTTTGCCTCACTCTGGGATGTTTGAAATGTTTCATTTTTATGGTGGTCACTGCAGTGGTGTCTGAGAGATTGTCTGGTTCCCAGAAGTCTGAACAGCAGTCTACAATAAGGAGAGAATTTATGTGGTTTGTGGTGAAGATTTTCATTCCTGTTTTGCTTGAAAGTCTGTTGAGAAAACTGCATATCTTCTATGCAGTCCCAAAAAAATTTTAACTAAAGATGGTCTGTGTCAGCTCCACTTTTTTTCTTGTTTGAGTATGACCTTGTTCCACACCTTTTGTTAGGAAGAAATTTTTTTGACCTCTGTTCTCTTGCAAAATTCTTTGGTTTTACTTCCATCATCACACAACCTGCAGAAAACTTAGAGTTCAGTAGAATTAACTTAAGTCCACTTCCTACAAGACCAGTATTTAAGTGTGTATTGCTGATATCCAACATGTTTATATATAGATATTAATTCTCTTACTGTCTTTAATGCTTTTTATGAGTGCACCTCAGGAGTGAGAGAAATGGCATTTGTTTTGTGCAAAATGTTCCCCACTTGTACCTGGGATGTTCTGACCTTTATCTGATATCCAAAATCAATCTGCTGTGCAACATCTATGTTTCAAACTGCATCATTTGGCTGAGGGTACTGGTAAGCTGGTTGTAACTTAATGAAGTGCAGAGACAGGATAAAGACTGACTGATGGTTCTTGTGTAGATTATTGTGTTGGTTGTAGGTATGTACATATGGGTAGGTATAAAGCTTTAAATATGCTACTCAAGGTTGCTCTAGATCCACTAAGTATTTTCATGGAGAAATATCTCCGTATTAAAGTCATCTTCAGATGACTGCAATGAATATTGCTGGCTTTCCCCAGACACCTGCAGTGTTTGACCCAAAACTTGTGAACTTTTTTCCAAATGTGTGTTTGTCTAATAAAATATCTTCCCTGTCTGTAAATGTTGTCTTCCTATGTTTGGGGATCGTACTAACTGAAACAGTGCTATTATAATTTGTCAGATTAGTATTATGCATCATAAGGTGTATGCTTTTTTCCCATCATAACTAGAATGAAAGGTAATTTTCATTATACATTACTTATATTTCCATTCTTACTTCAGTTGTGTGTGAAGGCTTATGAAGAGAGTTATCTGTTGAATCATTATCACAATGCAAAGCTCCTTCTTGGTTAATTGAGAGATATTTTCAGGATTTTTAAGTGAATGATTTTGTGTTTTAGTCTCCAAATGCAAGATGAACTTTTCAGCCTTATGTTTATTTCATTCCACAGGAATCATTAAAACAGGTAAAGATAATTTCAGTCAACAATCCATTAGTCTGTCTGAATGCCAGGAAATTTCATGCTGACCTGATAAAAATAATCCAGAAGGATAGCATGAACATCCAGGTATGTAAGATGTAAACGAGACTGTGCTATATGCTTCAGTAATCACAGTGCTTGTGTTGAAGATAGTGCTTGCTTTCCTTGCATTTGTTTGAGAAAGAATGCAATCAGATACTGAAACAGACATAAAAGGGTAACATTGCAAATTATTAATTTAGAATGAAATTGATCCTAATCTTATTCAGATTCAATATGGATTATTTTCTTATTATTACTTGGAAATAATATCTCTACTATTTCTGTATATAATCCTGTAAGAGACAGTAAAGCACTGATCCAAAACTCTACAATTTCTGGAAGAACTTACATAACATCAGCTGATGTAAGGTTGGGACTTTAGAAAGACAATGAGTAGCTACAATTCTACTTGAATAAAATGTGATTTTTTTCTTGTCAAGTCCATGAGAGGTAAACACTTTATTTCTAATTACAAGCAGGATCTGTAGAAGTGGGGAGAAAGTACAAAATGGATAATTTTTTTCTCAAAGGTAGTGTTTCTTTTTTAATTTTTGCACTGATTGCATTGGAAAAATTAACAGTATACAAATTAAGTATAACAGGGTTTTGGAGGAAATAAGTATAACATTTTCCAAGTTTATCTGCACATAACTACTGAAACTTCCTTCAAACCTTCCTAAAAGTGAAAAAATATATTATTATTTTTCTATAAGTACAATGAAGACATTTCAATACTATACTGTGGCCAATTTTGTCCAGTTCGGCAAACTGGGCTGAGAAAATCAGCCATGTCTTAGATGGGTTGTTAAGACAGCAGCATGTGTCTTCCACATCTGCTGTCCCTTGACAAAGAGTTGTGCTACCCACGCACAATTTAATGGGTGGAAATTCAACTTAGAAAATATGATGCTTTTTTTGCTTGGTTCTTCTATGCTAACTGATTTGGATTAGTACGATAACAAACCTCAAAAGAGAGAGAAATCACTTAGGATTTGCATGGAATTAATTTATGAGTTAATTTAGAAAGAATAATATGTTGATTTAATAAGTTAATTTATACATTACTTAGGAGGCAGATTTTATCCTTTGTCTCTTCTGTAAGGTACTTGGCAGTACAGCTGCCTGAAATACTGTGCATAGATTCTTTTTTGGAGTTTGGGTTTGGTTTTGTTGTTTGTTTTTTTAATACATTTTGGATTTTTTTTCTATCCTCTATTTCTGTTTTCAGCTCATATTTCTACTGAGAACTTAGTATCCATATTGAAATAATTATTATAAAAATTCTTGAAATAAAGATAATTTTAAATAAATTTACATGTGCAAAATGTTCTTACCAAAATATTACTGTAGCAAATGAGATTGCAGCAAGTAGAAAATTAATCAAAAATTAATCTTTTAAAATCACTTATCTTTTCAAGAACATCTTTCCCACCTTTTGAAAGAAAAACAAATGATCAATTTCAGTTTATATCTCAGTATTCTTCTAAAGTTGCACAAAAAATATTATGTATTCAATAGGTTGGTGCATAGAACATGATTTTGGAGAAAATGAGTTAACTTTGATATTCAGAAGAAGAATTCTTATGTATTGCATTGACTTTCTCAGGTTACTGTGCATTGACCTAGTTTTCCTTGGTATGTTACTAGTTTGTTGCTTTTATTTCAGTGTGAGCAGAACACATTGCTCTGTTCATTTTCCAATGGAAGTTGTCATGGTGAGTTTATTATCTACAAATGACATTAAAACCAAGATGGATATGAGTGTGCAAAATGGCTCCATGCTTTTCTGTCTGTTTCTAGGTGAACTCAAGTTGTATGGAAACAAATGTTTTCCGTTAGACCAATCATTCAAGGAAGCATGAATGCTAAAGAGTATTGAGCTCTCTTAACTTTGCTCTAATGGGTCCTATTTGTCATTCTGTTTTTGACTGACTTTTTAAGATTTCAAAAGCAGGGAACCCATGCAAATACCTTTTCTGAAAGAGTGGAGGGTTATAGTGGAACATTCATTGCCCATGGCAGCGGGGTTAGAACTAGATGATCTTTCAGGTCCTTTCCAACCCAAACCATTCTATGTTTCTATGAGTCCCTGCTCATTTCAGGGGAATGACTGTGTGCATAATGAGGCAGGTCCACAGTGGAGGCAAATAGTACCTGCATTGCTGCCTGCACTGATCTTCAGACCAGGCTGAAGCTGCTGTTTTACTAAACTCTGGTCTTGTTTTTTTTTCCATTCACAGACTTGAATACTAGCATAAAAAAATAAAAATAAGATTAGACCCATGTTAAATCTGCAGGATCTTTATAGCCATATAGGAGAAATCTCAGAAAATGTCAACTGAGTTATCAGTGACATGATGACCAACAATATTACACAGTATATCAATAGAGCATAGAATAAAGAAAAAACCCTAAGAGTTTGCTTTCAATTAAGGATTGAGCTGGATAATTCCACTCTTCCAATATTTTATAACACTTAAATCAAACCAGACCACTTGCATCCCCATGAGAGAATTGCAGCAACGATTTGCAGAGGATACTTTATACAGATGACTTCTTTGTGGATTGAATTAAAACACTGTTTATTTAAAATGCTTATAAGCATTAAGGCTGCAGTAGAGAATCTGGTTTGGAGGTTGTTGTCTGAATGTTTGCATTTATTAACTAGACTCATGAGATTTTTATGATTCTACAGTGTTTAGTTAACTTGGGGCTGACAGAGTGCTTTGCTGTAGCATAGCAACCTGTGATAATGGCTACCAGAGACTATATTGTATTATATTTACTATACTGTAAAATACAATGTGTGAGATCTTGCCCATACATATTTCAGTTGTCTTGAAAATGAACTTGTTTCTCACATTACCGAAGTGACAGACAGCACAAAACCTCTTTTCTGAAAGCCTAAGTCCTTCCTTGAGGACTTAAATGCTCTGTTGTTACTTGTACCAACCAGTCTATGTGGATCCTTCATGGAGTCTTTAAAATAAAAAAACAGAGAGAAAAAAAAATCCCCATAAACAGAAATACAAAACGTGGAGCTTAAATTTTCAGAAAAGAGGGAGCAGGAGGACACAATCCTTAATCCTTATGGCAGTTACCGTGGAAAGCATGACAATGTATGTCTTTGTCACAAGGAAAGAAAGAATCTCTCCTTTCTCCTTTTGGGGAGTACTGTCTGTATCAACACCAAATGAAACAGCTGCTCTTGCTTTTTCCACTGGTCCAAAGAGGGAGCAAGCCTGTACCTATCCCCATCATTTAGCAGCCAGGCAGCCTCTAGTGCAATGCAGGGTGCAGTGGGGAATTACTACACTGAGCGGTCGAGCAGATCTCATAAATCCTTTCTGGATTTCAATCACAGTAATGTCAGAGAGGAGTTTTCCTTTAAAAGTCTGTATTTTTGTTTGGTATGTATCGATTATGTACATTGGACAGTACAAAGGCAGTAAATCTCTGGAGATGCAAGTCCAAAAGGCTCTGGTTCTCAGAATACTGACACAAAGGAGTTATGACCATTATAAATTTGCATAATGGGGAAATCCTAAGTACCCTCAATAGTTAAAAATCTTTACCTCTGCTCTACCAATGCCATTTAGCTTAACTCATCTTTACATTCAGAATTCCTTTCCTTCATTCATTTATTTATGTGCTAATTCAGGATGCATTTAGAACAGAGTGTGTTTAGATTAAACACAGGGTTGCCTGAGGTTGAAGAATAAGAACTTTTCAAATCTTACCATCATAATTTTTTTCAATACGTGGTAGTATATTAAAAAATAACAAAGAAATACCCAGCACAATAAAATCTTATGAAAATTAAACACTCCACTTTACATATTTTTCTTCCTTATGAAGGAATATTCAGTTAAGCCAAAGGCAGGCATTTAGGTATTATGGAAATCAGTGTCATATTAGAACTTAAAAGAGAGTTATATTTTCTGTGTATCCCATTAAAAATCTTCCAAAGAAGTCAAGTTATTATCATGACTCAATTAGAAATTCAACTTTGAAGAAACAATTGTTTAATTCTTGAGACACTATGCTGTCTAAAAGATCTCATTAATATTATGTTCCGCCTGTCATCACTTCACCCCATTGCTCTAAAGGTCCTTCATTTGTGCTTCTAGAATGTACCATTTGCTTGCCTGATACCTCAGTACTTAATAGTAAAATTTTTATTGTGACCCATTGGGCTTATTTTGTTCCATTATTGTTATTCTTATACCCGCTTCTTGACTGTTCTTCCTTTTAATTAAAGTTTTTCATTTATCAAATGTGTAGGTGAGTTGGTGCAGTCATGTCACAGAGAGCGACGTGTTTTGATATTAGACTGCAGTGGACTGAATTTCTTTGACTACACTGGAGCCTCAATGCTTCTTCAGGTATTCATGCCATCTGACAAATTCTGCATATATCCAAATTACAAGTATGAGTTATTGGGGGCAGCTACTAGTCACTTCACCAATATCAGTGAATAAACATGTTACTCATGGAAAATATTAACATAGATTTGGTATTAAATGGCACTGAGTTTATATATAAAATTGCATTACATTATTACTAAATATTTTGGGTAATAGTGCAAATATACATACTGTATGCAGCAAAGATGAGTTTCTGAACTTTTTTTTTAATTTTAAAATTGTTTTGGGTTGTATTTGACCCTGTCATGTCACTTGCAGTGGAGCCTTGTGTAGATTTAACCTTTTAAAATTTCGTGTTTAATTCTGTTGGTTTATCTGTATGTCCCACTTTCTGCTAAGTCAGAGGTCAAAACATGATCTCCATGTTTTCTCCTGTGGGTGACCCAGCAGACTGGGTTCAGGCATTGCAGGAGCTCCAAGATGCTCCCAGAAGACTAAAACCAATAATAACTGGTTGCTGTGGTGAATGGAACTAAATCCAGATGGTGACTGGCCACAACTGGTGTTCTCTAGGGCCAATACCAGACCCCGTCCTCTTTAGTGTCTTTATTGTTGATTTGGATGAGAGGAAGTTTGCAGAGGACACCAAGTCGGGTGGGAGTGTTGAGGTCCTGGAGGGTAGGAAGGCTCTGAAGAGCCCGGGACAGGCTGGATTGATGGTCCTGAGCCAACAGTATGAGGTTTAGCAAGGCCAAATGCTGGGTTCTGCACTTGGGCACAACAACCCCAGGCAGTGCTACAGGCTGGGGGCTGAATGGCTGAAAAGTTATGGTTTAGCATGGTTTGGCAGTGCCAGGTTAATGGTTGGACTCAATGATCTTAAGGGTCCTTTCCAACCTAAACAATTCTGTGGTTCTGCATAACAAACAGTTCTATATAATGAATGAAAAATTATGTTCAAAAGCTGTTCCTTATATTTCCGTCAGGTCTGGAGTTTAAAAGTTGTATAGTGAGTACGGAGTTAAGTGGGTATGCAAGTTTTGTTTTACATAATTTCTCTGAGTAAGATAGAAGACTAGATTTGAACTTGGGTCTCAGCCCAGGCCATATCTTACCCTAACCATTTTTTCAATTTACTGCAGTGATTGCACAGTGAAGTAAGTGTTGCCTTAAAAAGTTTTAAATTAAAACTACATCTATAGGTAGGGATGTAATAAAAAAAGAAAACTGGAAAAGTAAGGTTAGTGAGGGTTACTCTTTATTATGCACCCCTTTAAAATATAGGGCATTCAATAAAATAAAGTATTAATTAAAAAAATGTGAAACTTCTTTCCAAAATTTCTTAAAAGATCTCTGAACCTCAAATTACATCAAAGAAGTGTTTGACAAATTTGTGAGAGGTAAGTCTGGCATGAAGTGCACAGGTTGGCAGTGAAGCCTCTGGATGAATGGTTGGTCCAAAACTGAGTTACTCAGAGAGAAACGCACTCAACATGTCCTTGTTGTTACACTCCTTCCCAAAATATCATCACTGATGCTAGAGGTGAAGGGATTTTTGGACTGAGTATGGCTTTTTGTTTCTTTTTAAAAATAGGGTATTCTGATGGGCTTCTCTTTGAATCTCTTCTCTCAGAATTTTTCCATTTTACATGAATTTTTTAGACAACTTTTGAAGTAGGAACTGCCTTGGATATTCCTCAACTGGCATAAAAAGACCCTACTCTGGTTTTGGAGTTGTTTTCACTTTTCATTTTTTTGTTTTTTACTTTCTCTGACCATTGCCGAAGAAAGAATAAAGAACAACTTACTGCAGAGTGTAGCATGGTGTTTATGGTGCTTTTCTGATAAACTGCTGAAGTGTCAAAGTTTCCTAGGTCTGATGAAAACATGCTGAAACAGGAGAACTGGAAATACCGCCCCCCCCAAAAAAAAAGTTATAGTAAAAGAAATGAAAAATTGTTACTCAAATTCAGTTTTAATTCTCGCAGAGCTGTATAGTACTGTGAGGAGGGGATAGGAAATCAGGGTGGGTTCGTGATGTTTGCATTATAGAAGGGCTCGCTCTGGTGGCTGCTGGCAGTACAGCTGCTACAGCAGCATTCCAGGCGCTCTGCCTACCTTGAATATGCGCTTTTTGTGTATTTTATTTTCTGTTTAAATAGGTTCTTTTTTTAATTTCATGTTTTCACACATTTAGATTTACACGGACTGTAAAAGCAGACACATCGATGTGTTGTTAGCACACTGCAAAGGCAAGTATCAGCTTACAGCAAAAAATTTAACATGATGGTTTGTATATCCTCACTATCTTACCAGTGCTCATGTGTTTGTTTTATTGCAGCTTCCTTGATAAAAGCAATGCAGTACGGTGGAAATCTTGAGTCTGAAAATCCTGTCTTTTTTGAATCTATTTCTTCAGCAATTGATGCCATTCACATTCACAGGGTAAGACTTACAAGCAGAGGTAGGTGAAGCCTTGAGGACTTCTTGGATGCTCAGAGCAATTTTTAAAAGTTTGTGAAAGTCTTATTTACCCAGTGAACCTTTTGTGCAGAAATCTTTCATCTGTCTTTTCTTGACAATTGGTCCTCAACCTCAGGAATGCAGTCACCCAGTTCTTGCTGCTAGCCCTCTCTAGCACCACCATCTCCCCTTTTGCAGCACGTTCTTGATCTTCTGTGCTAGATCCAGAGGCATCATGTTGTGCCTTCATCTGGGCACATTCTCCACTGGAAAGCCTTATGTCATCTAGAAACACCTAACATAGCCTCTTGCATGAGGTGGAAGAGAGAGCTACAGGGAGAAGAAAGGCTTAGCTCAGAAATTGAGGCTCAAGCCTTGAACATGCATTGATTTGAGCGTGTATTTACTTAATGATTTGTGCATTCCTTTTTAAAAATATTGCAAACCTGGGCCTTCCTCATAGACTATGTGATCCTTTTCCTTTGTAATGCCAGCATAACTGACTGTGCTGACAAGTAGTTCTTTCCCATGGTTTCATTTATGATTCCAGACGTGGCTAGAGCTTGGCTCAGAGCCTTCTCCAAGAGACATTAAATTCATCAGGGTCTGCGGTTTGGTTGTTTGGGGTTCTTTTTCACTTTTTATTTTACTAATTAAATTTGAGTTGCCTATGGAAAAAGCTGCTTTCCATTGATTTATCCAGATTAAGGTGAGTTGGCACAGTTGGTGGAATGCATTGACCAGAAAAACATGGTCTCTTCAGAGCTTTCCAACATATTTCATTCTGTTGCCCAGCAAGAAATAATTTGCTGAAATAGTCACTGCAGGGCAAAAATAACAGGGATGGCTATTGTATATTTTGTCTGGGTCTGATTAGGTGAATTAAAATGATTGTTGTGTTATAAAATGCCTGCATTTTTATTGCCATTAATTAGCCTGCCTAAGATTCTTGTAAGATAATTATATACTAGTATTCTCATTTTATGGAAATGCAACAAGGATAGACAACAAATGTTCAAAGTGAGAAGGGGGAGTTAAAGCTCAGAAGTCCACTTTTCTGGGACCTGACTGTATATTTCTACCAGAGCTGCTAGGCAAATCAAACCTCTGTATAGTGGCTAAGCGGTTTAGTCTGAAAGGCTTGCATGCAGCCTCTTATTTTAAATGTAATTATGAACAGTAATTATGAGCAGTATATATGCTGCTAATGTTTCTTCAAAGTATTCAAAATATGAGCTTCAGGGGATTTTATGTATTCATTGTGTTTAACATGTGAAATAAGATGGACAGGAGTGAAAAGGCAGAGGGACTGCAATAGCAGCACCACACTGTAACTACCAGTACAGTGGTACTATGTACTCCTCCTGCACCATTTTAAGATGCTGAGGTCAGTAGGACTTTTGAATGTTTACATGAAGGAGTAGGCAGGATAGAAGAAAATAGGAGGAAGGAGTTAGAGACTAATAGAAAGTGATTCATTCCAATTTACATTTCAGCTTCCCCCCACCCAGCAGGAAGTAGTCTTTCACTGCCAGAAACGCAGAGGCAAGAGAGCTTTGCAGTTCATTTTCAGCTCTGCTGCTGTTCAGAAATGCAAAGGTGTTCTCTTACCTACCTACTCCAATGATAATATTGTGTCATTCTCTTTTGTATGTTTATAAATTGATAAGAAACTTGCTTGTTGCTTTATGCAGTTCATCCTAATCACAAATAAATTTTTGAATGATAAGTCTTTATAATGGTGGCATTTCCAAAGGTAGCACTCCTTCATCTGCTAATTTTACACTATATTCTATGAAAACATTATAATATCATTTTTTCTGTTTCTCTCAATTTAGAATTACAGCAAGTACAGTGAACAGAGTGAAGTGTGATGCCCATCCATTGAGTATGGCTAGTTTCATCTGCTTGTATTCAGAACGAACTACACCATTCATCTTAGTTTTTTTCTCCAGTGGATCTCATAGATGATACAAGATATATGTCATATATATTTAGTACATTCAGTAATGACAAATCTGCCATTCATAAAGAAAATCTTTCAGTTGCTATCACTCAGAGAATGTTCATGCAATTGTTCTATAGCGGTTTTATATAATATTTTTATATACAGTTAGATGCAAATTATTAGGAAACAGACATGAAGTACTGGGTGTGTTTACCAGTGAGGTATATTCTTTTACATATCTTCTATTGTACCATTAGTTGTAATATGCATCTGTAGTTTTGTGTATGGAATAGAGACATAGTGACTTCTTAAAAGAGTATGTTATAATTGATACGCTACATGCAGGAATCCGTATACCAATGCATACTCTTTCTAATGGCTTTACTTACCCTTTCTTCTGTTCAAGACAGCCATTTGCAGTAACAGCATCATATCACCAATATCATATGCTTCCATTTTTCATTCCTGGCTTTGTCTGCTTTTTAATGCCTGCCCATGTCAATGGGAAACTTTATATGCAGAGAAGGCAGATGCATGTTGAGTAAGTGCCCCTTAGATTTTCTCCCTCTCTATTAGTTGTCATGAGCCATTACAGTTTGCTACATTTTCAAAGCCACAGGTGTTCTTTAGCTCAGACTGAAGAGGAAAAACTGGTAATTTTTTTCCCATAACTTGTTTCCAGCATACAGTAGTCTGCATTTCCAGTTTGAGCTGTGATTTGTTGTCATCCTCAGCTGTAGCAGATGAGAGATGACAGTGGAGACACATAAGGTGTGTGCCACATTTCAGCCCTAACCCTGATGTGCAGTACTGTGTGTGAGCACACAAAGTGGGTGGAGGCATTCACAGATGGCATATTTGGTTTGTATTTATGGATTGTCAGCAATCATATTAGATTATACTATCACGTCAGTATTGTGTTATATGGCAGCATATTGAGGCCTTCCAGTACCTGAAAGGAGCCTAAAAGAAACATGGAGAGAGAGTACTTAAAGAGCATGTAGTGACAGGACAAGTGGGAATTGCTTCAAATTGAAAAGGAGTAGGTTTAGGTTAGATATTAGAAAAAAATTCTTTACTGTGAGGGTGGTGAGGCACTGGAATAGGTTGCCCAGGGAAGCTGTGGATGCCCTAGTCCTGGAAGTTTTCAGGGCAAGGCTGGATGGAGCTGTTAGCAACTTGTTCTAGTGAAAGGTGTTCGTGCCTGTGGTAGTGTGTTAGAACTAGATAATATTTAAGGTCCCTTCCAACCCAGGCCATTCTATGATTCTATGTATGACTATTTTGCACTTTGTTGCCATGTGTGAACACCAGCAACAAAATGTGAGTTGAGTGAAAATGAATGACAAAGGATGAGGAAGTAGGATTTTTTTTTTTCTCACCACCTTAAAAAAATCTCTGGAAGCTAAAAGGTAAATTATTATGGCACAGCCATAGTGGCCATCTTAACACTACAGAAAGGAGGGAAGTACAAGAGTACTTGATGCAGCTGGAATGTATAGGCAAAATATAGTGCTAAGTGTTCTGTTTTCATCAGCAGTTGCATATGTATACTTGTCTGGACCACGCTTGCTCTGTCTGCCCAAAGCTGCTGCCTGAAGGAAATGAGGTGGTTCATAGAGTGACTTTTGTATCTCAACATAGTTGTGTTAAGACACTGATAAGCTTTTCATCTGGTCTTTGTAATTCCACACTACTAGATGACAATGGGACAGAGCCGTGGGTTTTTTGGCCCTTTCAATTATCAGTGACACTTGGAATTATTCCCTACTTTGTCTCACAGATGACCAGAAATGTTCTGTACATATTCTTCTGAAACTGCTTTCGTAATTACTATGCAAAAGGCTGATAAGTAACTGTGATAAGCTCATTATACACAGGAGAAATAAATTCTGTATATTGTCCCAAGCACGTTAATTTCAGATGCTGTAGTTGATTGCAAATGACTCTTTACATCATTGGACTCAGTAACAGGCTATAACAGTTGATTAATAATTTCCTCAAACAGTTTTAGTAATTTATTAATACTTTAGAAACTATTTACAATGTACTTTAATTATAGAAGCATCAATTTTATGTCGCAACTGAATGGAGATTTCTACTTAACTGCAAACTGAATAAATGAATAAATGGTATCTTTTCTACTAAGTTCAGCATTTATTCTTTGGTGGGTAAATGTTTTTTTTTCTGAAAATGTACAAATAAGTTGATTAATGAAATTGTTACAAATAGGTCATTAGCGAAGATAACATCTACCAGGAGACTTTCAGTTTTGTTCTGAATGGTCTTTTAAATAGAACAACACAGATACTTTTAAAATTTCTTGTAGTATTAGTCCTTAATGAAAGTGCATCAAATGATCAATTTTGTAGTTCTTATCAAAATTACTTCCCATTTCTACTGCTTTCAATAGGAATAAATTGTCCACAGTTAAATGGCTGTTTGGGGATGGACATTTATCTCCCATTAGCTCAAAGATCTTCTAGTGACACACTGTCATTTTGAAATGTGTTTCACCAGTGTAAGACTTCAAATTCAAAATGTCTTACTGCTGTGATTACTTCTTGATTGTCTCACAGGGCAGAATCAGGGATGAAATACACTTTTTTCTTTAAAACATTTAATCATAACTCTGAATTTCCTAACCTTCCAACACTGGGCTTTTGGATAGTTGCAATATTTCTAGAATATATTTTACCATATATAATTAGACTAAAGTTTTCATTTCCAAGAATATTCACTGTTAATTAGATTCCCTTTCTGGCAAGTGGCATCACTTAGGATAGTTGTTTCTCAGACAAACAGAGACTCATGAAGATAGCTGTCCTTTCAATTTCTTCTAAAACACCTGCACTGAATTTAAGCTCAGTGAAACCAGAACTGCTCTACAGAACCATGGGCAGTGGGTGAGGAAGGGTAATTTCTTTTTCACTATTGACCTTGAAGGGCAAATTACTTCATTACAGTTTCCATTTTTCCACAACCCAGCCCCTCTGAGCTATTAATGTTTAATAAAATATGTGGCTGCACGTGGCCTGTCTTCAAATGACCATGACATGCCATCAGACCTTATGCAGCTCATGGTCTGCCAGATCACCCATTGCTCTGCTGATGGAATGGCAGTTGCTTCATGTCCTCCCTGATTTGCTCTCTACAAATCTATGAAGATGGTGTGTTTGTGTCACTTAGAGAGTCAACTGACAAACAACTGCTTAATTCTCTGGTGAAGATTTAAGGAGACACCCTGAATCTTCTAGATTAAGCTTTGGAGGCAACTTCAACTGTCAATTTCAGTCCTTTTCTTAATGTTTCTTTATATAGACTGTCTGCTGGCTTCCTGCTGGCTGGCAGGAAGAATTATTACATAAATATAATAGACACCTAACCCAAAACATCACCATTAGCTTCACTAGAATAGAATGGAATGGAATGGAATAGAGTAACATTTGAAAGAAACCAACAGTGACCACCTAATCCAACTGCGATTATTATAAAATCATAGAATATTATGAATAGAATGAACTATATTTATTCTTTTGATCCAGAAGGGCAAAGTGAGCCAAACTCACCTTATAACATAAAGTCTGCACAAAATATGTGTCTCCTTATGGCAGTGCAGGCCTTGGCCTCACTATCCATACGGAGGGGAATTACAGTCAATAACAATAAGGAGTTCAGTTATTCTGCCGTCCTGGAGCAGACATTCATCTTTGTACTTTCAGCCTTATTTATTTGAACATCCCTAGGGGGTTTTCAGAATAATGCAAAGTTTATTAACTGTGCTTGTGTACGTGAGCTTATGCAGTGTTAGCAATATGAGCACAGTGTGGAGCTCTCTCTACTCTTACTGATTTCTAAAAGTCCAAGAGAGAGGCTGCATCCCCCCAGCAGAGGCTCAAGGGAGTCACTCATTTATGAACAAATTTCAACTAGTGAAATCCATAAGTTTACTACTCTGATTAGTAAGCAATTCTAAAAACCTAACCATTCACTTTGATTCCTAAACATATACTCAGGTGTTCAGATGTTACTTTCCTAAATTCAAAATGTATGAATCACTTATCTTATGGAAATCAGTGCTTCAGTTTTGTGCATTTGGTGTATTCTGCACTTCACAGCAGAACTTTAATACAAGATTGTTTTTCAGAGATGGCCCAATGTTATCAGAGATGCTATATTTTCTTGATTTATTTAGGATCTCTTAGCTATTTTTAGGAATTAATTCTAAATTTTAAACATTGCATCATGTTGAAGAGGAGTTTTCTGCAATATTTAAGATTTGCTGATCAGAATATATTAATATGGGGATTTGATCATATGCTTCTTAGAGAATTTGTGTTTCACACATTCCAAAACAAAGCCAGCAATGAGGAAAAAAATAGAGTGCAAACTGATGCTAAGAAATAAATATAGTGGCAATTAAAAATTAGGCATAAAATATGTAATAAGGAAGAGACTGTTAACATTATATTTATGCAAATTAAATGTTTCTAATTCTCATCATATGTCTTTCATTTTAAAGGTTATTTGCCCTGATTCTGTGATTCAAGTGCCACAAGGTCTGGCTGCAGTTGCTTTGATATAATTTATTTGACAGCTTTGTGTGTCATAAATATATAATGTAACAAGGAAAGGTATCTTCCCTGTTGAATAAAAACATTAATGCATAAATACCATGTATGAATACTGTTTGACATTTACTAGTTACAAAAATAAAATATACAGTATGCCTTGAAAATATGGTACTCCTATTTTTGGAAGATACTTTCTTTGTCTATAGAAACTAGTGTGTCATAAATAAATGAAGAAGTGCAGTTCCTGAGTGCATGCTAAGCAGTGCCTTTATCATTAAGACAGACTTTTAGTAAAGATCACCTAATCTGTATGTTTCCATATGTTTTACAATGCACTTAATATTTTTTGTTATGTCAATTCTGTGTATTAGCATATGCAACAATAAATTTATACTGAAATAAATTGGAATATGAGGCAATTTGCATGTAGAAGGGGGAAAATGCCCTCATAATTTCCATTCTTAGGGGCTTTTAAAAAACCCCAAAAGACCCAAACCTGTACTCACCAGTCTGTAATGAGATATGTTGCCTTCTCCAACTTCAAAATGTATTAAACCTTAATAATGAAAGAAGAAAAATTGCCTTACATTCAGAAGTTTCACTTCCTCACAGATATTACAGGAGTATGGCATCTAACATTTTTACTACCTCTTTAAGAAATACAGAAATCTTGGCCCAGTTTCTCCAGTATTGCCTCTTCGCATGCACTGTCATTTGATTACGTCTTTTTTAATTGTCATTTGCATCTACAGGTGGTGCACCTCATATCCAATTTGCACATACTGATGGTATTGCTTATATATAGTCTGTGACTTATCCCAGTAGAGAGGAAATGATGGGTAAACCCTCCCACCACCTCCCAATAACTGTGATGACATTAATGGAAAATGGATGACATGTATTTAAAAGTTTGGCCTTGAAAGCAGCGGCTTAATTTTTGAAGCCTGTTAATTTATGAAAGCATTTGCTTCTACCAAAATGAGTGCAACCTCTACTTTTTTTTATTATTATTATTTTGCAGTGGTTTGCAAAAGTATGAACAATTTTCAGTGCCATAAACTCCTAGATGTTAGACTGCTAAGAGTTCTTAATTATATTCTTAATGATAAAGGCTATTTTCTAGAGCTATCCTTCTCATTTGCACTCACACAATAGCAAAGAAACCACTTTGGAGTGAGATTACTGAGCAAATATTTTCATTCACAGAATGGGCATGTAGAAGCCCAAGATCACCAGGAACTCGAAAGGTAGCTTGAGGAGCAATGCCTTCCCTAATGGGAATCCTCTGGCTCTGCAGCAGTTCTGGAGAGCATGGCATGCAAAAACTGTTTGATTAATTTTTATTTCTAACATGTTTTCCAACAAAGAGTCTTTTACGCTGGATGCATTCGAGTGGTTAAGAATTAGAAAGAACAAAGGCAGTGGCTCGTGTTGTTGGTCTGACTGACTCTATGATGGTAAATATTTCTCATCCCCATTATGCTTGGATTGTAATGCTGTTGCAGTTTAAAAATGCAGTGAAATCTTAGGAATTCTTAAAAACTCCACAAGGCTGAATTTAACTGCACTTTGTACATCCACTTAAATCCCACAAAGTATATCCCACTAATTGGACTCAGTGTTTTATATTCCATTTGAGAGACAAAGTTATCTGATCCCTTAATTATTACTTACAACTACAGCTGTAGGTTTTAGGTGGAAGTCCTTTTTGTACATTTGCTGTCACTTATAGGCCCAGGTAAAATAGTCAAAAATACTTGCTGGTTGTTGGGTCAGGAAATGAGGTCTCTATTAGTTCAGAAGCAAAGTAACGGAGTGGTGCAGTGATACCTAACATCCCTTGAATGTCTTCAGATTTGTACCACTTGCAGTTTCTGGGTTGGTTGAACAAGTAAAATAATTGAAAAGTATATGATTTATAAACAGGGGACTGGAAAGGATGTTTTATCACTGAGTTGTGTTTTCCATGTAATCTGGCAATCATGCTTTATAATCTCAATGAATGATCTTTAAACTCATGATTGCTCGTGACATGACTTGGTATTTCAAATCTTTGAAGCCTGAAGGGGTGATTATAGTAACAATTCCTTTGTGGTAATTTATGGTTGGAGAGATTTTTCAGAAATGAAAAGTATTATTACCTAAAGAGCAGTTGTACATTTCCACCCTGAAGTACTTCATACACTTCCTCTTGTGATTACCTGCCTTATTCCTGACTGGCTTGCATACACAAATGTTCTTTGTGCAACCTCTACAATCACTAAAGTGCTGGGACAGACTGCAGATCTGCCTATGAGCTTGGGGGAACAAGATCTCTGTCTTTTGTTCTCCCAAATAGAAGCAGGAAGGAGTAGATGATATTTGCTAATTCAGCCTCGAGAATAAAGTGATTGGCAGATTACATCCTTCCTGCATGCTCTCCATAACAAAGAAAGAAATGCAGTGTTTTGTTAGTCCTGCAGTTTTGAGGAGGACTGTCTATTTCTGGACACCGTGCATCAGATGCCGAATATCATGCTTGGGATCCTACTTCTCTGTGGTATCAGTGGTCATTAGTTTGCTGTCACATCTACAGATTACTTTCTGTTTTTCCTCCATGGGCCTGCTCTGTTTACATCTCTGTTAGTAGAAACCTTCTAAAATTTATTTTAAAATAACATAACATTTCCTTTGCAAGAGATTTTACTATTCAGAGTACTGGAATTGTAAGTTGATCTTCCAGTTATTCCAGTGTGGTTAGCATATAGACTAATAATTTCAAAAATTGTCAGCATTTTGCTCCAAGTTCCTATTTCTTTTTGCTCTCTGCGATTTTTTTTTTTTAAATCTCAGTATGAAGTATTCCTTTCTGGTCCAGCTTGGTTCCTATATCCAAATTCTTAATTCAGAGTACCTCTGTAAAGGAAGAGACATTTTGAAAGAATGAGAGCAATCCTAACTTATCAGTTAGGGAAAAAAGTGCACTTTTTCAGTCCTGGAGTGCTTCCAGACTTGAAACATGTTTTGGAATATTACATTTGCAATCTGCAATTTGTGATAATTTTCATCTTATTTTTAGTAACAAAATTGTGTTTAAATCTGCTGATCATAGCTTAGGCTTGGTGCTGGCCTGGGTCCCTGTTGCCTGCCCTGTTTCATACATCTCCAGCATGCCTCTTCAGTTCCCAATCCCATGACATAGAGATGATGACCTGCAGGTGATCCGTGATGCTCTGCAGACCAAGGGATTGATTGTTTTGCTCCTTTCTTCTGTCTCTCCTATCAGGAGAAAGTCTGCTCTATAGACTGCATAGCACAAGGTCTTGTGGCTGCAGCACTGATTGAACTACAAATGAGATGGTGCAGATGCAGAGCTGGAGACCAGGACTAAGACGCTCCTGGGTTGTGAGGGTGTGGTGCACGAAACTGGGAGAAGAAGGGAGCTGGGGTGGACAGCAGGATATGGAAAGAGGCTATACACAGAAAGAAAAGGGAACAATGCTGTGATATTGTACATGGATTAAAAAAAGCTGAAGAGCAAAGGTGCAGCTGGAATGTTGGGCTGTACAGAGGTGTTCGATGACAGAGAGGCAGACCATAAAAATTTGAACCAATTCCTATTGGCAGGCCCTTGATCAGCGCACAAGGTCATTTCTTCAGAAGCGCAGTTTGCCTCACACAAGGATAGTTTCCCCATGCTGCCATTGATCCTGCTAGTGTGGTTTTAGCAGCATTTCGATTACTTTGTATTAATAAAAGAAGAGGTTTGTTGTTTTGTGGTGGTTGTTTTCTGTTTGTTTTTTTTTTCCTCTGGAGTAAGACTTCTTTTTCAGACAAAATGCAACATTTATAGGTGTTTCATGCATATAAGTATGAAGTACACGTATAAGGAAGCTCACATCTGCCTCTTTTCAACCTCACAGACTACACCTTTTCAGAGAGACACGTGGTCCATAAGGAGGAACAGGTGTACCTCAAGTATTGCCACCTCCATGTTATGGGCAGTTGTTGCAAACACTGAACTCAAAGCACTTCAGTAATTTCTCCATCAATGTCACCACTTAGATACTTCATCAGGATCCAGCAAGGGTAGCGACAGCTCTGTTCATGTCATGCATCAAAGAAAATTTAGCACAGGACTAGAAATGTGTAACCAAAAGAAAGAAAGGAAGGTAAAGGGGAAAGACTTTCAACTGAAACTAGGATAATAGTTTTAGAATAACCAGTCCATTAGGACTAGTCAGCAGTTAGCTACAGACAATGTTGATAGAGTTTCATGGCCACCTGGCACCCTGAGCCTTGGAGCGTGCTGCCTCTCTGCCCATGCAAGAGAGTGCCAAACCAGCTGGTGCAGCAGAGACATCTTCAGTACCCTCTGTGAACCTTCAGAGCTGTGCTGAGATGCACTGCCCCAGAGACATACAAGCATGACTCAAAGGACCAGTGTGACCCACTTAGCACAGGGCACCCAGGCATTAGGGTAAGCAGAGACACCATTGCATCTTTTATCAGGAGAGAGACATCTGTGTAGGTTTGGACAGCTGTTGAATCTGTCTTTACATCATCCTCAGCTTAGAATGGCATTACCCTGCCTGCCTGGGCTGTGTGTACCAAGAAGTGGTCTGAAAACTTGAACTGAATATTGCCAGATCACCACAATCTACCGTGCCCATGTCTGAACATACCAGTAGCAGAGGTGGCCATATTGAAGTTAGACCAGCTAAATCCATGAAGCCTGACAGGCTGGTAGAGCTGAGGTTGTTCAGTGTAGAAAACACAAGGTTTAGGGGTATCTCTGTGTGTATGAATACCTGATGGGAGAAAAGAGTGGACAGAGTCAGACCTTTCTCAGTGGTGACCAGGAACAGGAGAAGAGGCAATAGGAATAAACTGAAGTACAGGAAATTCCATTCAGATATAGTCTTACTGTGAGTGTGTTCAAACACTACAGCAGGTTGCTCAGGGAGGTCATGAAGTCTCCATCCTTGGAAATACTGAACCCAACTGAACATGTCCCTGAGCAACCTTCTGTATTTAACCCTGCTCTGAGCATAGAGGTTGGACAAGAGACCTCCAGAAGTACCTCCCAATCTTGTCAGTGACTCTCTGAGTCTGTGTTTGTGGGACAACAGCAACTGACCAACTAAAGCGTGACTTTCTGCTGTGTGTGCTGGCTGCCAGCCTGCCTCTTACCAGCTCTTGTACAGCAACCTGCATGGCAACCCTCTCCAGACAGGCAACAAAGGCTGATGCAGCTGATATCATGCTCTTAAACACTGGCTATCAAACAGCATGGAAACAAGCACACAGGCAGATGGAGTTTGGAAAATCTTATGTGAATAATGCTCAAATATAAAATACATCCTGGGTTGTGGAAACCATGGTACTTAAATGCTTCTTGGTATAGTTTTGTTGGAAGGTATCATCACCCGTCAGTAAGAAAGTTACTGCCCTGAAAGTAAAACAGTAGTTGTGAATTTTGTCAGCCTGGGAAGGATGTCATTTATGGATTTCTCAAATCATATGACAAAAACTGGTCTATTGTATCGAAGGAGCTGCCCTAGCTCTTGCATGAAATGAGGGTTACCAATATGCTAGCTCTCTGCTGACACATTAGAAAAATCAATGAGAAGCATCTTTAATTTCTGCAGGAAGTAATGGAAATGCCTCACTGTTTGGTCTGGTCAGCTGTGGGACAACTCTGGTGCCACCAGAGCCACCAGTCTGGGCACTGGATAAAAGCAAATAAAGTGTTCTGATACCAAGCCCCACTCAAAGTCATAAGCAACTGTCAAAACATTTTACCAAGTGTTGGAGGTATCTCCTCTGTCCAAACAGTTGTCAAAAAGGCACTTTCTACAGAAATACGATTACTTTTAGCTAGTACCTGAAAAAAAAAAAAGTTTAACTCTGTGGTATGTAATGTGTATCTGGTTTCTTCCCTGTGAAAAATGGACGGTAAGTTTTGGTGGCAGTCAAGCTTTGGCCTTTTTTTTCCCCTTCCATTTCCTGGCACTTGTAAATTTAAGATAGGTCCTCAATGTTATATTAACACAGATTTTTATGTGTCAATTAACAGATAAATTCATTATGAAAACTCATTTAGGAAAGGGCTGACACCATACAAAGCCTTGAGGCAGCTGTGGAGTGCCAGGATGAAACATCTGTTCCATCAAATTGCACTCAGATGCTCCAATTTCTCGGCTGTTTGCCACTGCTCCACAGCATCTCAAGCAGCTACTTGAAATGCTGTTTACTTGATGCAGCTACTTGAGCTACTTACCTTCCTGGGGCATACATGTTTGGACACAGACCCAAAAAAGCCAAATGTCTCCATTGATTCTCCCAGGCATAACCAGCTAAAGAAAGTTGTCAAGGTGCACGATCCTTTCACATTGTAAAACAAACAAAAAAAAAATTCTGAACAAGCTACATGACATGTTGATTTTTCATGTAAGATTTGCTTTTGTTGACTTATTTACTCAGTACTGAATTTGACAACCATCTCAAATATTAAATCCAGCCTTGGAACCCAGCTATTTGTTATGTTATGAATGTCATTTGGTATATAAGCTAATGTAAAAATGCCTTCCATTGCTGGTGGTGTTGCTTCTCATGACATAATAGAAATTGACTCAGAAAGTAGCATATGCTGTTATCACCCATAATAGATCAGCCACATCTCAAAGACTGGAAGCCAAAATTACCATTTGGCATGTCTGTAAATTCAAATATAACGTCTGTCCCAAGTTGAAAATTAATGGAATTTTATCTATTTTATGTATATATATACATATCAAAGGCTTTGCTTTCACTACTGCCATAAAAGATTTTTCATCTACTATTTGTGTTAAAGTTATTCTCCATGGGTGTTTAATGTTTTTGAAGAGCTCATCAGGCTGCAATTTGTAAAACACATCTCCTTCTGCCTCTCTGCAGATCGTTTACTCCACTTTAAGGTTCAGTGCTTCCAGAAACACAGAACTGGGACAAATACCTGAGAAGCTGTTTCACTATCTTCCTGTCCCAGGGCAGGACCCACAAACCATTTCCAGCAGGTATTTCCCAACAAAATAGAAGTCAATTCTAAAATATTATACATTTACACATATGCAGATCCTTTCATATATGTATAGTGTATGTAAAAAAATATTCGCTATCGGCTGCCACTATTTACCTTTAGTTTTTACAGGGCTGATAATTCAGAAAAGGGCAACTACTGAGGCTAATTCTTATCTGAATGCTTTCAGAACAGAAAACTCCCTGACAGCAGTCAGATTTCCATGCATACATGATGGAAGTATCAAACCTTTCACTGGTAGCTCATTTCAGTACCTGTAGTTGTGGTCCATTTTCAACGAGCACACAATCTCCTTTTTAGGGTATGTGGTGGGGGTTTTTTACCCAATTTTACAGACTTTTTTCAGGCAGTGTTTTTGACAAAGATTTCTTTTCAACAGCTATACTTTCTAAGTGGGACAAATTATGCGTCCAGTCCTGCAAACCTGCCTGCAATGAACGCCTTGAGAAATCAGTGGAGCTTTCACATGGCAGATGGCTCCCTAGGATTGAGCTCTACATAATTTTGCGATATTTTAGTTGGGGATATTTTAGTGGCTTTTTCCCTATGCATGACAGCATGATTTGCTGGCTGCTAGAAAATGTCATCAGACCCTTTCTCATTCCACAGTGAAACCTTTGGATTTTTTTCTTTCTTTTTTTTTTTTTTTTTTTGAATGAGCAAAAATGTTTTCTTTCCCTGTGGTACAGAACACTCCTATCTGATGAAAAATAGAAGGGTAAAAGAGCAAAATAGTCATGTTGTGATTCAAAATAGACATAAAACCAAAAGAAGGGGTAAGAGGTTTTGCTAAAAGGCTTTAAACAAATGTCTTACTATTGAAATTGCTTCCGTCCCTTAAAATTCTGGTGGAAGACTTTCTCACTATTTCATTTGTGGTAACATCTGATTTCTCCAACTATGCAATGAATGCAAAAATATGATAAAATCACCAAGTTGAGCTTTTTTGCATTCACTCAAAAAGGATATATTCAATGATTATTGCATATAAGTCCACACCCAGACTGCCTCCTACAAAAACACAGCAAAAGAAAAAAAATTTGCTACAAACCTTCCTGTTTGTGCCAGCATTTGTCTCAGTCCCAGAAAGAATTAATTCACTATCCTTGGCCAGGACTATATCTGCACTCAGAGATTGCAGTGGGTTCCTTTGCACTTGTTTAGTCAATGGACTTTGCAGGGAACACTCTCCTTCAATTTGGTTACACAAATGGTTAGTGGTAACAAGACACATTCTGACCTGCTGCTATAGTGCTTAAAATGGACTTGAATGTCCAACAAATGTTTAAATTCAAATTCAAAAGACTAGTCAGTGAGTGAAGCAAAGGTTACCTGGCTCCCTGAGCAGTCCACAGAATGACATAGGAGCCTATTCAGGCAGTTCACATTTCCCAGCATACCATTCCCATAGAGATACATGTAGTTATGACTTACTCTGGCTAGTAAGACTGATTCTGTGATCAATTTTCTGAAATTTTCTAATTCTAAACACCTCTGTCTGCAAATAGGTATTCTAAATACATCTCACTCCTCCCTAGACTTTGTAGTCTGTAGTATCATTTACATCACACACAAATACACAACTGCCTTTGTATTTTTTTCTTTTCTGATCTTATGAGTAATTATTCCCTTCCAATGTTTACATTTGTTTTCATTAGGCGTTCATTCTTCTTTGACCCTCTTCTTTGACCCTTCTTTTGACTATTATGGGGATTTCACGAAACTGAACTTAATGTGGCTCCCTTGTTTCCTTCTTTATACAACAGCATAATCAAAAATATCACCTGACTTCTGGAGACAGGCACTGTTAGTTAACGTTCCTTGCTGCTCTTCACTGAACAGTTGCCTGGCATTGCAATGTAAGACACTATAAATTATAGAAAAATTGTGGCTATCTTTAAAAACATAGTGACAACAACAGTGATTGTAACAGCAGGATACTTTAATTCATTGTTCCCATTCACTATTCACATAATAAACAGTTCAGGATTTGAGTCTGGGCTATTGAAGAGGGTTTTTTTGTTCAAAATAATTCTTAACCATTGTACTAATGATACTCTGAGCCAGAAACTAGATCAGAAAGGTCTGGAAGCTTGGGGGAGTATTCAGACTCCCACCTGAGATCTCTATGCAAATTTCATGTGGTTTCCTGCCCGAGCATGGAAATACAAATGGAATAAAAACCAGCCTAAAATAAGCAGCACTAGGCATGACAAGGGATCAGACTCTTGGTTGTTTTTTGGTGGTTTTGTTTGTTTGTGTTTTGTTTGTTTGTTTGTTTTTTTGTCTTTTTTGTCTTTTTTTTTTTTTTGTAATGACAATCAAACAGACAAGAAAAACTTATAAGAAGGGAGAATGGATAACAAGGAGTTTGCTTTGGCACTCGAGAGCTATGAATGTGTTTTTCACTTGGTAACCTACGCAGCCAGGGAGGAAGAATGCTCGTTACTGCAGCAGTGACAAAAAGTCAGTACATGAAGAGTTAATAAACCCACATTTAGAAAATTAGGGGAATGGGACCTTAAGGAAACACTCTAAGGCATAACATGCAAAGCCATTTTTGCTAATCAAAGAGGCATTGCACACTTGGCTGACATTTGCTTTAATGAAAGACTTTCATTTTTGTCCAGCTCCTCCACAGAGTTCAAAACTGTGTAGTTGAACTCCAAATTGTCCAGTATTTTGTGCTGAAGGACTAAATTCTTTTTGCCAACAGACAAATCAGTGGATTATGTATTCCCATTTTCCAAACTCTGTCCAGCTGGCATGGGTGACCTCTTGCTTACAGTCACAGACTTGTAGACCTCAGTCCATGAAGATGAAAAGGGAATGATTTTTGCTGTAGGTTTACTACAACAAATTTAGCATTTTTTTATACAAACTTACTGAACCAGACCCATAAGTTCCTTTGTACGTTCATTTCAAAATATCCCTCATTTTCTAAATACAAAAGCACTGCTCTCCTTATTTTGAAGAAGCCTGTTTTTTTTACATCTTAACATATTATCATCTAAGCAGTAATTTTCACATACACATGCACAGTAGTCCAGAAAAAGGCAGTTTCTTACTATCTGTTTATATTCTAAAAGCTAAGTTACATATTGTATTATAACATCAAAACTGGTATTTCTGTAAAAGTTACTCTCTGTTGTGGTCCTTAAAAAGTTTATTTACTGTAACTTACATCAGAATTCAATCACAAAGGAGACAAAATATAGAATATTTATTATCAGTGGAAGTGTTTTTTTAAAATTTTCATAATAATTTTTGTGGAGACACATCTAGAATATAGGCAATAGTGTTGTCTGCTCTGGTCTGGGATTAGAGGAGAGCTAGGCCTTATCATGGCAGAAGAAGCAGAGCATCCCTGAGACACTAGAGATCATGTCACTGGCCAACAAAAATCAGTATCATTGAATTGTCAGTATCACTGAAAAAGTGCTGCATTTATGGATTGAACCCCAAAGAAGAGTTGATGTGCCTGAGATATTCCCTGCCCTGCCTGGGAAGTGAATTCTGACAGTACCAAACAGCATTTTAAACAAGAACTCATTAAAGAGAGGATAAGTATGTCAAAACAAATTAATATTTATATATTATTCTGAAAAAAAATATTTTCATTCTCTGAGAATGGATTGAGTAGGGGAAAGAAGCTGTTTTGAAGGAAAAAAACCCTTGTTCCACCAATTATTTGGTACTTAAAACATGAAAGTAAAGTGCTTTTTGTCCACCACAACAGAAAATATATTTAGAGTTTTCGTTTGAATTTTTCTACTATTAATTAAAAGAATGAACATTTTCAAATTCTTTTAGTAAAATTTCATGTTAATTGCAAGATAATTTTTCACAGGGCAAAGTATTTTGATAGAAAATTGCCAATTTAACCTGATCTAAATGAGAATTAAATCCTTCTATGCTGCTAGAAAATAACAATGATGGAAATTAAATCATAATCTACTGGAGAAAAGCAAGTTTAATTTATTGGAAACAAGAACCTCAGTGGCTGTTCAGCTGAAAAACCTTAACATCCCTCCAAAGGCTTAGTCTGAGTTGCATCTGATGTTTTAGCTGCTTACAAGATCCAGATTTTAATTGAGAAAACAGAGCTTTCTTGACCAAAACTTTTGTGATGTTGTTTTTCCAAGTTGTTACCCATTCCAGGAGATGCTAACACAGGCAGATTATGAAGGGCTGACACTTTTTAATACTTTGATGCTGTTCCATGAACTTTAACTGAATTAATTTTTTTTTCATCTTCCATTAACAATAAACAACAATCCAGTTAATTAATCTATGTATTTCTTGGACTGTCAATATTGAAAAAAGAAGAATTTTGATCAGTATTTTGCATCTAATTCTATTAAGATTTGAACAACAGACCTGTAATGATGCTCTGCTTCATTAATAGTGAGTTTGAAGTATGCACAGCCTACTTCGTATGCTTGAACTCTGTTTTCAGGAATGAAATGCAAAATAAAAATGCTCTTAATCTAAGAACAGAAACAATGCTCTATTTACATTAGATGCTTATAAAATAATATTGATTATGTAATCATAACTAACATTACTGATTCAAATAATCTGTTGGCATCTAAGTAGACTCCTGCTGAAAACTCTTTGCACTCAGTTTGTGTTTGAAGATATTTTAAAAAGCTGAACTAAAACTGATTAACAAACTCTATGAATATTTAACTAACTAGATTTTTGACTTCCTATCTCAGAGTAGCACTGCCTGAAAACAATTTTATGCACCAGTTTCCTGATAAAAGTGTGATTTCACTATTTTCAAAATACTTAATCTATTGATTTTGAGAACATGTATCATGAAAAAAGTGCAACCAAGACTGATTTATTCTTTCATTAGTTTAAATTACTATCCTATTCACATGCATTGCTTATGCTATATTTAAAGAAGATTTTAATATAACATAAAATCCAAAGGACAATATCTAAAATTATAATGAGAAGCTCAGAATTTTTATAATTTGAAGTTGACTGATTTTTAGCATGTTGGAATGACATTATTGAGATAGAAGAAAATAACACTAGATATATTGCCAAAATAGATTGCTTCAATGAGCATGTGGTAAAGTTTTCTGGAATTTTTATTTCATGAGAAATTTCAGAATTTCAGCTCCACGTTTCAGTTAACTCAGAGAAGTGAAAAAGGAAATTGTTACTCAAAAAACAGAATGGCACTACAAAATAAACAAACTTATAAACTATGAAAAAAGAAGTTGGAAAATCTTGGTCTATGAAGTTGCACTTATATGCACGAGGACTGACATTTCTTATTATACTAACAAAACTGCTCACATGCATATGTTGATTGAAAACAAGGATTTTGACATGACAGTTAAAATATTCAGAGGTTCATCCTCTGTATTGCCTTAGCTTGTAGAGTGTATTTATTACTTTTGTGAGGACACATAATTTATACCTACTCTTCACTTGACCTGAACCACTAAAGAAAATGGATTACCATCAGTTCAAGTCAGTTTACACAAAGACTCTTTTCACTGACAATGCAGTGCACCAGCACAATAACCTAACAAAGGCCCCACATAAAAGACTTTGTAGTGTATTTTTAGGATATTTTGTATAATTCTGATCTACTTCAACATACTTTGCAATCCTTCTCTCTGTTGATATTTTTTGAGTTTTAAGCACAATGGACTTTGTATAAAACTACAGACGAATGAAACAGGGAATTAAAGCAAAAAAGGAAGAATCCCTTCAAGTCTTTCATTTGTGGTCAGTCACCACTGTACTCTCTCTCATTTCCTTTGAGATTTGTAGCCAAGCCAAGATCTACGACCATCTGTTTTTAATCTCTATTCAGGATGATAGTCTGTGGATCAATGACCTCTAGCCATAGTCTATAGAGAAACTGCAAATCTTTCTGGGATAATTTCCAGAGGATAATAATATTCACAAGAGACTTCTTTCGCCTTCCTTATCTCCAACTATAGTTTTTCATAAAAGAATGGTATCATAGCTGACTGCTTCAACAATTGCTTCTGCCATGATGCATTATTGCCAGGGAGCTAAACAATTCAATTCGTAAATCTTTGAGCTTTTAACTACGCTACCACTGCCCAAAGGAGATTTTGTGAGACTGCAGTGAGCAGTCAGAGAGGCAAGTAACTAAATGCAAGAGAGTAAAACAGGACAGAAAAGCTTTCCTTCTAAAATACTGTTTGGATTTTCTTGCAGGAAAATCATAGCATGACATAAAGTTCCTCGGCAAGTCTGAAATTAAGCGGGCTGCACTTACCTCAGTTAATGCCCAACAGACACTTACCATACTGACATAAATGAGGAATTCTACTGGCTGTGCATTACATTGAGAGAAACATCAGCAGAAAATAGAAACTACATCTTGCTGTCCTGCTGCCCATTGACTTGGCACCTGCACAAACGCATAAAATGCACAAACGCATATGCTAAGAAGTGCTAATCTCCCTGGCTAGTTCAGCCCCTTAGCACTCTCCTGCACATGACCTGCAGCCATCCTGCCGAAGCCAGAAACCCTGACAGGGGTCTGCAGTGCTGCTGCTTCTTCCCTCCTGATACTGAAGTAAAAGGTGGAGAGAGTATTTTGAACTGAAGGAGATACAGTTTCTTCATTCACAGACTGAATTCACTCTAATACTGGGGGATAACACAGTACTCTTAGCTGGCTGAAATCACCTGACCCTAAAGACTGCTCATTACCACATGTGCATTGCCATTTCTTGCAGAGGGGCGTGAGGGCATGACAAGTCAGCCTACCAAACTGCTACCAAGAAAAATAAATAAACAGCAGTCCTTAACCTTTAACTCTCTCCATGTGCTTTGTTATTTCTTTCAGAAATCTGTCCGAACTTAACCTGGCACAAACTCAGGAATTCCTTCTGATGTGAGATGTAGGCCTCCTATCCGAATTGCATCACTGAACTTAAAAATCACATCCCTGTTAATGTGAATACCCATCTTTTCAAATTATTGTTATATATGCCATGTAAGCCACAGCATTCTCATTCCTCTTGAGGAAAAACTAAGCTGACCATTCTTTCAGATTCTTGCAACATTTTTTAAGTATGTTGTGATTCTGCATTTTAAATATGAACAGCTGAATTCTCCCCTTAGATACATAAATGCAATTCCCACTGAAATCAATTAAAGCTGTCTTGAAATCTCATAGAGCACCATAAGCTTTATATCCATTTATATCTAGGAAATAATTGGAGATAAATCATGTGAATTGTCTAATGGAAAGATGTATCACCCTCATTTCACTGTCTAGAAGGAGAGTTTGAATACTTGATGCACCACTTTTCACTTGCTGTAAATTTTCAGAATCACAGCTTCTCTGTAAACCTCCATGTGTATAAATTATTTCAATTTCACAGTGATAATCCTCTTTTTTTGTGATCTTCATATGCATTTCCTGTCAAGAAAGAAAGAACTATGGGGGAAAAATAATTTTTAACTCAGTTGACTATTATATAAAATAATTCTACTCTATAATATTATGGGATCATTTTATAAAAAAGCAGACTTTATAAGAAAACAGCAAGGCTATAGTATTAACCTGGGAAGTATTTACAAGGAAAATGACTACAGTGATGGGAATTCCAGTTATTGCAGACTAGTGCTTACCCCATCCAAGTCAATAGAATTTTTGTCACTGATTTTTGGGCTGGACAAAATTTCATTCTGCTAAAGGGATGGGACTTCCCTCTTGTCAGTGGGATCTTTAGAGCATGTGAGAAAAAAACTGAAATGGAAATTTCTTGCATAATATTATTGCAAGAGTCCATGGAAACACTGATAAATATGATGGTGATTCTAAAATGACTTTTTAATTCCAAGCTGTCTGTAGTTTCCATTAAAAATAGTAAGGACTTCAAGCTTATGCAAAATATTCCAAGTTAATTACAAATGGTTTTTCTGAAGTGATTTCTGAGATATTATTTTCATTGTTTTAATAGAAATGTTTATTTGGCTTTAACAGTTTTAGTTTATATTGAAGTAAAGTTAGGTTGGGGTGGAAAATCCACTTTTAAAGACATATCTGGCTGGCAGATAGAGGTAGAGATCAGAATCTATCAGTATCCCACCTAGATAGCCTGTGTGAAGCATTGTTCTTGGCAATGGGATTCTGAAGGTAGGCAGCATCTGGAGCCAAGGACAGGCTGTCTTCCCTTTTTTCTACCACAGAATTGGTTAGATTTGGCTTTACATGCAGAATTTCCTTCCAGACCATACTCCTAGTAGAAGAGCCATAAACATTTAATTAAGACGTAATCTGAACAAAACAAAGTATTTTTATAGAGTAATGATCTCCTCCAATTGCCTGACAAGGTGTTTGCTGAAAAGAGATTTATCTTCAAAGCAGAAGATATCAATCATATGCTATTACAATAACAGTATGATTTCTTTTACCAGATGACTGATGGTGAAGCAATCATTTTGATTGATGGACACAGGACAGACAGTGGTTTAATACAGTGACTCAATAGCAGACCTCTGAATTGTTCAACTCATAATTATCCCTTCTGGACAGTTTTAGAAAACAATGGATGTTATTGGCATAGAACAGATTTTTCACTCAAAATACCATGTAAATAATATATTTATTAATCAATGGTTTTATAAGTATTTAATTACAGTAATTTTAATTTAATCTTTTTCCTAGAAATAAAACTATTTCACTAAGAAAGTATAATAAAGAATATTTTTTTACATTCAATCTCAGAGTTTTATACAAGATATATGAAGTGTTTCTATGAACACAGAGTTCACCTGTGTGAATTCACCCAGTTGTGTATTTTTGGACCCTGACTTCATCTGTCCACAATGAACAGGATTTCCAGTTTCCCTCTCCTGTGGGTATGAGAATCTCAATTATCTCTGAAGAATTGGTAAGGAATTCTGTGTATATCTGTGAGGTGTGGGGACACACTCTTCCTTCTGATCATCACTTGGGGTATAGCCCTGCCAAATCTTGCTTGTGTTGTTTAAAAACATCCAAAGTTCATTCATCCTTTCTCAACATATATGGAAAGTATGTGAAAATACAGTTCTTCAAGGAGAGGTGAGAAAATCCAGGTTCTTTTATGCTAGCCATTTTGTGTTGAAAGTTTTAAGCAAGATATCCTTCCCAAGAAAAATGGTAAGAACTCCAGTTATGGTTTCCTTCCATTTCCGCCCCCCACCCCCCCCAATTCATTTTATGTATTTTTCCTGACAATATATGTTTCACAAATTATGGAATCTGCCCTAAATATTGTGGTTTATTAGCTTTCCAAAATTGTGTGCCTTTCTGCTCTGAGCAAAATGATACAATGATATTAGATAAAAGTGATTAAGCATTTTTATCTTTATTTCTATTTCATTAATTAATTTATTGGGGATTTAGAAGCTGAGGAAAAAATGCTTATTCCTGTAGCCTGTTAGATAATATGGTGTATTGGGGCCCTTACAGAAAACATGAGAAATGGTACTCATCTCTATTTTCACATGTTTACTTGATTGGCTTCAAGTCCTCTGTACTTTCAAAAAAAATAGATGTAGGTATGAATAAAGCATTTTTAAGTTTGGAAATAAGCACAGAATCACAGAATATGTCAAGTTGGAAGGGACCCACAAGGATCATCAATTCCATCTCCTAGCCCTGCACAGGACCATCCCCAAGATGCCTGAGAGTATTGTCGAAACGCTTCTTGAACTCTGCCAGGCATGGTGCTGTGATCACTGCCCAGGGGAGCCTGTGCCAGTGCCCAGCTACCCTCTGGGTGAAGAACGTTTTCCTAATATCCAAGCTAAACCTCCCCTGACACAACTTCAGTCCATTTGCTCATGTCCTGTCACTGGTCACCACAGAGCAGAGATCAGTGCCTGCCCCTCCTCTTCCCCTCACAAGGAAGTTGTAACTGCAATGAGGTCTCCCCTCAGTCTCCTCTTCTCCAGGCTGAACAGATCAAGTGCACTCAGCCGCTCCTCATGCAGCTTCCCCTCAAGGCCCTTCACCTCTTCATTGCCCTCCTTTGGACACTCTCTAATAGCTTAATATCTTTCTTATATTACGGTGCCCCAAACTGCACACAATATTCAAGGTGAGGCTGCCCCAGTGCAGAGCAGACCAGGACAATCCCCTCCCTCGACTGGCTGGTGATGCTTTGCCTGATGCCCCCCAGAACAGGGTTGGCCCTCCTGGCTGCCAGGGNGACTTTCCCCTCATGAAGCCATGCTAGCTGTGATCAATGAAGCATTGTCGTTCAGGTGTTTTTCAATACCTCCCAGAATAATCTTTTCCATAGCTTTACTAGGCCCTGAAGTGAGACTGACAGGCCTGTAGTTTCCAGGGTCCTCTTTCTTGCCCTTCTTGAAAACCAGGACATTTGCCAGCTTCCAGTCAGCTGGGACATCTCTGGGTGTCCAAGGCTGCTCAAAAATCATTGAGAGAGGTTTTGTGATGACACCAGCCAGTTCTTTGAGGATTCTTGGATGAATCCTGTCAGACCCCATTGATTTGTAGGGATCCAGTTTGAGGAGCAGATCCCACACAGGACCCACAGGATACACACAGGGTCCTCTGAGAGTTGGTCATTCTCACAGTCATGGTCCTCCAGCTCAGGGCACTGAGATCCCCTTGGTCCACCATCCGTGTTGAAGACAGAGGACATGAAAGAGTTAAACACCTCAGCTTTGTCTTTGTCCCTGTTTGTGAGGTGACCATCCCCATCCTGTAATGGGCAATTATATATTAATTAATGGGCAATTATATATATATTAATATATTTGAAAAACCTTTATTTCNCTCATGAAGCCATGCTAGCTGTGATCAATGAAGCATTGTCGTTCAGGTGTTTTTCAATACCTCCCAGAATAATCTTTTCCATAGCTTTACTAGGCCCTGAAGTGAGACTGACAGGCCTGTAGTTTCCAGGGTCCTCTTTCTTGCCCTTCTTGAAAACCAGGACATTTGCCAGCTTCCAGTCAGCTGGGACATCTCTGGGTCTCCAAGGCTGCTCAAAAATCATTGAGAGAGGTTTTGTGATGACACCAGCCAGTTCTTTGAGGATTCTTGGATGAATCCTGTCAGACCCCATTGATTTGTAGGGATCCAGTTTGAGGAGCAGATCCCACACAGGACCCACAGGATACACACAGGGTCCTCTGAGAGTTGGTCATTCTCACAGTCATGGTCCTCCAGCTCAGGGCACTGAGATCCCCTTGGTCCACCATCCGTGTTGAAGACAGAGGACATGAAAGAGTTAAACACCTCAGCTTTGTCTTTGTCCCTGTTTGTGAGGTGACCATCCCCATCCTGTAATGGGCAATTATATATTAATTAATGGGCAATTATATATATATTAATATATTTGAAAAACCTTTATTTCTGTCCCCCACATTTCTGGCGAGCTTCAACTCTAGCTGAGCTTTGGCTGCACAAATTTTTTCCCTACATGGGTGAGCAGCATCTCTGAATTCTTCCCGTCACCTGACCAAGCTTCCACTGGGTGTACATCTTCCTTTTTTGCCTTATTTTCAGGAGAAGATCGATGTTCAGCCAAGCCGACCTTCTGCCTTGCCTGCTTGAGTTCCAACATTTGGGAATTACCTCCTCCTGTGCCCTTAGCAGGTGATGTTTGAAAAGTCACCTGCACTGACGGATTCAAGCACCTGCAAAAATATGTTCCCAGGGGACTTTACTTAACAATTCCCTAAGAAGCCTGAAGTCTGCTCTCCTCATGTCTAGAGCTGAGGTTTTGCTGGCACTTTTCCTGCTGTCAACAGAGATTTTAAACTCGATTTCTTTGTGGTTGCTGTGGCCAAGACAGCTGCCAATCCCCACTTCACTCATGAGATCCACTCAGCTGATAAGCAGCAAATCAGAGAGAGCATCTTTCCGAGGTGGCTCCCTTAGGACCTGTTCCATAAAGTTGTCATCCAGGTTTCTTGGGAATCTTCTGTCCCGGTCAGAAGACTATAGCAGACTATAGACTCCCACAATGACATTGACATTATTTGTTCGCTTCGTGATTCTTACCCAGAGGCTCTCAACTGTGCCATTGCCACCTGTGAGCTCCATGCATTCTAACTTTTTTATTACATACAGTGTATGTATGTACATACATTCTGCCTCTTTTGCCTCGCCTATCCCTTCTGAAGAACCTATAACCATTCAACAGGGTCACAGGACTCAACCCACCAGGTTTCACTTATGCCAGTGATGTCAGATTTCTGGGACTGGGCCAAAGCTTTGAGCTCCTCTTGTTTGTTCCTCATGCATACAGCATGAGAGGTCTGGCACTGTCTGCCAAGTGTAGGTTTGTGCTATGAGTACCTAATGAAACAGTCCGGCTAAACTCAGTATTTATATTTCCTAAACAGGTGACCAAGAAGGACAAGAGGCTTTGGAGACCTCCAGGGGCAGATTTTTCCTGGCAAGCTGAGGCAATCTAATGAGCCTCTTCTCTGGAGGCCTGAAGGGGAATGTAGTTTCGTACTGATTGTAGTAGTGCTTTAGCCAGACAGATTATGCTGAAGTTCCAGGGCCCATCTTGGGTGACCCTTCTGACCAAATACCACATCCCTCCTGCTCCTGCTGTAAGGAGGGAAGGACAAGGACAAGGACAGGGACAGAGTACATGACCTGGACTTTCTTTCACCAGTCATTTTCTTGGCTCACATCTTGCTCTCTGGGTCTGCTCTGGTATCAACCCCAAGCAAGACTGGGCTTGTGTTGTTGGTAGTTTTCCTACCGTGGGGTATAGGGAGGGACTGAAATTTGGGCGTAGAGCATGAAAGGAGCTGGGATCCAGATGAGACAGAATATGGGACTTGCCTTCTATTTTTAAACCTGTGTTTCCTGCCTTGCGGAGTCGGATTGAGCCACCTCGGTGTTTCGAAGCTCCTGGGAGAGACATATGTGACCTCTCCCTTTGCTCGTCTCTCCGGGCTGCCCCGCGGCGTCGGCAGGGATGCTGCTGCCTTCCGTGGGGCTCGGGCAGCTGCCTGTGCCCTGGAATCCCTCATCCATCAGCCCTGTCCGGCTCCTTCCACCCGCGGGAGGGAGGCAGGGCAGGCAGGGCTGTGTTGGAGGGTGCCGCTCCCGGCTCCCCCTCGCTGTGGCCGGGACAGGGGAGGTGTGGGGCTGTCCTGGCCCGGCTGCCCGGCAGATGTCCCGGCCCGGGGGGTGCCGGGCTCTGCGTGGGGCACAAGCTCTCCCTGGCTCCCTGTCGTTCCCGTCGCGACCGGCGCCGCCGCCGCCGGGAGCGCTCCCGCTCCCCTCCCAGCCCTCGCCGCTCTCCCTGCGGGCGCAGTTTGTCCTTCATTTGAATAAAACTGTCATCAAAACCATTCGGTTGAGTCAGCTATTAAACCACTTAATTCCCAAATCCATACCACGGGTGATTTAGAAAGGACAATTAAAAAGCCAGGGAACAGGCTCTATGGCTTTTTATTGTGAGCTCCATCAGCACAGAGTGCTGCCTGCCATCCGCTTCTCTGGCAAAAGCCTCCATACACAAATTGCAATGGTGGTCTGTAGGTGCCTGCTTTGCTTCCCCTCCTCTGACTCAGACTGTCAGAAAATGCTTTCTTGGATATAAATCACTTTTTATTTTATTTTATTTTATTTTGCTCTGACTGCAAAGTTAGGGCTGAACTGAGAATGGTGATGGCATAACCAACAGAAAGAGAATGGCAATGAGACAGTCACTCAGTGTGAGATCAGCCCTGACTTGCTGTGAGCTTAACACCCTTCTCCTGGGCAAAGTAAAGGAGCAGCAGGGCTTGGGAACGAGCCAGCTCCATCACAGCTCTGCTATTGTGCCAGCAACCCTAGAATATAACCTTCCTCAGAATTGGGGCCGAGGGTTCAGTTTCACCTTGCCAGTCAAAAGCAAAGAAGACTGCAATTAAAGTAGGCATAATTCTGCCTTAATATCTATTAATTCTGGAGTAACAAAGCTAAAAGGACAGTGACTAAAACAAGAGTCATGGCAGAATTAATCTGAAGTTAATTTTTTGTACTCATGTTTTCCTCCTGCCTGCTCAGAAACAAACTAATATCATGCTAATGTTTCTTTCAATAGACCCTGCATGAAGTTCGCCTGTTCGCATCCTGCAGTATCTGAACAAGAACCTGGCCCAGAACATATGTTCTGCTTCACCATCTGTGCTGGTGGGTCAAACTGCTCTGTGAAAAGATCTCTCCAATATCTCCTGGTATTCAGATAAACTAGTGAGAATCTGAATTGCCAGGGATTTGGATTGAATACAGCTTTCTTTTTAATTCAAAAAATTCCAGACGAACTCACTGAAAACCTTCTTCTCTTTCCCAGGTTAGAGCAGTGGGTGGGAAGGCCTTAGCCCTCACTGCTGGAGCAAAACAGAGCATGATGCTAGAGCAGCAGGAGTGGGAGCTGCCTCTCATTCCTGGAGTGTAGCTCAACAGAGAGAGGTTCCTCAAAAAGAGTTAATATAGTCCACAACAGAGATTCCTGACTGTGCTGCGTCCAGTGTGTGGGCCTTTGTGAAAGCACTTTCTCTCTTTTTCTTCTCTTTTACAATTTGCCACCCCAGACAATTGACAAGGCAGTACTTCTCGATGGAGCATTAATGGAGTTGTGTTTCCTTGCACTTTGTACAACTGCCTGGTTTTCTACTTCTCTCCCGTCTTCCGTTTCCTGTTGGCACTGCATCCTAAAATCCTAACCTCTTACACACATGCACTGTTTTTTTGCACTTGCTGGGGGAGGTGCTGCACAATGAGATCCGTGTAGTGAGAGTTCAATTGCTACATGTTGGAGCTCGGCATATGCTAGCCAGTTTTCTCACCCACTCCCCTCTCCGTGGGATTTCTCAGCACATTTGCTTCCCAGCTCCTGCACTCAACATGTGCTGCAAAGTGTAGTGGAATATCCGGGTCCGAGGCCCTGTAGTGTACAGGAGGACTCTTCCTGACTCGTATTAATATTGCTGCCAGTGAAATCTGTGGCATTTTGATTGCTTTGGAGCTCCAGTGCCGAAAAGCGTTTCTCTCTGCTTACCCATATGACTCTCCTTTCAGCTTTTTGTCTTCACATGAAAGAGAGGGGGAAAAAAAATAAAAAGTAATCTTTTGATGTTTTTGAGAATATTGCAAGATATTCTCATGAAAACACCATTTCATTTGCTCAGGCGCTTGTTCATACAGGCTTTCATGACTTCCAGGATTGACTATTTTAATTTGTTCCTGGTGGTGTTCCAGATTGTTTGCTAAACTGGCTGCAGATGGTTTTGAATGTTGCTGCTGCCAGAATTGTTACTAGGACTTGATCTACAGATCGTATTTCTCCAGTCTCACGTTCCCTCTACCCTGGTGCCTGTTAAGCAGCATATGGCCTTAAAATTCTTTACTGACTTATAAAGCTTGCACTGGCCCTGATTCTTTTTACCTTCCTGATCTTATAATGCTTTAGACTTTGGCTTAGGCTCATGGCTTATCTGATGTAATGGCCACTGACAGTTCAGAACCAACATCCAAAAACCAGGGTCAAGTATACCTTTGGTTTTGTTCCATGTCATACTTTTCTTTCAGTGAAGTGAAGGAAGCAGGTTGGGTTTTTTTGCTTCTACTGCCTAATATTCAAGTGATTATTCCAAGATTTGCACTAAGTTTTTCTGCATAGATTTACAGACAGACACAGACACAGACAAAGTCGACATATAAACAGTATGCTGCTCCTTTAAAATTCAGAAGTCCAAACAAAAACAGTTTGGTCCCCAGTTGATGTACAAGATAACTGGTCTAATAAATGATGGACAGCCACTTTCTGACCACACTGCGTGAAAAGGGAGAGCTCCTTGTATGTGCATGGCATGAAAAAATTTGAGAACATTACCTTCTTTTACTTGAGTGCCCTTCAAATGCTTTGATTACTGAAAGCTAAGGAGCGTCACTCTTAGCTGTCTATCAACCTTGTGTCATCATCTGAAAAGCAGGTATGCAAGAACACTGCCTTGCACAGGTATATTTTGTCACACAGTATTTGATTCCCCCATAACTAGTGATACCCTTCTGCTGGTTTTGATCCCTGTCAGACACAGAATGAAGGACAATAGAAGGGAACTGGATTCTTTTCACCTGTAACTGAAGGTGCTTTTAGAGCTTTTATTATCAGTGGGGCATCACAAATGCACAGTGGATGAAATTTTGTACTTACTGAAATCTAGGGGAGTTTTGTTGGTTGCTTTATTAGAGAGGAGACTTTAAGGAACAAGGTTTGAAAGCAGAGTTGGCTTGGATTGCAAAGTTGGAAAGTACATGGAAAGAGTTCTTGCTGTCAGTAACTTAAGTTGTGATTGCTCTGTGGGTCATTGAGATGTAATCAGGGGTCGTCATAATTTTCGATCTCCCTTCCAGAGAAGAGCCACTCTGCAAGCCCAAACACTGGTATTTATTCTTCAAGGGTTAGGTCAGGCAGGGTTCCTGTCCTCCTGCTAGCCTTGCGCCCCTCTGGAGCACGGAGGTGTTTGTCTCCATCTGAAAAGAATTCAGAGTGCTCTCTTCTGCTCCTGCCTAAACCTGAAAGACCAGAGCAGGATCTTAGCAGGATCCCAGTCCTTTGCCTTCATTGGCTGAAATGCAGTTATTTCTAGAAGATACATAAGAGTTTCTTTGATCTGAGTAGCTCTGAGTTTGCAGATGTTTTTCCTCTTAGACTCCCTAGTCTGATTTTCTTGGTGAGGTCCTATATATTTTGTATTTATTGCTTTTTATTCTGTCTTTCAACAAAGTATAAAGTAGAATATAGGTTCTACTTTCCTTATGGAAAAACCATCCCACACTTTTTGCTTCTTTCATTTGTTTCAGAGTTAATGATAGCTGCATATTAAATACATTTCTAGAACTAAAACAAAAAAAAAATGCAAAGGTGTGTGTGTGAGAACTTGACTAGGAAAGACTAAAACGGAATAGGGAAAAAAATAGAAGAGTTTGGAAACTGATGTCCACTGCCACTTAATCTGAATGCATTCTGTCTGTTTGCCTTTTGTGTGGTTCTGTCAAAAAAAAATGGAGGAGGAGAGGAAAGAAAGAATGACACATCAGCACTTCTTCATAAAAATCCTTTTCTCAGGAGAATTGTATATTTTATGAAAGAAAAAGTCAAAGTTCAGATTACTTTTTCAAGCATAGAATATATCAAGTTTATTCCTGTATGGTAAATTCGTCAAGGGAGAATTGTGGTACTCTATAAAAAGTTAGAGTGCTGTAGTAGAGTTGGAAAGTATTGGAAAGGAGCTGTAGCTATAAGGCAGGGAACACAAGACAAAGGACATGGAAACTCATTAAAGTTCATGACAATTTACTGCTGTGATATTGAGGCCAGATGACTTACGAAGTCCCCAGGTATACAACCAGGTCAGCAATAAGTAGAAATCTGGAGTTACTTTTCTCCTGTGTGTGTATTGTAAGACTAATATGAGAACATGGCACATGAGACTACAGTCAGCTTTTCAAACAAGATGTTGAACAATTGGAATAAAAAAGTTAAGGAAAATGAGGAAAAAGAGTAAACAAAATTAAATGAGAGCTAGAAAATTTACTTTCCCTTCACAAACTTGAAGATCAATGTGTTTAGTGAAAAGATGGATGTTAAAGTAATCTTTAATCAAATATATATGGCCACAGCAAGAATTATGGCTGGAAGCTCTGACCAGGTGAAGTCAGAAGAAAACATGGAAGAGGCCCTGAGCAGCAATGGCAAGAAATTACTGCAACACAATACCAAAAAAACAGTTATATTGCCTAAACAAGTCCAAATGCTTTTCTGAAAGACTTGTGTGCACTCAATACAAGTTTTTCTTTAATCACACATACTACTGAGCTCATTCACTGGGTGAACACTGGATAAAACACTGCGCTCTGGGATAGGCAGGAAAACAAACTGAAAGAGATGTTGGTCCATCCTGACCTTAAACTTTAGCAACCTGGGATATGACTCTCTAGGTCAGGCCAGGTTTCTGTTACCCCTTGCTTCACACAGAAAGATGGAACAACAATGCCAAGAGGTTACTTGTCTTTACTTTTACAAGGAAGAAAACAATTAATATAAATATTTTTACAGAAGTAGTTAAAATGCATTTCAGCAGATCTTTTCAACTCCTTTGACTGAAGTCAAATGCCTTAACATTTCCAAATAAAAATGTCTAATTTTGATTTATTGACATGAACATTTTAGTTCAGAACTCGGAGGGACTTTGATTCCTCATGGGAACTATAGTTCAAATGCAGGAATCCCCTATTTTTCCTCTGTGATTTGGGGTCCCCAGTTCAATTGGACCTTGTCTGATATTTCACCTTCAGGAATATCTATGGTGTAATTCAGACAAGGAAGCTTTTGCAGAAAAGAAGAGCCGGGGCATGTGTTACCTGAACTAAACTCACATGAGGCATTCCTCTGACTTTTGTGACCATGAGGTAAAGTCTAACTGATCTGGTCTGAAGTGGTTTAACTAGTCAAAATATTTTCCTTGGAGTCAGTGTTGCCCAGTGAAAATTCAGAAACTTCAAGGAATATTATTAATATTTCCTCGCAGTAAAGTTGAGTTTTGCAGAAAATACATTTTATATGAGAAAGTATTCATGGAAATTTCCTGAATAGTTTTATTTAAGAACTAGAGAACCAGCTCTTAATAGAAAGAGGGAAAGTGCCAAATATTAACAGCCCCAGGGATAGCAAGAATGATTAAATATGTGTTTAATGTTCTGTTTTTAATCCAAAGGAAACTGCTTCGATGGCATACATGTTGTTTTAAGTTCTTTTCATTTTCCTGAAAAAGTGTCTAAGTAAAACAGCATGTACTTCATGCTGGGGTCCCATTCCCTCAGGTTACCCTCATCGTGCTCACAGTGCATAATTGCTGCTCTTTTCTCTGAGCGAGTAGACATGCCAGCAGCATGAGGGTTAGAAACAACAATGAAGAAAACACCGTAGTGGTTCTTGTATGTGCCTGACTAACTGCTAGGTCTTGAGCCACAGTGATCGTGAGATCTGAGCTTTCTTTAAATTGTTCTCTATTGATTTGTCCCTTCCTGAAGTTGGCAAGACCTCTGGAGGTCTTCTGGCTCAGTTCACCATGCTCAAGCAGGACCACCTGAGCCAATGGCCTAGGACTACCTCTAGAAGGCTTTTGAATGTCTCCAAAGATAGAGTCTTCCCTGGGCAAGCTGTGTCAGTGCATGGTCACCTTGACAGTAAAAAATGTTTCCTGCTGAATGAGCGAATCTCCTGTGCTCCACTTTGTGCCTTTTGCCTTTGGTCCTGTCACTGTGCACTGTTGAACCTGACTCCATCCTCTTTGCACCGTCCTTTGAGTTATTTATAGAAATCGATGAGGCCCCCCTTGAGCCTTCTCTTTTGGGTAAACAGTCCCAGCTCTCTCAGCCTTTCCTCACAGGAGAGATGCTCCAGGTATTTAATCATCTTCATGCCCTCTGTTGCACTCTATCCAGTATGTCCATGTCTCTCTTATAGTTGGGAGCCCAGAACTGGGCTGAGTGTGCCAGGTGTGTCCTCACCAGTGCTGAGTAGAGAGGTGGGACCACCTCCCTTGACTTGCTGGTAATGGTTTGCCTCATACAGCCCAGGCTGCCATTTGTCTTCTTTGCCATGAGGGCACATTATTGCCTCATGTTCCACTCGGTGTCAACCAGGGCCCCCAGGTCCCTTTTGCAATGCTTTTTTCTGGTGGGTTGGCTCCCAGCATATAGCGGTGCATGAAGTTTTCCTTCCCATGTGCAACACTTTGCACCTGCCCTTGCTGAACTTCAGGAGAACTTCCTTATAAAACTAAGTATTATCTGATAACAACTTTTGCTGGTCAGACAAAAATCAGATTAAAACATAGTAGTTTATTTAGAGAAAATAATTCTGATCTTCTTTCAACATTTAGTCTTTACGTATTCACTAACAGCACTATTAGAGTCCATAAAGTATCCTACCTCCTGCTACATCAGATCCACATTTTCCAGAAAATGTGCACGTTGTTGATCAAAATGCTCTAACAGTGGTGACTATCTAAAGATGTGGAGCTACTGAGACTGCCCTTAACTCTGAAATGGCATTTCCAAAACTTTCAAATCTTCACTGCCATGAGGAGAAAACAATACATCTTGGTCTTTATCCCTTGACCTGCTACCATTGCTACACATGCTGGGAGACAACACCTCTGAAAGAAAATCCACATCTCTGTAGTACAGACCTTTAACTTACTGAGAGTGATCTTATGGTCTACAGCAATACAGCCAGGTGACCTAAGGAGATATGAATCACAGTCAAGATTGCCTTGGTAACTCTAGATTTTCAATGCTTTTAAATTTGAAGGATGAGTTATAACAATGTTACTGTGATATAATCTGTTTGAGCACTTATTAACTTACATCAAACCACATTCTTTTTCTTGAAATGCATTGCATATTTATATGTGTGTGTGCATCTACAGTTTTTTTAAATTAAATTTGTAACATGTTCAACTGACATAAATCTACGTGCAGTGCCACACTCTTCACTGGTATTTATTTCCTGGAAAGGCTGATTAATAATTGTCAGTCTAGGAAACATATTTTCTTACATGACTCTAAGGCTGAAGGACTCTATAAATGTTAAATACCATTTAAGAAAAAAAAAGTCTCATCTAAAAGTCACAGTAAATGTAGGCAAAGGTTAAATCAAATCTGAACCTCTTTTACAGTACAGAAATGCAGACCCAGGGTTGCATTATAACCACAGTCCAGTTTTGTAGACAATACCATGAGAAAAGAGCAGAAAATCTGAGAAAAACTCATCCATCCATGACAAGCAGGTTCTTCTCATCACTGAGCAAGAAACCAGAGAGGCAGAAAAGACCAGCAAAGCATTAGTTTACTTTTACCACTAATTTGTGGATGACTAATTGGCGAGAACTGTGTGACAGCAAGCAACAAACACTCAGTGTTTATACCAAGTAATCCACCGAAATGGTCAGAGACAAGCCAAAGCATTTACAGGAGGCTTTCAGTCTGGCAAAGAGTTTCAGAGTGGCTTTGTCAGTACACAACTAAGCGCTGCTGGAGGTGTCACATTTAACTGATTGTCTGTGACTGATCCTGGTCTCTGCATAAAAGAGTAGAAACTACGCCTACCATCATAAAAGCATTAGATTTCTGGCTTCTGCACTCTCTCAAATGGTTAGGAACATGGAAAACCCTTCTTAGAATGCCCGAGAATAATCTCTAGCACATAAATGCATTAAATATTTCCTTTCATAAAGGCATCTTTAAATATGATACAGAGGTAATAAATTTTGAAGTCACAATAAATTAAAATTGGAAAAGTTGGGAAACCTTTCAAATAGCAACTTTACAAGACACATGAACATAACAGTTCAGTGTGATGTGTATGGGCAGGAGTTCATCTCTCATCTGCAATGCTGAAGACTTGCCTAAGGAGGAAGCGGAAGAGTTGCAGTGATTGGCACTTGTTTCCAGATCTGTTCCTGGATTAGATTAGGACTGTTGTATTTGTGACAAGGGTTTCCTGGCCAGAAGTATGTGTGCATGAACCACCCAGATGGCCTACACATGGACTGGAAATGCATCCCAACCTCAGCATGTCTGATGTACTGTGCATGTGCTACACAGCTGTGCACACAGAGTCAGATGGACCCAGTACACATTGCATTTGCACTGTCATCTGTACAGTCTATAAACTGCTGGGGGAATCAGGAACATGACACATGTACCTAGTGTAGGATTGCTGGTTGCTTTTAGACTTCCTACCTCCTAAAGTTAATCATGGAGGTAAAAAGAGGACATGCCTGGGACTATGCAGATGCATGAGGAACATTCTTTCTTAATGTATCATTTACCCAAAAGGTGATTTTGTAGAAGCTGGAGGATGCCTGCTGTGCATTTACAGGCTGGGACACAGACAGTATGAGCAAAACCAATGCTTTGTTCACCCAGTGAAAGAAAGTGTTTAATACATGACTCCTGGACCAAGCTGAGAATGAAATCATATCAAAGCAAAAATGCACCATTCAAGCAATGCAACATAACTCCCAGATGCATAAACCTTTGGAGTAAAATAAAACCACATGATCCCCATTCATAAAAGCAGCCTTTGGTGGCATTTGCTCTGCCTTTGACTTGCAAACATTCATGTGTGAAAGCTTTTGTTCATGAGGATATCTGCAGGGCAGTGAATAGCCCTACACGTACACTGCTGATATTAAAAAGTATATAGTTATGCAAACCTCTGTGTAAATAGGCATCCCCTATGGTGATTATCTTCAACACCTCTCTTCATTTTGGGAGTCAGGAAGCAGGTAGTATATGGTTTTGATGAGGAAATGCAGACTTGGAAGAACAGAGCAGATAAGTAGTTCATATAAACTGCTATTTTACAGAAGTATTTGAAGAAATGTGTGAAAATCGATTCTGTACTTTGGTAAAACACTCTCTGGGAAACAGAACATAATGGAGATGATGCCTTGCTTATAGTGATACATGTGCACAGTTTTCAGCTGTGGGTAAGGTAAAATTTTATTGTTCACTAGGAGAAAGGTTGAAAGATTTACAGAAAGGAAACTCACAATAGAAATATAGTGAGCATTTTTGCCAATAACAGAACCTCTTGCAGAACGTTTCTTTCCCATGTCATTTCAATTCAAGACCTAAATGTTATTCACTGACACACAAACTAACAATGACATTTTAAAGCTTGCACAGTGCACATGCATCCAGCTCCCCTAGGAAAAGTCAGGCAAACACCTGATGCCTGCTGGGAATTTCGCTGTGGGTGCCAGACAGCTGCTGCCCATCAGTGTTTCCAGGTGTGCTTATTCGGTTAGGAGGTCGCTCCAGCTGCAGACACAATCATAGCAGGGACTCAGGCAAGCTGGAAAGACAGCGGACATGCTCAGATTTTGCTGCTTGGGCTGCCTTGGTTTTGCCCTGATTTAGAGCACCTGGCTTGTTTCAGTATGCAGATGTTTGCTCTGTTGCCCAAGAACCAGCACTTCATTCCCTTTATAATGAGCACCGTGACCTGGAGGAGTTATTAAATCTCTGGTTCAAAAGAATCTAGTTTCCTTCTCTCTTTGTTTCTCAGCTGACAGTCTAAAGTTCACAAACAGATTAGTGGAAGAAATATATAGAAATTAAAAACTTAATTTTCAAACTCCTCTGAGTCAAATCTAATTGACAATTTGAATTGTAGCCTGTGCTGTTCTTTGTTTCATTTTTCTTTGGGGAAATCCCTGGTTATAGATTTGCTTTGTCCTTTACTATAATTTTACATGCCTCTATTTAAAAATTATTCTGCAGCAACTTCTAGAGGCTGAAGCAATTTTAGGACTACAACAGTGAGGGTGTGAGACCATGCAATATTCAAAATTGAAGAGATTATACCTTACTCAGGAGACTGGGTACTTTTTTAAAGACCATCAATTTAATTAAAAATTGCAGACTCTATATTAGCAGCAAGCTTATGGATCACCATATGCCAGTCAAACATAATGAAATACATGCAAATGTTAGATGGTGTATTCTTTTGTCTCTAAAATTAGCAATTTCAGCTAACAATTTCTGTGCTTTGTGTGGGGATTTACTTTTTTTTTTACTTTATATTTTTAAAACCTGCCTATAGGAGTGTGTACCTTATGAAAGATAAGAAAGGCAAGAAATAATTTATTTTCAACAATGTTTTCTTTACAGCTTAAGGCTTGGCATTCTCATCTTCCATCAGGGATGTCTGCATCGTGTACAGCATCAACATCACGTTGAGGTGTCCTCTTTCCTATAAACACACTTTTGCCTTTGGAGGTTGTTTGCATTGAAGGGGAAAAAAGTCATGAAATTGAAGCCCTGGAGAAAATGACTTGTGCTCAAGAAACATGTTTCAACCTTTCCGTCTGAATAGGTTTGTTTTCTATTCCAACTTCATTCTTCAACACTGTCACCCATCCACTTGGCCATTTGTATTTGAGAAGTCAGGGGACAGGAGAACATTTGCTCTTTGCATTGCTGCCACCGTCAAGAGCTATAGCAGACACCAGAGACCCATAATGGAACAGTTCCAGTGACTATGTGTCTCTGCAAACCTTAATAAAGGCAAACTAATTTTAAGTAAGGGACAACCTCACAACTGATAAATATGCAAATAGAGCAAAATATATTGGGGAAAAAAGTCCAGAGTGTGAATCTGATTGGAAGACAACTGCAGAAATAACCTTTATGATTTATACATCTGCAAAGAAAATAGAGCCTTTAGACAAATTCTTAGGGATGTCGCCAGTATATGATACCAAGTTTATGCCTAAGGGAAGGAATTCTGCAGTTTTCTTCTATATAAATATGGTTCTGATATTATTGCAAGGCCTTTGTAGATTTCTATTGGTAGATTTGGTACATTATCTCAGATTGTTACAGCTCTGTCTAAAGATACTATTTCTATCAGTACTAATGACCAAAATAATGTAGTATAAAAGGGTCTCATGAAAAAATTATCTTTTAAATCAATATATCAGAATAATTTCTTTTCTTCATGAATATGACCATTCTTTGCTCAGTTATGACATTTGCTAGTGCTCTCACCTTACCATGGAGAGATGGCATCATATTCTGAATAAATTCTACTCCTTCAAATGCATTCTAGTAACAGCAATAAAGTATTTCCAAAGACAGTAAGTCCTAAAGGTGTTTATGAATGAAATGGCTAGATTCTAGGCTTCATGTGACTGTTTTTAAAAGCCATTTTTCACCTATATTTTAAAATTCTAATCTATGTTTTTTGTTTTTATTATCACCATCTATTTAAGCATAACCTTAATTGTTTTTGATTATTGTGAAACTTAAATGTCGTATTTATAAAATGCTTTCAATTTCCCGATATAAAATGTTTTCAATTTCCTGATCCCTGTAGTCCCACACATACAGAAAGCTTATTGCACATGTAAAGGACTGTTTGGGTCTTTCTAATATTCTTTTCTTTATTGTCAAAATTTAGATTGCTCTAGTAAAGTTATGTAGAAAAAGAGAAAGTACATGCAAGAAAGGACAATGATAAAATATATGTTTTTCCTGTAGTTGGGCCACAGGATGTCACTGTTTCTCTTTGTCAAGAAACAAGCTTCAGATGTGAAAGTAGACCAGATTCTTCCAAAAATGACAGAAATGCACAAAAGTGACATAAAACCCACAGAAATTAAGTCAGACGTTTCCTTTTGTATGTGTGAGTCAATCTAGGCAATGTGTTGCCTATGTAGAATAACAATTTAATATTCAATTCAGTCTCATCATGTACCAAGATTGATATATTTTTGGTACATCCCTCCAGACAGAACTGACACATATCAATATGTCCCATATTGCATAAAGAGTCAGGCAGAGCTGAAGAGAGTTCAGGCGAAAGTTAATGTAAGACATTAAAACTTCTTGTAGCCTTCCCTAGTTAGCACTGAATTTCTAAAATTTAGCACCCTTTGCAACCACAAAGCTGGATCTTGACAAACACATGCTGCTTCTAGAGATTTAATACGATCCCCCCACAGGATCTTTGGTTGCCTTCATATATAATGAGAGTGTCCATCCTAGATGTCCCAATAAGATGCTGGAAACTAACTCAGAGAGGCTTTAAGATGTCAGTGTACTTCAGGCAGTGTTTTTCATAAGTCTCTGAGGGCATTGCAGAATAAAGTCCTTTCCACACTGTCATTCTGATATTTTCTCTTACATATGGAAGTCTTTCTTCATTGCAGTACATGGGGCAACTCTCTCATTCTCTTCAAATCTCCTTCAACAGAACCTTGTTTGAAACTCCAGTGATATTGATCTGCCAGTTCACACAAGCCCAGATGCTATTTATTTAATTACCATTGGCTGTTGATTCCACTTCTATCTTTTTTGAGTTTTCTTGGGGACTGATCTTGTCCTTTCTGAATTGTTTCTCTATCCTGAGCACAGTGACTGCACACGATACATAATGAAGAATTGGATTAGTGTCATAGATTTTTCTCATACTCTAAGGTCTAATGGCATAGGTTTAAAGAAATATTGTACATAGGAGACAACTGCTCCCTCGTTTTTCTGGAATAGCTTATGTAAAATGGAGGCATTCTGGAACATTTCACTCACCTTTCTGATTTCTATACTCTTCTTCTCACAGCTTCAGTAAAATGGACTCTTCTATTTTCATTCCTTTTGTGGGATGACATGTGAAATATATGGAAAATGTGTAGGAAGATTTTTCACAATCGCCAATTTCATCCCTGCAGCCCACTGAGATCTCAAACTGAATCACACCCCATCTTTTACATGTCTGAAATAATTCCCATGCTATTCTTTAAAATGGCAGCCAGGAGTCAGTGAGAGGCGGGTGCAGAGACATGAAACAGAAGAGAGTGAAGTACCTGCAGGATTCTTTTTTTCTGAAGATCATCTGGCATCTCTGTCTGAAATCTGTATTTTCCTATCTCTGAGGAACTCCTAAAAATAATTATGCTTTTAATCTTCATTATAAACAATGAGGGTACTTTGCATGAGTCTGTCTTACTAGTTCTCCTTCCAAAAAAGAGAGGAACTAGCAATTTGAGGTGAGGGATTGTGTGGTGGTTAGCAACACATATGGTGTGCAGCATAAGGACCATACTGGAAACAACTCAAGGCAGTAGCAAAATTCCCACCCACATCACCAGATACAAACCTGGTCCATAAACACTTTCTTTATTTGACAAACCGTAGTATAAATGACTTTGTATTTTATAAATGAACTTTATAATTCCCCCTAAATAAGGGGGATTATGAATGTCATTGAGTTCTCTTATGCCGATGGCATCTTCATCACCATAAGAGCTAAAACACTTGAAATGTGGGGCAAATGTACGGAGATTAGGAAGGGTTTGCAGGACAAATACCTAAATCAAATATGTGGTGACAAGCATTTCCTAGAAAAATTTCCATTTTGAGAAATATTTAGCTGAACAACACAGAGGTAACCACAGGCTGAATAACAAGGATACAGTATTTTATCTATGGATGCAAGTTGGCTGGATGACATGTTTATTCCTCAAGCTTCTGTTTCCACAAACTCCAATGAAACTTGCCTCCAAACACGAAATCTGTGCTCCCGTGGGTCAGCCCATGCTGTTCTTGCAGAGTAACTGAGAGTCTGACAGTAATGTGACAGACGCATCTTCAAGAGCTTCAGCAAGGCTGAAATATGAAGTAGCAGAAAGGAAGATGCAGCCGCTCTGATATCCTCATAGGCTACCAGCTAAACACTCCTCTTGTGTGATAAAATGTAACTCGTGGTCTCCACTGTGGTGTTACTGGTGCTGATGAAACACGGCATGTTTGCTGCAGTCATACCCTTTGGTGCAGTAATACATTGTTCTGTGACAGCACTTTCATTGAAGCTTCTTTCCATATACATTGTTGGCAGAATATGCAAACAAACATACCAACAATCCTAATGCACAACAGACAGAGTTATGGCAGTAATTTTTTTGCCTTTTCCAGACCATGTGTCAAATTTTACTTTACCCTGAATGAAAGCAGAATTTTTCTCCAGAAGAAAAGATAGGGGAGAGATCCTGTTAGATTGAAGACAGAACATCACAGAGAGAGTGAGTGGGTTACAAAACTCTCTAGTGTCTTTTTTTTCAGCTGTATTGATTTTTTTTTAATTTCTATTCCATTTTAAATGAATAAAAATAATTTGTAGGCCTTAGGACCTCAGGGACACTGAGCCTGCAGCAAATTTAAGCATACTTACCACTTCAAAGTGAACTGGGCTTTCTCTTACAGCAGACTAGTTAGCATTTCAGGGAGAAAAATTCCAGGGTATTTCTCACCGGAGATGAGTGTGGAGGAAATGTGCTTGGCTTCCAGCAGAAATAAGGTGTTTTTGAAATGTTACCTTTTTAATATAGGGCAGTTCCCTTTAATATCCTCTCAATCCTCTGCCGTCCAGACAGTCATGGCTTCAGTCAGTATGACCTGTACCATTGAAATTCTCTCCAAGTTTGGGTGACTGGACACTGAAGGCTTTCATATCTGATGAATTCTAGTTTTGGTGATTTTAGAGACATGTGGAAAGCTGTTCTGGTTTGATCAGACAAGTATTATAGATTTTTTTTGATGTGTTATGGCTGGACTAGAAGATCCCATCAGAGATCTGTGCCCAACTGTGCCATTTGTCAGATGTTAGTAGATATGAGTCTTAATCAGTCAGGGAGTATCTGAAGCACATACTTAGTGCTTTCAGCCTTGTTTACAAATTGTTCTGGTGGTGAAGTAAATTAAGGGCTTGGATGGAAAATCTTAAATTTGACTCATAGTCTAGCTGAGAGTGATGAGTGAAAAAACAGATTTCATGGGGATTTAAGTGGCAGAAACTAGAGGACCAAACCCCATTTCTTTTGCAGCTGGAGCACAAGTACCAACCCACAGAGGCTACAGGTGCTTGATTGCTGCCTCCGTGGAGAGTTCTGTTGAAACTTCAGAGACAGAATATTTGTTTGGCACTGATGGCATGTCAGCTACTCACAGTATCAGACACTTAGAAACCTCAGTACCTTAGGCATCTCCAAGATAAAGCAGTAAATGAGGGGATTAAGCCTAAAGAGTAGACATAGGTGCCAAGTCCCTTTCTGACTGTACGTAAAGAAAAAGTTTTGTGAGTAACTTTTTTCAGCTCCTTTTTCTCCAATATCAAGACTATCAATATCAAGTGTATCAGTAAGTGATGTCTTAAAAAAAGCCCTGATTCCTGTTTAAATCTGTCTGATTAGCTGAAAAGGGCCATTTCTATTGTACTGAATGACATCAGTTCTAAACTGGGTACCATTTGCAATAAGAACAGAGTAAATATCTTGGTTTACTTCAAAACCCATGATAAAGCCACATCCACATTTTTGCCTATTTCTCTCCACTCAAAAGTACACAGGTATATTTTTGAAGATCGGAACTTCACAGGTTCCCTGAAATAAACAGGGTGCTTGGGTATTAATGTCCTTGCTTAGGTTAGCAGGTCTCATTATGATTTTGCATCTTTCAGATAACTCTGAACAAAGTCCAGCGTTGGTAATATTGTACTCATTTATTTTATGGCCTAGATCTCTATGGTCTCATAAAGCAAGGACTGGGTAATGTTTATTCTTAGTTTTACTATATTTCCTTTTCCAGTACAAACATACAAGAAAATATATCTAGTACTCCAGACTTCTTTGTCATAAATCTAAAATAAAGTCAACCTAAAACACAACTAATTTCAACCATCAGCAAAATATATTTTTGATTCAGCCTTTGAAGGCCACCTCTGCAACAACCCCCAAGTCTTTAAAGGCAAGCACTGCACTGGGAAGGTCACTAAAACTTTCTTGACCAAGTGGAGGAAGCAGGTTCAAAAAATAAGGCTTCCCACAGAGAACAAATTATTCTGAACTACTGGAGTCAGAATAACTACTAAACTGTGTCTTATGATTGAATTTGATGTCTGAGAAGGTGCTATTTTGATTGACATTTGGAGGCCTATTATTTCTTGTTTGTCATTTTTTCCCCCCTTTTTTCTCCCTGTAACTAAAGAATCGTGAAATATCTCTCTGAAGTAGATCCTTTGGTTGTTTTCACGTGTCTCATAGAGACTTCTTCCTTGACTTCTCGTGTTTTTCAAAGATGTTAATTTCCTTTGAATCCTCTCCATCTATGTCAAATATGATTGAGTCTATCCAGAATGATCAATACCGTTTTGTTGTCTGTGTGGGAAGCTGAACTTGCAAAGCATCTGCAGACTTCAGTTTTAGGAACCTGAAAGACAGATTGTTAAAGACAGATTCTTTAACTGTCCCTCTTTCTATGTGATAAGGGCTGACTGTCTTTGCAGATTGCAGCTATGGCAGTATTGAACAGGTGTGGGATCTCCGCTCTACACAAGCTTGATGAGGTTTTCAGATACAAAGTGAGAGGTGACTTGCAGTAGGATCATCTTGCACAGGAAACCATGTTTGCTGTCACTCATATTCTTTATGACTCTCTTTGCCTGGCTGTGGCTCTAAAGCTGAGTTCAAAGGTAGCTCTGCCAGAGATCCCATCACTAGTGATTCCCTAGACTAAATGGTTTTCCTTTCCCATGGGGCAAATTGCTAAGTGACTCAGACTATGCAAGATCCTTCACTGTCACCTACATATGTTGCCTTTGCTCCTCATTTGTCTCAAGACCATTTTTATAGAAAAAACTCCTGACTTTCCAGTCAAGCAGTCCTTTCTCTGCCCAGCCTCCCTTGTCCCAACACTTGTTTTAGAAGTCTAACAGCAAGGTTTGCGTAGAGACACCTGGCTTCCTTCACAGTGTAGCACACCCTACGACTGATGGCTAGAATTTGACAACATTGTGAGAGATTGATATTTTTATGTGGGAAAGAGGAAAAAAATCCCACCAAACAAAAAAAGGAAAAACAATGGAAAAATGGCAAATGGGCAAATAGAAGGAGGATCACCTCAGGGCTGAGCAATTCCCTGCTCTTTAAAACCACATCCAGCCCAGAGTGACTTGTTTTGAAGCAATTAAAAATTAAGTTGAGTAAAAATTGATGAACAAAATATGTTATAGTGAGCGTGGGTGCTTCACTGAAGTGAGAGACATGTTGCTCACTGTTTAGTCTACTGACTAATGCCACAGTCTAAGGGACAGGCATCGTATCAAACAGATGAGAGCAAGAAAACTCAGTGGCAACCCCCACTCACCCCAGCTGTGCTCTCTTGGCTCTGTACTGAACATGGTGATCATAGTCTGGCAGAGTTGTTGCAGAAAATGAGGTCTGGAACATGTAAAAACATTTTTGAGTGAATTCTGTTTGTTAAACACCACTGAGACCTTTTATATCAATTTTCAATCCTTTCAATAACTTGTTTTCCAACAGCACTAAATCACCCACCTCTTCTTCAGATCTTAATTAGGCCATCAATTAGGTAAATCACATCTGCTTGTCCTTTTCACCACAGTTCCCCATGTACAGTAGCTCTGGATATTTTAGAGTATATATCCATGTTGGCAAGGCAAGATTGGCATTGCTCCCAATGCTATTGCCACCCACCCTCTGTTTTTGCAAGGGTGCACACAGATGCAGCAGAGTTGAGGATCACTTCTGCTGCAAATGAGTTGGGTTAGAACAAGTGAGTTACTCTTGGCTGAAAACCCCTTAGTATACGCAAGTATAAACAAAATCAGCAATAAACGTGATCAGTTTGCATGACTGTATACTCAGACTAATGATGAAATAGTTGTCTGGGCTTAAACAGCTGCCAACTGCTGTCACTCTGCATATTCCACGTTTTGTACAACTTTTCCATGGCATGGAGAAGTAGGCACTGTTTCAAAGAGGATGCAGGTGTGGACTCGCACCTGGCATGTTAGGAGGATTTGCCTCCTTCACCAGGTAGGCCTACCATGATGCTGTCAAATGGAGTGTCAGGAACTGAACAACTCCCTGTGGCCTCTCGGTCACCTGTACTGTGTGTAGGGTGCCATGGACATTCCGGCAGGGCAGGCTCTCAGTCCTGCCTCCAACCCTACTGCAACTTTCTCTTGCCAGTTTTGTAGGCACCAACTGTTTACTTCCCTTGTTTATAATGGGGCTGAGCCCACCCTGAGGGTCCTCCATCAGTTTATTAGTCCAGACTTACATTTAGACCAGTCTTATATTTTGTCTTAAACTCTTTTTGGTGTAGATGATAACAAGAGGTCCTGAATCCTCCTGGGCTGAATCTCTCACTCATCACATGGCTTTCACTTCAGTACCTCACAAATTCAGGTTTCTTGTCTTACAAGACACAACTGAAGAAAGAACATTTAAGTAGGTGAAGGTTGCAAAATCTGGCTTTGAGATTATAGGTCCTGACTCTTCTCGTCTGAGCTCTTCACAGAGTCATTACCACTAAGAAAATGTAAGCATGGACTGAATGTATAAAGCTACTACTCAAAACCTCCCTCTCAGAAAGAAACATACTTATTACACTTCTCACACTTGAAAGCTACTCACCTAACATAAAAGACAGCATATAATTGGTCCTTTGTAGTTAATTTGCTTCTGGAACATAATAATAGCATGCATATTACAGAAGGCAGATTTTACAAGTATTCCTTTTGCAACTTAAAACAGTTGGATGAGACGTTAAAATTATACTAGATGTTCCAAAATAAAAAAAATAGATTTCAAATTTTAGCTTTCAATGAAGTTAAAAATTTACTACATTAGGATTGCATCTAAGATTATGTTATGTGTGTACTTTGAAGCAGACTACTTATAGGAACTTACAGCCTCTGCTAGATCCATCTAGTTTGATGAACAGTTTTGGATGCTCTGGTGTTATTATGCTGCACTGAAAGAGGGTGCCATTACCTGGAGGATCCTCGTTAAAGAATTTGGGAATCTGATTGAGTGTGTTATAGGCAAAGAAATTATTTCATTATTTCATGGTTTAATGAAATACAAGTTTAGAGATCAATCTATGGCACAGGATTCTTCTGTGATGCTAGGCAAGTCACACAAAACCTTACTTTCCTCTGAGGTCCATTAACCTGTCAGCTCCTTGTTTTCTGGACTCCTAGTGAAAGTTTCTGAAGCCCATGCTAACGGAGATACCAAGTACTCTCAAAGGCAGGACTGGTGGATTGGAGTTTTGAGAGAATGTGTTATGGGCTAAAAATTGCAGCCATCTGAAGTGTCAGGACTTCATCATCTCCAGTGTTCATCCAAAGGAAGGAGCTTGCAGTTACTTGTGATTCAGTTCCTCAGAGGTTAAATTGTTGGTGTAGCAGGAATGTCATATAAATGATATTTTCAATCTCTGTGGAAGAACCAGAAAGAAGCTCTTTAAGAATTGAAACTGAGTTTAGAATCTAATTTGAATGATGTCTGCTAAAATAGTCACAAGAGTGCCTGGCTTTGTGCTGAATGGGGAACACTGAAGAAGGTACTGATGGGATCCTCTACAGCAAAAACCATGCAGCCATTTCATTAGAATGCTCAGTCTGTGCAGTGGCTGTGCAGAGATGAATGACGCACTTTCATGGGCAGGATAGACATCCTCAGTGTTCCCCTGGCTAGATCCACACCCCAAATTCACCTGGCTTTCGGTAAATTAGGGAATACCTGAGGCATTACCAAGTTAATCTTTTTGAGGTAAAAGAATGACACATATTTGACATATGCCAATCACATCACTCCATCTTCTGGAAAGCAGCAGGAGGGAATGAGTTCTGATGGCAGTTGCAGTACACTAATGGTTCTAGGGCTCATGGCAGCATAATTTTGGCAATTAATTAATGTCTCATTTTCTTCCATGTTTTCTGCCCTGTTCATTATCACCCTTCAGTCTACACACTCTTCTTCTTGGATGGAATGGATCACAGGAGCAAAAATTGCACACAGTGGGAAAGTTACTACCCAGTGATAAAGCATCAAAAGGGATTTCCCTTCCTTTCTTTTTAGCAAAAGAAATGCATTCCATGGAATCTTTATCTGTCTCTGAGAAGGTTGTGGGGACTCTGGCAGCAGCCCTCTCTGCGGATCTGGCTTCCAGCCCAGGGCTGGCTTAGAGACAGGGCAGCCTTGGGTAGTCCATTCCTTTGATGGCATATTGGGGAGATGCTCTCAGACATCCTGACCTCCTGTGCCAGCCTTGGCCAGCCTTTGCCCAAGGGAGGTGCCCCCAGTCTCTCTGCCCAGGCTCCCTGCTGTCCTGCCTTGTCCCTGGTTGGGGCACTGGGGCAGGACAGACTGGGAGGGAGCCCCCAGCCAAGGACAGTGTATTGACAGGAAGAAAGAAAATTGTCATCAAAAATAGCTAGTTCATATTTTCTTTTGATTTCTTAAAATTAGATTTCCATTTTAGAATACCAGCAAGAAAATATTCTGAGAGGGTGTTACTAATATATGTAACATACAATTTGGAGTTAAATTTGACTGAGAATATAATTTTTGGCACCCATGTAAAAAAAAAAAAAAAACAAAACCCAGTGCATGAAAGTCGACCTTTTCGGATAAAATTAAGTCTTTTTTCCATTCCGAATCAATTCTTGCTCTCCTGACCATGACTGTGTCTGGATGAGCTCTCTTTCGCAAGGCTGGACACCATGAGACCATTTATTTGTCTGATGAGGACAGTGTTCCCTAATTCAGTGAATTCCACAAAGGTTCATTATTTTGCAACAAAAAACACTTGTGCCACATCCTCTCCAAGTTAAGCCTAGATGGCTGCCCTTTCCCTGGGCAGGAGGCGCAAAGGTCTCCTATCTGCAGATCAGGTCTCCCCTAGTGCCATTTAACACAGTATTTTTAAGGAAGCAGAACTAGCTTTAAAGGTTTCCGCCTTCTTCCCACCAGCCTCTCATCCAAATCTGTCTGTCTGCTTGCCCTCACTTGTGCTGATCTAATGGGCTGTGGGAGAGGAATGTCACACAATCAGGAGAAGGATTTAGGACAAAACACACACACACAAACAGACACACAAACATGACTTTTTCACTTTTTCATTTTTTTAAATATCACATTCTTCCTGTGTGTCCCAAGCTGTGAGAACTAATCAGTGTCACAACCACAGAGACGTTGCTCTCTGTATTGCCATAAATTAGATTCTGCCATCCTCAACTGTTATTTGCCTTCTTACGGTCATGTATGTGACAAGCTCCTCCAACAATTATCACTTCCTTCTAGTGTTAAAAAACTCTACAGTAATAATGAGCATGATCAAGGCTATATAGAACATTCACAGAAATGCTACAGTCTGCTATAACATCTTTCCTTTCTTTTGGAACACCCTTCCTTTACCAACTAGTTATATGCCCAAGTCTTTTTCCTCCCTTGTCTCAGTATTTACTGTACTTTCCAAAGAGTAGAAGTAACGAGTTGCACAAAAGCAAAATGTTTCTCTAGCCCAGCTGCTTGAAGTCTCCAGAGGTTTTTTTCCTGGCCTTTCTCAGCTGCAGAAGGGAAGACTGCCTCTTTTTTAAATTCCCAGATGAGTCATGGTAAAAATAGTGTGGTACTCGTATTTGTACTAATGCACCTGCAGTATCATCTGTCTCCCAGCTATGAGGCTGCAAATTTCTGCACTTATCTGTGCATAAGTTGAGATGCTTGTAACTCTCTGCCAGTATAAAACATATCTGAAACTATGCAAGCTCAGCAGAAACTCAGCAGAGAGACCGGAGAAAGTGTATGTCCTGAACAGTCCTGACTGATGGGAAATTCATACAACACTATAAAAGTTATTCAGATGCACATGATAGATTTAGATTTAAAACAATGTGACTTAAATCTTTTTAGGTCAGTCTCCAAAATATGTTTATGCTCATACAATTTTAATTCCACTGTAATGTGTTAATTTCAGTTATTCTTTTTTAAGTTCACCTACTTTGTTCAAGATCTCATTTTTCAGTGCTATTTCTAGTATAATCTCCAATAAAAACATTTAATTATGATTTTATAGCATTTTAAATTACTTTTCAGTCCTCTGTGCCACATTAAGACATCAACATCACAAGTGTTTATTTAAAATTAATAAATACATAATTGCTGAATTTTGGATTTGGTTTGATTCTGTCTAGTCAATGACACCTCTCAACACTGTTCACATTCTCCTCCCATTCCCACAGGCTCAGCCTGCTGCTTGTGGTTCTGTTTGAATCTGACAGCTCTGTGCAGGTCTCTCCCTGGATCCATGAACAAACTATGTAGCTTTCGGTTCTAATACAGCTTTTGTTTCTGGTGCTACTTCTTTCTAATTTTAAAAGGCCTGCTGACTGTGGGACATATTCAGAGGATATTTTCAAAAGCACCGTAAGTTACTTTGGAGCCTAAACTTCATGAAAAATAAAAAAGTTCGACAATTTCAAATATTCATTTCCTCCTTTATCTTCTAGGTAAGATAGCTGCTTGCTTCAAAGTCTCACGTTCAATTCTTAAATCTTGATGCATGCAGAGATGCAGAAATGCATTCAGAGACACTCAGCTGGTTGGCTTCATGAAGTGTAGATCCTGCTTATGTATATGAAAACTCAGGAGCAAAAAAACCCCAACCAAAAGCACCTTTTAATGTAAGGGGACACTTTAAATGTAAGTCATGATCTCACAATCTCCTTCGTGTTAACAAATTGTATTTTAGAACTGTGTTTGGTAATTATTGTGTTCATACCTCAGAAGTAAGACCCAGGCATTATGGTTGGTTGGAATTCATCTGAATAAATAGCAGTTTGCCACATTCTTAACAAAAACATTATTCATTAGAACTATTACGTATTAGCAGCCCTGAATAACATCTGGCAATTGCTTTGGGTATACGTTACTAAGAGGTCCATAGACGCATACAAATTGCTCAGTGCGCTAATATAAAACAGGAGCAATAATAATGTAGTAGAGCAAGTATTAAGCTCCATGACTGCAGTTTTATTCTGCAAAATGTTCCTCTTGCAATTTGTAAACATCTTAGAAACTTGAATGTTTTTCAGCTATTTAATGATTGTTAGTCATAAGACTTATATTTGCTGCCTGCCTCTTTCCATCTGCAAAAGGCATTAGTTGCAGGCTGAGTTGGCCAAATGATTTTCAGGCATTAAACCAATAAGTTCTAAGTCCTCTAGACATTGTGGAACACAAATTCCCACAGGTGGCTATCAAAAAAAGATTCTCGGAAGAAAGTAGACAAGTGGATGCTATTGTTCATAGTGCTGCCTGCTGGGGTAGTAGAAAGTGCACAGGTACAACAGTAGACATTCTTCTCAGCTTCTGAAAAAGAAGAAATGCCTCTTCAGATCATGTGTCACCTGCCTCTGCCCCGTTCATGGCTCTGGATTGTAGGAAGAGGAGAAGACACTTCTAATGAGCCAGTAAATGACTACTCTTATAAGAAGCTTTTGTTATATCTTATTATATCATAGAAGAGGTGTAGCCAGGAATTAAGGAAAATTTTCCTTATCATAGACAAACATAATGTCACAAAAAAAGGAAAGGAGACTTCAACAAAAGAATTTCTGGGATCTCAGTGTAATATCTGGACACTTTTGAACCCTTAGAGAATATAATTTTGAATGCTGCTACAAGATGGTTCCACTGTTCCAAAGAATAGAAAAAGTTAGACACACTTCCTTAAAGATATTGGAAATCTTACTTCTATATCAGTCTAAACTGCTTGCTCAAGATCTTTCACAAAGCCTTTGAACAAGAAAGAAGCTGAATTTCATTACCTCAGGTTCTAGTTTTATGGTTTATGACTCCAATCCAACCACTGAAATCTGTACATAATCTATTAACCAGAAAAAGGCTCCTTCCTTTATTGAAATCCAAATGGTTTCCAAAGCATCTGCTTCCAGTTCTGTCAGCAATCTGGAGGATACATTGCAGCTACTTTAAGGTAGAAATAAGGCTCAAGAGCCATAGATTTGTATACATGTTACTCATCACTGTGACAGTGTATAGGAAATGAATCTGTAATAGAGCCAACTTTAAAAGTTGGAAGGAACAGTATATTTTCTATAAGCGGAAAGGACTAGAGTGCTGCTTCTTTTGCTATCCATTTAAAAATATTTTATAGAAAGGCAAGACAGCAGCATCCTTAGCCTGGTTTCTGACTCATTGGTATTAAATGATATTTGAGCCAAGGGAAGGACTGAAGGAAGGAAGGAATGTGGAAGAAAAATGTAACCACAGCCAATAGCTTTTTGTGTTTGGGGTAATAATGGTCTGTGGGTATGAACTTGTGGAAATGCATTTGGGAGAACAAATATCTGGACAGAAAATGCTTTTTCTCTGGTGTTTGTGACAGCTTTTCTGTTAATATGCTTTCAGGGCAACCAGGATTCCCTTGCTCTTAAAAGCAATGTGGCACTGGGGCTTTGCTCCAGATCAGTTCAGAATCAGTCAAGCATATGAAGGATGATAGTTATAAGAAATACTTCCTCCTTTACATTGGAAGTTTTTCGCTCCTACCATCAGTAGAAAAATATGGTAAATGAAATATGTTGGTGTCTACTGTTGTATTTCTTGATGCGGGTCTCTTGTTTGTTTGCCATCAGCATTTTAAGAGAGTATCTAGCAGAATTCAAAAATTCAAATTTCATAGCCAGCACTTGATTTCTCTTAGGCAAAAGAAAGATTTTTATAAGGTTGTGCTAACAGAAAACTCTTACCCTTAGCATTAGTTCCATGGCAGAACAGTAATTATAAAAGGGATGTGGGTGTGATAAAGAATTGTAATTTATTGCTTTTGAGCATCTACTGCGAACTCAAATTAGCACATTCTTATTAAGGTTTCCTGTAAGGGAGTATTACTAGGAAAAGCATCACCTCACTATATTTTAGAAATGGGTGTAGTCCTGGTTTCATCTGGGATAGAGTTAATTTTCTCCCAAGTAGCTGGTATAGTGCTGATTTTTTTGATTTAGGATGAGAACTTGCCTTCTGTGTTTAAATTATTTGAAAGGCTTTTTGCTTTCTAGTAGCCAATTTAAATAGGAAGAAGAACCTAGAGTTAAAGGCTGGCCTGCTCAGTTTTCACAGAAAACCAGTGGCTTCACTTTTACTTTTGCAGTAGCATAATTCAGGTCTAATGCACATGTTCAATATCATTCAGTCTTTTACAGTCAGACCACAGAATTAACAGAACAAATTTTAAGTAGAGCCATGAACACAATAACATTGCTGCTTCTTGAAAAGGGAAGAGAAAGAGGAAAACTGCTTGATTAGATGAGACTGCCCTTCACTTTGAGATGCTCCTTGGACACACAAGGCAAGTATGGCATACACAGAGCTTGAGTCTCATTCCCTATAGTCTTGGGTAAGCAGGCTGAGAGAAGCACAGGTCAGAGCTGTTTCCAGCAACAGCTGGCAAAGTCACTGCTTACCTTTTCTTAAAGGGAGCTAACAGGCTGCTCTGAGCAGGAGCTCATCCCTCTGAACCTCTGTGTCCTCTTGTTCAGTAGCACAACACAAGGGAAAACGGGAGCTCTCCCTTCCCCTCATAGGTGCATGTAAAAGCATTGTTGGAAAGAGAAGACCTTGGGTTACATGGGCAGTAAAAATGGCTAAAGGAGCATGTAGTTTTTCTGTGAGGTGAAGATTGATAATTACTGCTCCAGGATCCCTTTTTATTTATGGAATAAATAATTTAAAAAAAAAATAAAAAAAATGGAGAAACTATTTTTGTGCTAATGGGTATTCTTTCTTTATTATATAGCATTGTTAAAATTTTGGCATTGGATTTCATTTCACTGAGCATAGTCATTTAGAAAATGCTTAGAAATCTGACATTCCACTTACATAGTGATAGTTACATGTGTCCATATACAGTAAAGTGGCTGTTAGGCATATTCATATCATATATAGCAGATCATCAGTGTAGGACTGACAGCCATGTAGATACTGTGAACAAGTCCATCAGAGTATTTTCTATCACTGTACTCTGAAGCTAAACAAAGAGCACTGTGCTGCATTGACTAATGCTTGAAAAGGCTCTGGGTTATAAAAACTGTATTTACTGAGTTTCAGTTTAACACGGGACACCTGAAAAAAAGAATGATCATAGTCTTGCCTGCCTTTTAGCTGTAGGTAAGAGGGCAGTAAAGAGAGGCAACTATCCAGGCTTTTAGCTTGAGTATCATTGAATTTAATGAGAAATGAGTGCTGAAACCTCATGCAACACTTTGAAAATACAAGGGTCACTATATCTCCTATTCTGTTGGAATGACTGATAAACCAGCCAGGAACTATAGTTTTTGAAACAAGTAGATAAGTCAGCAATACAGTAACACTGGTATGTTTGGCCAAAAATATCAAAATACTAGGGAAATAAATTATGCAAAAATAGAGAAAGTTATAACTGACTACATGACAGCTGAATTGAGTCACTATGGAATATTTTTGAACACACCTCCATCAACTTGCAAGATGACAATAAATTTAATAAGATTCAGAGCTGGTCTTTAATTCTTTTTAATTAATGTGGCTGTTCAGATATAAATATGATATTAGAAAGCCTGAAATGCCTTTTGATATTAATTCTGGACATGAGCTAGTAATGTCTGCTCACAGTCCAGAAAGCCAACTGCACCCTGGGCTGCATCTAATGGAGCATGGCCACTGGATCTAGGAGGTGATTCTGCCCCTTTGCTCTGCCCCTGTGAGACTCCATCTGGACTACTGCATCCAGTCGTGGAGTCCTCAGTAGAGGACATGAACCAGTTGAAGTGGGTCCAGAGGGGGACGATGATCAGAGGGATAGAAATCTTTCCTATGAGGGAATGCTGAGAGAGTTGGGGTTGTTAAGACTGGAGAAGAGAAGGCTCCAGGAAGACCTTATTGCAGCCTTTCAGTATGTAAAAGGGGCTCATAAGAAAAATAGGAACAGACAATCTAACATGTTGTGATAGAAAAAGGGGTAATGATATCAAACTAAGAGAGGCTAGATTCAGCTAAATATAAGGAAGATATTGTTTTGCTATGAGAGTGGTGAAAAACTGGAACAGATTGCCCAGAGAGGTGGTAGATACCCCATCACTGGAAACATTCAATGTCAGGCTGGATGCAGCTCTGAGCAACCTGATCTAGTCGAAAATGTCCAGGTCCCTGCCAACTCAAACTTTTCTGTGGTTCAACTCACAGTGCACAAATAATTACAAAGCTGCAGCAGGGGTAAATTCAGTACTTGGCAACAACATAGTAGTGGTGAGTAACAAATAATTCAGAACAAAATGTTCTCCAATAATTAGAGCTAACCAGTTATCAAAGCCTTCTTACCTTCCATCTGTGACACTTCAGATGGCTATTTAACCTGCTTGGCTTTGCCCAGAAGCATTCCCAGAGGCCAAGAGTCTCAAGATACTGAATACTTGCCTATGTAAAAAGGACAGTGTCAGCTGTTTTATTTAGGCTGGTTTTGCCTGGAGGAAGAACCTGAGGCAGGAAAGATGAGTGAACAGACTCTGAATACAGATTTCCTACAAAAATTATCTTCAGAACACACTGGTAAAGTGAATGAGGAGTTGGAAAGGTTGTTGGGCACTCTTAGCTGGCAGAAATAATTTGTTTTATTGTTTTCTTCAAGGAATTGCTTATTATTGTCAACAAGAGCAGAGACCCAGTCTTGAACTCCTGGTTGGCTGGCACATTTCACTACCCATTACCTGAAATAATGTAATTTTATGGCCATCACACCCTGAGGCTTTACTAGAACTTGCCTCTTCAGATGAGTTCTTGAGCAAAAGTGGAAGTGTCATTGCAGCCATAGTGACCAAGGAGAAGATTTCTAAGGAGATATTTTTCTTTAGACAAACTGGCAGATTTGGAAAGATAGGGCATTTTTTTGCGCACCGCAGTTGTTCTGCTCTGAAGAAAAGACATTTGGCCATTTGTGTGTATTGAGCTTTTATAGGTTTTGCGCAATGTTTGAGTCTTGCCATTAACTACTACCCTGGTTATGCAGAAGTAGCCATCAGCATCTTAGTCCTCCATTAGTGTTCATATGAGCCTGTTCTTGACTATAAAAAGGGTGGTGAGGGATTCACATTTATTGTGCCTGAGTGACTTGAATGACATTTTCTCAGTTTAGGAGCATCTCCACTTGCAGACTCAGCTTGGGATCTGAAAGTCAAGCTGTGCATTTTCTGGCTCATACAGCTTTGCCATTAAAGCTTCATTGCATCAAATTCTGTTCACAATTAAACCTTTGCAAATAAATTGTCCTCTGAATTTGCAAAGGAATAGTTGAGAAGGCAGCATTCTGGTCCTGGAAATGGAAAGCATTTAACAACTGTTTTGGTGACACATGAGCCAGAAGAGCAACCAGTTTTTTCCCTCATACCTTTGTCAACACTAAAAAGTGAAAGAAAAAAATGTAAAAATTCATTTTAGTACTAAATACATTGGATAAAAGTACAGACAGGGAATAGATCAAATGAGTAAAAGGACGTGATTTTTTGACAGTCGCTTTTCAGAATAAAGACACATTTTAAAAAAAGACACAGGTGTGTAGGAATAAAGAATTTTCTTTCAAATATAAAGGTGAGTCAGACTGTCTTGGGACTTCATTTCCTTAACTGACAGGCAGAAAATAGGATTCTGACTAGTACTGCAGCTCCTCAAACTTCATATGGGAGTTGAAATTGAAAGTAATAATGAACCGTAATGTTAATCACTCCTTTATTAGAGCAGGGACTGTGGATCAAGAGGCGCAAGTTCTTTCTTTGACTCTTTCATGTAATTCTTAGCTGGTCTGAAAAATATTAACTGAAATATCACTTTCATGGTACCAAGCACAAAATGGTACTACTTGGTCCTGACCCACAGTCTCACGGCCAGGCTGGGAGCCAGCAAAACAAGTATGAAGGCCCATACACAAACAGGGCACCTCTTCACATTATTCCTCACATAAACACAGTGCCAAAACATAAGGCTGCTTATAGAAAGTGCAAAACACCGTTTCAAAGCACCTCCTGATGTCTGAGAAAAATGTTCAACAGTCTATGCCAATCCCAACATTTTTTCCTATGACAGCATCTCTGTTTCCTCAATAAATGTTTTCCAGATCAAACTTGATAGCCAGGACAAATTGCTGTACTGTGCAGGGCACATCTCCCACATTACAAAGAAAGTCTAACCTAGTTAGAAATGAAAGGACTTTGTTCTCCAGAGATCCTAGGGACTGTGAGTCATCCTGGGGACAGTGGTGAGCTCCAGCAGACTGAGGGAAAGTTTCTCTCTCTTTTCGTCACTCCTGTTTTCCTGAAACTAGAGCAGTAGGTGCTGCAAAGTGTGACTTCTTTCAGAAGAAATCTTTCAGCCAGGCTTAAGTCCTAGCATAACCCTATCAAAACTCTTTCCTAGCACTGACAGCTAATTTGAATATCCTGTGCCTCAGTCTATCTGGCATGGCTGTGTTGAGGTTTGTACAAAGCTGAGTGTGTTAGTGTTGCCCACCGCAAAACGTGTTCCCTCGTGTTTTTTCAAACTTGTGCAGTGGTTAGGCTGAATCACATGATACTAGATTTACAATAAAAGGAAAGAAAACAAAAACATTTCAGAGAAACAACATGATTCTTTGTGCACTCAGCACTTATAAGCAACCCTTTTTCTAATTCAGGTCTGCAAACTGGATGCTACAATGTTCTCCAGGCATGATCTAAACCAAGACTTCAGAGGATGCTCATGTTTTGATCCTGTTTCAACAATCTTGCAATCATGTGAGACACCTGCCTTCCTTGAGTCACTACTAACACAGCCGGACTCTTTTTTTTTTTTGTAAAGTTGAGGATTTCAATGAAAACCAGATGTTCTATTGGATCCAATCTTTCCTAGATAAATAAATGCTCACTCTGTTCCATCCACTTAGTTATAATACACCAAAGCATCTCTAATGGAAATGCTTTCACAGGCCATTTAGTAAAAATAAAGTCACAGTTCTCTCAGAGAGACACTGACCCTGAAATAGTGGCAAGAATCATTCTACCCTGGTTGGTGCCTGTTCTTCCTGTGTGCTGTGGTGTGGTCTTCTTAGAGGAGAAAAGAGCTTAACAGAGATCATGAAAGCCAGGGAAAAGCTTCAAGTGGACTCTGCAGTGTTATTTAGTGTAAATGTGAGGAATGTGCTCAAAGACTCTGCATGGAGGTGTTTGGAAGGGAACATGGAGCAGTGTGGATCAACCACACAGAAGAGAAGGGCCATGGCAGCAAGCAATAACAATAGGAATATTTGGAGAAAAAAATGTGCTAAAGAAAAGCATTTTCCTACCCTCTTGGTAGCCCACCCTTTCTTTCCCCACCCTCAGGCAGGGAAGCCAGATGTCCCTGAAAAACACTTCATTAAACTGATGTAACAAAAGACAATTAATTCTCAGTGGCACCATTTGGTACTGCTGTTGGTTGCGTTCACGCTGCAGACATCCTGCCCCATGGCAGTGGGAGGATTGTTGAGATCTCATAAGAAACCAGTCAGGTAAAGAAGTAAATGCAGGGTCCCCTGTACACAGTTCACAAAACCATACACTCATATGAATCCACTGTCATCTTTTACTCCTTCAGCTCTCATAATCACCTCTAGCAAAAGAGTGACAATGCTGCTTCTGGCTAGGAATCAGGAATCACAAATCTAACAGAAAAATACTATCGTAATTGAGAACTGTCTCTCTGATCTTTGACTAGCAGACAATGTTTGCAATGACTTCATCATCACCTAACCAAAATTATTTGGATATGAATAAACAATGCTCATTATTTTAGGAAGAATGTGACAGTCCTTTGTTGAGGGGGGGAAATAAGTGTTTCAGTTCCTCTCTGCTAAGGAGAGACTGTGACTTTTATGGCCATCCCTAACATTAATGCTGTCTAGCATGAGACAGTGCTAGACCATGGTATTTTTTTAATAGACCTGTGAAAATATTTTTATTCCCTTACACTTCCAACATAAACAGATTCTGCTTAACCATGTTTATAACATTTCATAATAAGCAGAACTGAGAATCTTAGAAGAGGACAGCAGGGTCTTTCAGGCATGAAATTACAATCACTTTATATAAAAAATAAAGATGACTTTTTATAAAAAATAAAGATGACATATGCCTTTCACTGTATTCCAAGTGTAGATGACTATAGTTCACCCTTGCTGACAGCTTTTTATTTTCAATACTTAAAAAGGCTCATCAAGAAGTTTTGCAGAGAAATGCAGACCATCTCCAGGAGTCCCCAGAAGAGCTCCAGAGAGGAGCAGGGAACTGGCTGGGCTCTGTGAGTGATGGGCAGCAAGTGTACCTGTGAAGGCTGGGTACTGCTGACCCTGTGTGCCCTGTGTCTTGGTCCTGGAGAAGCAGAGGTTCCCACAGCACAGTTTTGCTGTGCACCGAGGTCACAGGAGCTGGTCACAGAGTTACCTCTTGTGAGGCATCAAGTCTTATCCCATAGTTCTCATTGACTTATGGCAACAGCATGAGTCAGGAAGGTAAGCTGGCCATGGAAAACCATGAATCTGCACTCCACAGGGGCAAAACACTCCCAGCCAGCTTCAGTGTACAGGGGGTGGTTGAACCTAAAGACATCTGAATGACCTCTTGTACTCTTCTTAGCAACTTTTCTCATTGCTTCTTTCCCAAATTTTTGTTTCAAAGCCCTACATGGAAGTGATATATACTGGTCAGTAGTATTGACAGTGAAGTCAGTGCAGTAGCCTGCACTGGTCAGTAGGTATCTCATCTGAGAAATGAAGAGTGAGATGACAGTTACCTGGTCATACATAATTGTGAGTGATAGTCAAGACCCAAGTTGTCTGTGGTGTGGAGAATTTTATAGTAGAACATTTTGGCAAGAACAAGGGGGGAGAAAAAAGGAAAAACAATCCTTCCTGTATGTAGGCTCTTAGAGACTGAGTTTGGAAGGCTCTTAGAAGCGTTAGGAATGAAGAAGAAGGCAGAGGACAGCTTTATATCCATCATTAAAGGGAGCTCTTCCTCCCTAACCCCTAATTTCACCTTTGTTCCTTGCCTGCAGTGGGACACAGTAAAGCTCAGGACCCAGCTGTGAGAGAGGACAGAGGGTCTGTGCACTGCAAACCCTGACAACTTGTTCTCATGGGCAGTCAGACGATTATCCATTCTCCTCCCTGTCCTCACCCTGAACAGCTCCATTATAACAGGCATTTGCAAAATGCTGTCTGCTGAAAGCATGTGAATTGATCTCTCTGCACGACATGCCTTAAGGCCAGCAAAAATTAGTTTTCCCATTCTGCAAGGAAGAAAATGAAATAAAAATGGTTAAATGACTTGAAGATTGAAGAGGGAGCCCGTACTGGAGCTCAGAAAGAACAATGGAAATCATGCAGTGCATTCTCAGGATGGATCCTTTCTGAAAGACTCACACATCTCAAGATGCTCTTCTGCTCTGAGAACAATCATGGCTTTAGTCAAAGAGGCAGAAGTGTTTGGCGACATTTCTCTTAGGCTCAAACTTCTTCAGGTTGTTTGGAAATTATCTGGACTTGACTTAAAACCAAATGGAGTTCTACTTCTCACAGAAATCAAAATCCATCCCCAGACACCCCCAGAGAGGCCCTGAACTTAATGTGGTCTTGAGGGGAAACTATGATAGGTTTTTAATCTAAGTCCTTTCTTCTACCAGATTCCAAAATGCTGATTTAAGGTTGATAAATTGAAGATTAGAATGTATGTAGACTTTTCAACAAATTATTCAGTCATGGTGTATTGAAGGATTTTTTTAAATAAATAATTAAATGCATTTTTAGAAAATATGTCATGTCCTAGAGCCACTTGAGCTGGAACAAAACATGTTTTCTTTATTTAAAATGTAATTTTTATGGATGCATTAGACTTGGAGCCAGAGAAAACATTTTTAACTGCTGAGGTTTTACAGCCACTCTAGGGTTAGGAAAGAAAGCTGAAAAAATATTCTACCTGGCAGATACTTTAATGTTTCTTTTAAAAGTAAAATAAAAAATACTGTAACTTTTCCACCTGTACCATAGTTCAAGTGAAAGAGAAACCTTTGATTTCATCCCTCTCAGCTGCAATGAGCCCAGATTCAAGATAACTTGTCTTGTGTGAAAAGAAGATGATGCCTCTGGGCTGGGCACCACAGCAAAAGCACTGGGTCCAGTCCTTGGTCCACAACAGTGATAAGCCTCTTTGCTTAACTGCAAACCTCAGTTTCTTGTGTGTAAAGGGCAGAAAAAATGTCCGTCCTTCACCTGATTCATTTAGGTGTGTTGGGAAGTAATTTAGGCTGTTACTGTGTCTTCTTGGTATAATGCATTTTGCAGAGAAACCTTCAGAGATACCTGACTTCTGATGTAATTCAAGGCAGTCAATGTCAGTCTGAAAATTTCCTTCTAAAGGTTAAAATGTGTGAAAGCATAATATCTTGATTTGTTAAAAATAAACAGTTCCCCTCTCCAAGCAGTGTTATCCCCAGAAAAGGATCTAAAGAAAACAAACTGGATCTCCTAAATATCAGGATGTTAGGAAAGCCCAGGGCCTGACACGATGCTACATGCGTAGCTAACAGTGAAACACATGCCAGACTTGTGTATAACTCTGTGTTTGGTGAGTCAGAGCTGAAAAAGGCTTTTTATTCATATTTCTAGACACATTTTTTACATGCTGAAATTCTTGTACATGAAACCTGCAGATCCATGGCTGAGAACAGATCCTGCTGATGAACATACACTATTTGAAAAGCCAGAGGAACAGACATACTTTTTGTTTATGTGCAGAAAGAGATTAATCTGTTCAGGTGAGTAATGGTGTGCTGTTCTCCTTCACTCTTATGAGGACTGAAGTACTTTAATTTCACGCGTGGTAAATCAGCAGTCGGGCATCTGCTCCTGCACTGTGTTCAATACAGGCTGGCTGAGGTTGGATTTCTCCACAGGCCTCTTACATACACTTCCTCTGAAACGTGCATGTTCTTGAGCTGGGTGGGTTTGTTTGCAGCACAGGGCAAAAGGCCATTCTCACGGTGTGAATGTGTAGCCAACAGAAGGAAAGAAAACAAGGCTGAAAAGGGGCAGGAAAAGCCACCTAATCCACTCCCTTGCTTCATGGGAAGATCAGTGTTATCATATCAATACCTCACTTAACTCTATCTGAAAACAAAAAAAGAGCTGTGTGTAAGGATGATCAAAATTTTTCAACTATAGAACCACCTTCTGAGAGGTACGACAGCCCACCAGCCCTCAGGATCAGAGGTCCACAGCAAGACTTCAGGTAGTCCTTTCATCTTTACTTGTTTCCATCCTGCACTTTTTAAGCTGTGGACAGTGCTGATGTCCTGGTCTTATTTTAGGTCATATGTAGATCACTCTTAAAATCAGTAATGATGATTTGGTTTGTTTCATCTTCAATTTTTCCTTTGGAACTAGAGAATGTGTGCTGAATTCATAGTACAATCTTTTGTAAAGTACCTGGAGATGTCTTGGCATTGTGAGGGGCCAGACAATTTTGGTGGGCTTTGGTGCTTTAGGAGACAATTGCCAAACAAATGCACACTGGGATCCCTCAGAGCACACATAACTAAGAGTCCAGACAGACCAGGGAAAGAAATGAAGCAGCTACATGTCTGGTTTGGGGGACACAGATAAATTAAGGTAAAAGAGAAGAAGGTGACAGGAGAGCTCCAGATGGGTAAGAGTCTTTAAAATCTTGGAAAAGGATGGAATACAGAAAGGCAAGCCACTGGAAAGGTTTACTCAGGGACTGAAGACAACCAGAGGAACCAAAGGCATTTGTTTTTCTGAGCAGAATTTTCAGAGAATGGTGAGAAGAGAATGAGATTCATTGTGGGAGCACTATGGAAAATGGAAGACCCATAGATTTCACTTACAGTGTGACTGCTGCCCTGACTGCAGGCCTGCTGCAAAAGCTGAACCCAGGACCTAGACAAAATGGCAGTCTGGATCATGGAGATGCTGTAAGAAGTCTTTAGGAAAAAGAAAAGGAAAATATAGGCAATAATATGGGACAAAAGCAGCGAGACAAGGATTTAAAAGCAGCAGCAGTGAAGCAACAAGGCAGTGTACTTTTGGAGCTACATATGAGTGTTGTATCCTTTGCAGCACGAGCCAGAACTGCTCAGCTTTCCTTCATGGTTCTCACACCTATTCTGCTCATAAGACAACACTTTAATATCACCAGATGTAACCCAGATGGTACATATTAATTTATATATGGATGCTGGAAAATACATATATACTTTCCATTTGGAGTCTTTTAAGTATGATTTTTATATTCATTTGAAAATTGTTCATTTTTATTTGAGCCATAAGGCAGCCAAAATACAGCTCCCAGGTGAATGAACATTTATCTATTCCACCCTGAATGATTCCAGGTTTCTGTGAGACTACTTTTGAAGGTATGCGCTTATTTCATTTCAAAAATGATTCTCAACTGGCTCAACAACAATGTCTTACTGCCAAACGTCCATTATTATGCTGAATGAAAATGCTGGGGAGATAAATTTAGAACATCTTTCATCTCATTTTCAATATTAACAACTCTTCCATAGACTAGTCAGCAGACTCAAGTGTATGACAAAGTAGAATGCCTTAATTTAAGCATTTAATTATTTCTCTCAGTCAAACTTGATTTAATAAGTAATGATAATTGGAGTCGGACATGATCTTTAGATAATCAAGCAATTGAGCTCTCTCATCTGATAGAGCAGGAAGAAGTGGTGGTGTTTGTCATAATAATCTATGCAACATAAATACCAATGTTTCTCCAGTGTTTGGAATCACAGAGAAAAAGTGATGAAAAAAAAAAGAAAATACACAACTACAGGTAGAATATTAAAATGGTATTGAAGAACAAACTATGTTTCTTTCTTGGTAGCTTACAGTTCCTTCCATCTCTCCACTCCATTTCTTATCCTCTGCTTCTATCCCAAAGTGAACATCATTGCAGCAGTTGCATTTTCTAGGCTCAAAACTGGAATCCTAAGTGCAGTGTTTCTATCAGAGGTAGAACCTTTGCCCCGGAGAACACCAAGGAGTAAGCAAGCACTTAAAAATATCAATAAATAAATACATTCATTTTTAAAGCACTAACCCACTGAGTAGTCTGCTATTATTTCTGTTGTATAAAAGTGGTTATATAGAAATAAATGTAAACCCAAACCATGAACTTTGTACACTTAAGAACTAGAAAAGGTATTTTCAGGGCAGTCTGGTCAATCATTGCCATAAATATGCATTATGCCACTAGACTAGGGAAAACCTTTTCCTGGACAGACCACCTTTCCATCAACAAAGCAAACAGTGGGGGGTGATGCAAGGGTGGAAAGTAGTCTTAAGTGTGTGTGCCTGAAATGCTCCATGTGGGATGCTTGTCTCACCTGCTTCAAACTACTTCTCTCCCAGAGTTCCTCAGACTTCAGACCTACCCCTTTCCTACCCATGAGCCCATTCAAAGTGTTTTCACTTCTACCAGTTCCCCTCCCATAAGTATTCCATGCTTACCAAAGGTGGTTAGTTCTCCTTTCATAGTTAGTAGGTGCAAATTTATTTTCTTTTATTTTAAATTTAGCTGCTTTCTGTTAGTTACTCCTACTTCTGATTGTTATTTTCCAAGTTCTTTCTGGTTCATGGCATTTGGTATTTACAACATCCTTTTGGTAATGTCAAACTCCAGCAGAATATTTTAGGTATAATCATAAGGTGCAGTTGTATCTGGAGGAAGTACCAAGGGTCTTGCCAGCGGTACACAGTGACTTTAAGGAGGACTGTAAGGTATCCTGCAGTAGCAATGGCACACATTTTCCAGCAATCACTGCCCAGTGTTTTGGAAACAATCTCTCTCCTGTTATGCTGCTGCCTGTTAAATATCTTGGCATTTATCTCACAGCAGAGACCATTCGCCTGTGCCAGGGTTCTGTTCCATTGACAATGTCTCTTAATTGCCTTGTTGTTTAAATAAACAAGACAAGATAATTAAGTGATAATGTCAAATAAATACTCTGTTAGTGATAATGGGTGGTAGATCCCTCTTCCACTCTAACTTCACTATCTAGAGCAGCCCAGACTCTCTACCTGCATTAAATCTCATAGCAACCTTTTGAGTTTTGAAAAGGGCTTTTTGTCCTTGCTGTTTGAACTATTCAGTAAAAGTGAAAAAGTCTGGAGGAAGAATTCAGGACTGGGAAACTGAGAGAATGAGGTGATGCAACAGTTTTGGAAAAGTAGGACATACCTGTGGGACAAAGGAAAGCAGTTCTGCACAGAGACTAACCTAGCAGAAGGAGCTGCCTTGTTTGCTGCTTCAGTGGACCCAATAGTAGTGACTGGCCCAAGTGATTCTGTTTCTGCTCCTGACCAAAGCTGTTCAGCCATGCCTCCCTGGTGTTGTCAGCTACCTGCACTGCTGTTTTACACACAACTTCTTGGTGACTCTGCTCACAATTCACCTTGCCATTCCCCAATACTAAGAGCTAATCAAAAAGGCTGCACTTACCCTTTGAGCAATCTGTTAGACAAAGATTAACCAGAGCAGGATTGTCAGCTCTTAGGCCCTAGGAACAAAGCAATTTTAAAGTGTATTCATACACCTGGGGCACTAGTGAATTAGATTGGTGGTCTTTTCCATTCTTTTTTTTTTTCCTCAGTTAGGGCTAATAGATGAAGATACAAATCACAAAAGATTTGATATGGAGACGTCTGGAAATATTTTTTGTCAAGCAGTATTTTTTATGACAGCCTACTAAGAAGCCATGAAGACTGCAGACTGATGTATCTCATTGCTTGTCTGAAATTTTTGATTTACTTTGGTGTTTATTGGTGTATACAGTTGACAGTGACCAGTTCTGTACATGATGATGCCATTGTACAATTTCAAGCTATCAGAACAATCTGTTCTGGCAGAAGCACATAGCTAAAAGACAAGTATATGAACTTCTGCCAAGCAAAGAGTGGCAGTGAAAAGAAAGAGAAGTTCCTTTGAACTTCATTGAAGTTCTTGTTCTCTCTCCTGGTTTCCATCTTGGCTGTACACTTTGCTTCAAAGACTATAGCAGTATAGCAACAGATTTTCTTTCCATTGTCTCAGTTCAAACATTTTTCCTGCTGGCTATTGATATTGATCTGACAAGCTCCATAAAAGGTTTTCAGGGCATTCTTACAGCTCTTGTGTTGGTTTCAAACTGTTCAGGCCATTTGAATGTGAAAAACCAACAAGTAGACTGTCAGCTTGCTTTTGTGTCTGTCCCAGAACAGATCACAGCTTACCAAGAAGTTTTAATACTGGGAATAAAAAGTGACAGAGGTGCAACGTTTGCTACACAGTTGTGTCTGTTTATACCATGAGACAGGAGGTACAATGGACTTGAAGGACTGGCTATGTAGTCATTAGGCACTCAGACACTGAAGATGAGAACATAAATGTACAGCAATCTTGTTGAATGCCAGTTTCTTCAGCTATTGATTATTGCTTTACACTCAATCAAAGGAGAGGTTAATTTTGGACATTAAGGACATATGAGAAATATTGCTACTCCTGTACTGGGAGATCTATCAAAAGACAAACCCTCCTCAACAATTTCCAGCCTGATTCTGGCAACTGACACTGGCTTGTGTGGGGCTGCTCTGGAGCAGGTTGAAGAGGGACTGCTGATTTCAAGACGGTTTTAATAGGACCAAAGTACTTATATAATGCAACAGAGACATTAGGAAATTCTGTAGGTATTTTAAGCTTTGTCTTTGATTTTTTTTGTTAGCTCTTCAGGGTTACAGAATAAATATGTTAGTTTATGAGTACGTAGATTTTATAAGGTAAAATAAGTAAATTATACTGCAGCTCAGACAAAAAATGAACTGTGGAATATTTCCATACAACAAGCTAGGAAGCTGGTTTATTGACATTGAAGAATCTGATCCAATCAGTACAACAGTTTGATGGCAGAACCAAACATGAAACCTCCACCCTTGAGATCCTGGGAACAAATGATACTAGCATAGTATGTTTAGATTACTCTTTAAAAGATAATGAGTCGGAGACCTTTATCGGGCACTTTGATCTGAGAAAATGAGCATGTGTGGTATGTGTATCACTGATTTATATATACATGACATACATATGTTTGTGTAAACTGAAAATAACAGGCAAAGGGCTTTTGCAAAGTGTGTTACGGTGTGCTACAATGCTGCCCACATCACCACTGCTTTTGTAAATAAGGCCCTTCTGTGAATTATTTTGGTAATAAGAATAGTATTTTTGTCACTTATTATTCATATATTTGATTTTGACTGGTATTTTGAAATTGTTGACGGGCAAAGATATGAGTTCATTTTATTCAGGGAATTGCAAAATTGCTATGCCCCTATCCCCCAAGAAATCTCCTGCAATAATAGATGCACTGAGTTTTAAAATAAGTGTTGAGCATTTGATCAGCTAACTATGCCACTATTAGAAAGAAACAAAGGAAAGACAAATAAAATGGAAGCTTATTTGCATCTGATTTACATTATCCTGTGAGCATTGATTTCATTTTTATTTCATTCCTCCTAATACTATTCAGATTGCAGACTGTAACCTTGCTGCAAATTTACAGCTGAGTTTCATTGTTCATTTAATCATCTCAGGTGTTACTGAAATAGGGAACACTGCTGCTCGAAAGATTTCCCCTGGGGTTCATGGGAGCTGCCTGTATCCTGAGGCTGGAGGAGGGGGCCTGCAGATATATTCTGGCAGTGCGGCTCTGAATTTTGATGTTCATCTGTTGAAAAATTGAATGGGCCATCTTTGTCAAGACCATCATTGCTGTCTCCTCCTTTTAGTCAGCAATTTGTCTTCAAGCTTACTACTTAGATTATGCCTTTTTCTACTCCATCCCTAAACCCTTGCTTCAGCTTAAATATTTGCAATAACTCAAATTTCACTCTCCCTCATTCCTCTTTTAGGTAGGAACATAGTGTCAACACTGTGCAGATGTGTTTTAACCCAGCAGATGATTTTGGTGAGTTTGATGGTGAGTTATGAAATCTTTGTGGCAAGCTCACAACACAAGAGGATTCTTTGTTAAACACAAGTAACTGGAGTTTACCATGAATGTATCTTTTTCAGAGAATGTTTTTCTTTCTGTTTCTTACAACATTGCTTCCTCTGGTTCAGAGAATCAAAAAGCTGATAGTCTTGGGCAATGGGCAGTATTATCCATGATCTGAAATTCTGTTTTAACTAATATTTATATTGTTTGCTTAAAATTTACTTTGTCTGCAAGCAATCCCTCCTGTAAAACTATTTATCATTGAAATTTACCATTGCTGAAAGCAAACACAAAAGGCATTATCAAGTTCTAAGTTAATTTGTTTAAAAATTTAGTCAAATAGCAATGAAAAACATTTTGAAATCTTTGCTTAGCTGTAATCTGTTTTTATTGACATAGACCTACAAGAATCTTGTGGCTGGGAGCTCTGATCTGATGTTGCCTTTTGGATTTTTCAAATCAAGGGGTTTTTTCCCATTTTTTTGATAGGCAAAATTGTGATAGCATCATAATGAACAAATGAATGAATACATAAAAACATAAAAATTTCCCCTTAGGCAACAAATTTGCCGATATGAATGCTGGAAGTGAGGGCTAAGTGCTATGTGACAGAAACTGTATTAGCTGCTGCAAAAAGAGCTGCTCCTTTTGATCAACAGCAAAACATTTGCCTTTGAATCTTGAGACTCCAGTCCCAGTTGGAGCAGCAACCTTTCCCCTATAATTAATTTTTGTGTGCTGTAGTCCATTAGAGAAGAGAGTGACAGCCTCTGGACACAGATTACTGTCTTACATATGGCCCAAAGGAACATTATGGTCTTAATTAAAGGTAGCTCAGTATGGCAGCCATTGCAATAGTTTGAGCATTTTTAACACCATGTCAGTATCTAACCACCTTAAAAGAACTGTGGTAGCAAGGAAACTATGTAATTTAAAGGCAGCTCATGTTCTCTGTAAGTTTTGCAGCACTGCTATTGGGAATACTTGATAATTTATGAAGGCTTACACCACCAAATTAATTACATTTTCCTGATGCCACATGTCTTTTTCATAAAAGCTAGCTCTGAATTATAAGTAACAATATTGTCCTTGTTCATTCCTTCAGTACAGGAGACAGCTTACTAATAACACTGGTCGAATTCAGTTGCTGTATTTTAGAAGTGTCATTTATTAAACACCACTACAGTTAAGGTGGTATATTAACACTGTTTTCCACTGTACTTATTACTGCATGTTGGTTCTGAGCCTTTGGCATGGCTTTGATTTGGGAACATTTTTCGCAGTGTAGAAAAAATAAGTTTTGAGGAAGTGGACAATGCAGAGACTTCCTGTGATATAAAGGAAGTACAGTGCCACACACTCCACTGTTTTTGTGTGGGAATGAGGTTGCAGTACAAGCCTCTGCTCTGACGAACAAAATCTCCTTGGAGTCCTTACCGTAGGTAGCTCATTATTTCCTGTTGTCAGTGGATTTACTCTGAGGTCCTGCAATCTTCAATTGTGGTTCGGTTTTGCATAGCAGATACTTCTTGAAAAGTCTAGCAAACTTCCCTGATGTGGTTAGTTTTTCCATTTTCTTTAAATTAAAGTCTATTTGAATAGATGTTATATAGATATGCTAGCCCCTGAACTTCGATCAGTAAGAAGAGAAATAAAAAGAACATCTATTTTCTTGAATATGATATTAGAATATTGAAAGTTTCTTTTGTGCCATTATTTTTTTTCTCATTTGTATCAAGATGGTAGAAGAGCACCTAGGGCTGCTTTTGGAATAATTTTCAAGTCAGTGATTTGTACAATGAAACCATTGTTTCCATGATTCACTATTATTAGAAATAAAAAAGTAGATTGGAGAAAAAATTCCAAGAGGAGAATTTTTCACAGGAAATCTCACTTTCCTGCATTTTTTTTTAAATCCTGAAGTTTGTTCTGTGAAAGAAGCATGCTGTTGTAAAGTTTCATCAGACTTGGGAATTCTGTGGGCTGGTACTCTCTGAGTTCAGTCTTGAAAGATAATTCTACCCAGCAAAGAGCAGAAGTAAGAAAGTAACAAAATTGCTCTGTCTGTCCTCATCCCTGTAAACAAATTGTGAATTTAAAAGATAATTGCATTGTGTAAATAACATTATTCTAAGACAATGTATTTTATTCTCCAAACAACAAAATATGCCACAGCCCCAGTCAGAATAGAAAGTGAAATAAGGAAAATTAAATGCAAATAAATCTTCTTAATATAATACTAATGGTTGGATTTGGCAAACCATTGGCACTCAGAATGTATTTTTGATGTAAGATCCACTTTTCAGAGTGGGCCACAGAGCAACAGATTCCAAAGATAATTGCAATCTACTTATTTTCTATTTTCAGTTGTCAGTGTTGAGCGGCCCCTTGGCTGCAAAAACTTGTAGAAAACATGTTGTTTCAGAACTTTCATTAAACTTGTAATGTTAACAGTAGGCTTCATTCAGATCACGAGTGTTTTCAGAACATGGACACGAACATTACTATGTGTTTGAGATATCACAGTAATTGGTTTTTCAAATTTTCATTAAAAAAACCAATCCACCATCTTCCAAAACAGCTTTTGTTCAGTATGTATTGAAGTCATTTTAGAAAGAAAAGGTGGAGTGTAAGAGAGTTGTGTCCTCTCTTGGCTTTTTTCTCTTGGAGAAAGTTGTCATGTTGGCATGGGGACAAGGAGAATTGGGAATTAGAAGAATGGATAGATTGAGAAATGAATCAGGAATGCCAAAAAGTTTGCCAAGATAGGAGGCCTGTAATTTAGTTATCTTGAAGGTGGAGCATGGCTTAGGTTGGAAGATAAGTCAAGAAGGAGAGAACAAATGAATATTGGAAAAAGTCAATGGCATCACAAGAGTTCTGCCAGAAATGTTTTGTGAAAACCATGCAGGACTGCAGGAAACAAATACAGAGATAAATCAGGTCTGATATTAGCCGTGCTGATCATTAGCGGGAAAAGGCGTAAATAAGGGAGAAAAAAAAATGGAGGGGAAAAACCCCTTATGCTGGAAGGAAAAGCAAGGATCAGAAGGTGAGTTTAGTTTACTGATGCTGACAGGCTAATGTTCACTGAAACGACATGGAAGGCTGACAGTGAAAGAGACCAAATCATGTCTGGATGAATGATTGAACTTCCTAGTAAGGACAGATAGTGGTGAGAAGAACGTGGAAGGGTTAGCTGGCGAGTCAGCAGTACAAAGGAGAAATTAAATGGTTCTGGAGGTGAGGGAAGAAGTGGAAATATATAAGAAAGCTGAGTGAAAGACATTCTTGTGCTATAGCCATGTCTGGGATCAGTTGCCCTCTGGATGGTTTCTGGTACTACTTTTACCTAAAGTGTTTGACTCATAACCACAGGGTCTCACCCCCTTTGACCTCCTGTTAGTCTTCCTTGACTATGAAAACACTGAAAAGTTGTTCAGGAAAAGACATCCAGACCACAGTGAACATCAGTATCTGTGGAAAATGAAGTTGTGAGAGAGAAGTGAGAAAAGGGGGTTAAACTAGGGGATATCAAAGTCGGGGTGCGGTGGGGAGGGAAGTGGAAAGGACTGAGGTGTTAGCATCAAGCCTAGGAAGGGAAGAGGAGAAAATGTTGCAGTAGATTCTGTATTTGCCTTGATGTGAAAAGCAGTAATAGCTGGGCAAGAAGAGGAAGGAAAGTCCCTGGAGCTAACAGGAACATGACAGAAGTGTCATGAATGTAGGAAGGGAACTATAGGATGCAAAGGACAAAAAAGAGCAAGACAAAATAGGATTGTGATGAAAAGACCCTCTTCCAATACAATTACTGGGAAATGCAACTGAGAAAACCCCAAAAGATACCGTGAAAGCAATATGTATAAATGTGCCCTATTTGGAACATGCTGGAGGATTTTGCATCCTCTTCCTGTAAGGGAGTGAAAATGCTATTGGATGACACTACAGAATCAGTGCAGGAGACATAATTTTGGAGCTTGCAGCTCTCCAACACTTGGGCTTAACATTTCTTCCAGTTTGGTCTTCTACTTCAGTATTTTCCTTTCTCCTGCATTATGGAGCCACGCTTCACTAATCAGCTGTGTCAGCCACACATGTATTAAAGGTCAGCTTCCAACCATTAGAGATTCTACAGAGAAGACCATGCTGAAGTAATGGTGAATTATGGTTTCTGCTGCATTTAGTCTTCAGCTCTGAATGTTTGGTCATCTTCACATTATGTTAAGTACAATGGATGTTGAAGGCCTTCCAGGTAGTGACATCTGGCTGTGTAACTTTACAGTACAAAAATCGCCTTGGGGAACTAAGCCTCAAGTAGTTCAGCATCTGTTTCAGGTTGTTTCAAGAGATGGTATACTCCTTGTAAGCTTACCCATGAAGAATTCTTACATGAGCTTTGATAGCAGAAACATTTTTCTGCTTTTTCTGAAGTGTGCATTTAGAAATTTACTCTTTTTGTAAGTATTTGTTTGTGTTCTGAAATTTAAATCTATCTGAAAGTGGCTGGTAAAAAAACTTAGTCATACATCTGTAATACTGTAAGTACTTGCAAGAACAAAGGTATATTCAACAGCCCTTCACACAGTCAGGACTTTTTAGCTGGAATGGTAATGAACATATTTTGTCCTCATCCCTGCTTAAATCTAGAAGAAATCCAAGTCTTCATCAGCCCGTTGAGAAGTTTGCCATCTGTTCTCACACTCTGTCTTCTTATACTATTAATGTCCTTTCATTTATCTTTTTCACTCTGTGCTGGTTTAAAGGTAAACTAGTGGGACAAATGAACTCAAGAGAGATTATAAGTCAGAGTTACAGTTTACTAAAAAGATTACAATAAATACAATGATACAGAATAAAAATTGGGTTTACCCCACAAAAAGCCCAGATGTATAACCCAGCACACTGGGGCATGAACAGAAAGGTGTTCGCTAACCTGTGTGCTGAGTACCACATGGTCCCCCTCTGTAAAAAATAAAAGGAAAGGAAGGCCTGTTGGTGAGGATGATGGTCGCAGTCTTGTTGAGAGTGGTAGTCGCAGTCCTGTTGAGGTTCTGGTTCTCCTCCGGACCTGACAAGTGGTACCAGAAGCCCCCAAACCTGAAGGTTATATATGCTCAGGTTCAGGTGGGAATGCCCAGTACCTCCCCCAGGGTGGGGAGTTTCACAGTGGGTGACTTAACTCTGTGAGTCATGAGATATTTTTGGGATCTTTGATGGTCTAGGTCACTGCAACTGCCTATTGCACCAGTTCCTAGTGGCCCATTAGCAGACATGACCCCTCAGGCTGGGTGTGAAGGTGCTGATGCCTCCCTGGAGGGGAGTTATCACTGCTGAGTCACTGGTGTGAAGACAGAAAACATTCTCATGCCTCGCAGGGTCCTTTAACATCCAGCCTGCAGCCTGAGGTGTGCCCTGGGCAGTTGCTGCAAATGATCCACTATTAACAGTTCATGAGAAATGGCATAGAGTGCGTGGCGTACACAGTTCTGGTTACACCCACACAGTGATAAACTGGTTCCAGCTGTTGTAACTGGGACACGCTCATAGTAAAATTCTCTGTAACAGTTGCACATCAGGCAGTATATCAAGCTAAAATCCTTTCTAGAAGACAAAGGACATTTGATTTCTGAGCAAAAAATGAGGTTCTCCATCTTTTGCGCCGTCTTGAACTAATGGCTGAGTTTACAAAATTTGCATGCTTCAGATTGTTTTATTTTGACCCAGAATCTAATAAATTGAAAAGAACACCAGTTAAATGCTGTTGTAACTTTTAGTATACAAATATAAATTCTCAACTAATGGCTTCTCTGGGTCAGGCTGTTGCAAAACCATGGGATGGTGCTGCTATAACTGGCCTGGTTTTAGTCTAGCTTAGCTCAACAAACAAGAAAACACTTTGTCTTCCTTTCGTAAAGAGGCAGCAAGAAATGATTCAACATGAATCAGTTATTCTGTTGTTCCGCAACATATTTATAGCAATGTGTCATTTGTTTTCAAAGTGTCAGGATGACAGACAGAGCTATGTCCTCTTGCTGTCTCTTCTTCAGTACCTCTGATGGTTGGTCGGGCAACACTACCTTCTGGGAGCTTCTTTGTAAAATATAGTTGCATTCCAATCAATTGCCTGACATAGAAAGTGTTAAGGAAGAAACAATGTGAGACCCCTGAGGAGGGCTTATCCAGACTCAACAGTGGAGCCAGACCTGTGCATATCACAGGAACTGTTGCCATAACTTTAGTATAGGTGATTCATCCCGCACTTCTAACCATTTGAACAGGAAGGTCAGATTGGTTGGGTATTTGACAGCCTACCAGGGTATGAATAATTCTCTCGGCTCTATACATAATCATTGTAGTCCTCCCTAGAGCCACATAGTATTTGGGATCCAGAGCTGATCCCTAAGAAAACAAGCAGTCACAGACTTTGTAGCAAATGCCTCCAAGGATTAATGTAAAGGCCTTCTGATTAATCTTGCTGGGAAACCCAGAAGGTAATTACCTTTACTTGCCCGCCTGCTGAGTTTATGTTCCTCTAGCTACTGCCCCTCTCCCCTGGGTGCACTGATGGATACGTGGAGGTCCACATGAGCAGGAGGCTGCTGTGCTGATTTAAAAATCCCCCATTACCTCTTACCACTTCTTTTCTGCCAGGGCTGCTGTGCCACAGTGGGAGGGAGCACGTGTCTGTGCCTCAGGGCCACCATTCCTGCAGTTGGCACACTGAGATGCCCAGCCAGTGTGACTTTGTGCAGTGGCTGAGGGCAGTGCTTGAGGGTGTTCATTGGCACAAGCTTCCGCCATCTCTGCTGCAGGGCGATAACTGCTGGCAGATGACTCTGAGCATCTAGAAGCTTTAAAATGTCTCAGAAAATTCCCCATGGGCTTTTTGTCAGTCCTTGCATTGTGCCTCTCTCATTAGTTCCCCTGTATTGCTTTTGCTAGTCTACATGAAACTGCTGAATGAAAGGGACATCTTTTGTGGTAAAAACAACATTAATCTCTGCTGGATTATGATTTCATTTATCTATCTATTAGCAAAAAAAGAAGAGAAATAAAGTGTATGCAGGAGCACTTTAGACTCAGACTCATAAGAAGAATGTCATCATTGTTGCATTGAACTAAATAAATAGCCTGGTGGCTGCAATGAAAGAGGAGCTTTTTCTGAGAAATAGCATTGATATGTCCGTATCAACCACAAAGGAATCAGGAAAGACACGTAAGGAGAGTCAAATCTTTTCCTGGAACTAAAATGCAGTTGCTTTGAGCGCGCACACACACACATATGCACGGCAGTGTACAATCTTTATTATTGTGTTTTAAGCAAGGAGTACTTCTAAAATGTTATGAGAGACGGTTCTTGAAATATGTGATTTATCTGGAGGCAGAAGGAACTTGATATATTATTATGTAGTCTGGGTTTGTGAGATGTTCCTTTTTTCATACACTGAAGACTAATGTGGAGTTGATGCATACACAGAGGCTTCTTCACAACTGTTTAAGCTGTGCCCTCTACAAGCTTCCATGAATTTTCAGATTTCTGTTGCCTTTCTCATCACATCAGTGCTCTTAAGAGAGTTTGTGATACTCAAGGAAGTGGTTTTGTTTTGCTACATCTGCATGAGTAGTGTTTAGGAGAACTTTAAGTGGGAACAACGTCTTTTAAAGTCACATGTACGATCTCACCTTAGAGAGATGCTGGAATGGACATGGAGACATTAAGCAGTTTGGTAATACCTTTGTGACAAAACAGAAGGCCTTCTAGATTCTGGAGTTGCTTTTTAAGTTAAATCGGTGTGTCGTAGTTTACTACTGGCTACTCCAAACACAGTGTACTTCTCTCATGGCTTACACACGAGAATTTTAAGAAGGAAGAATGAGGATTTCCTCAAGCCTGCTGTGTGGTCAAAAAACATACATAGTTGCCTTTAAACTCTTTGGACTAAAGTTGGGTTGACCATGCACAAGTAGCTGATGGTTCCAAAACTTTTTACAATTCACTGCTAAAAGAAAAAACTGTCACTCTACTAATCGTGTTCTGTAGCTATATTACTCCACTGTGTTCATTTCTGCAACAGTTTTTCCCCACAGTTTATATTTAGTTTATCTAGAAGGCCACTGACAATGTGTTGCACAAATAACTTAAGTCCCTATGTAATTCTACTATGTCTGTTGTTAGCAATAAAGAAGTGTTTGAGAAAAAAGGTGAAAGCAAGTACCAGTGTTTTTTCCTTATAAATGTCCAACATGAGAAGCTCAGAGCACAGTGGCTTTGCCGAGAACTTCCTGTCAGACTTTATGAAAATCGGTCCTTCATTAATATATCTGGTTGGTGGTCTGTGGGCAGCTCTGAAGAGGTCAATGATCTCCACGCCAGCAGACAGGGAATGGACCTCTTGAGTCCAGGATGAGCAGTTGGGTTTTTCTCCTTGAAAAGACAGGTGAAGAGGAAAGAAAGATCTCGTCCTGCAGGTTAGTCCGTGGGGCAGTCCCAGGGGAAGAGCACAAAGGTGATATAATCTTATGGCATTGCTCTCGGACCCATAGGTGGCCATTCTCTTTTGAGTGCACTGCCTGCTGGTGTGCCTCAATACTCTCTCTACAGTAGCACCATCATTCAGAATATTCTAATCTGCGTTTCTTCAGACCCCTTTGTAAGTAATAATCTATACTTTCAAATGTGCAGGCATAATCAGCTGAATGCTCTGACAGTGTCAGCATCCTTTGGGTGAAGGTAAAGAACATGGCATTTGGGCATTCCCTTGGCAAGCACAGTGCAACATGGCTGTTGGATTGGTGAAGTGCCTATGCTCAGTGATTTTTCCTATGCTTCTAAATCCTTCTCTGCCATATTTTTTCTGCCCTCAGCCAGGCGTCACGCATGCGTTGGAATAAGCATGTGAGAAGAGAAAGGTCCCCTGCCAGTAAGCTCCTGTTTTTATGCTGGGAAAAATTCATCTCCTGCCTTAACCACTGACAAAGAGCATTGCTGTTTCAGAATTATTCCTTATACATTGATCTCTAGTGGGTTCAGCATCATACAAATCCTCCTTTCTGAGTGTCTCTCACCTTTGCTTCTCCTCTGTGTTTGGGCAAAGAAAGATTTATTTCTCTTGCTGGCCAGAGGAGGTGATGTCAGAAGGAGAACGAGCTTGGGTGGCCAAGTCACAGGTGGCAAAAGAAATGGGAAGGGTGTCCAGATGGCTGACGTAAGGGTTCATAAAATGATGAGGGCCCAACCCTGAACATTCCTTTAAACCTAAATGTTCGTGTGTGTTACCAAGTCATCATGTAAAACTATATAAAAATTTTCACATGTTGAACTACAGATTAACTGTGGTGCTTATGATGATAATTAAAACAAGCGCAGCATATTGTGAAAAATTCCACATACACATTTAAGTTTCAGGCTTATAGTCAGGGAAAGGCATTACTGGTTGTCTCTTGAAAGTTTTTCTTTGTATTCAGCAAATCTTAGGTGATGCTGAGGATCTTGCAGGATTCATAGACCTTGGAGAAAGTCTTTCATTATTTCTGGAGACCAGGATTTTATTTTAATACTTTTCACAATGGAAGAAACTGACATATAGGAGTTTGGTGTGATCTGTATATAGTATTTCAGATTAAATGCCTAGTAAAGAAACTTTAATTCTTTATTATTTTAAGCCATTAAAAAGAGTGTGAATCTGCAGAAGTGGGGGGGGGAAATGAGTTTTCAAAAGTAGGTTTTATTTTGGGCTTATAATTCTTTTTATTTAATGTTTGCAACAGAAAGACAAATGTTTCTGAATGTTACTTTAAGTGTCTTCCTTTGGGGATGGTTTGTCATGGTTTTTTTCCTGTGCCACAAACTTTAGTGTGCAGCACTGGGTCTGCAGCTGGGTGTCAGAACTGAGCAAGCCAGAAGGTTTACTTGGGGTACTGGTGTTCCATGAAGAAATGCCAATTATTCTGAAATGTAATAGCCACATCAGCAGCTGAAGAAAATAAAACTGGACCGTGAATAACTATTATTGTATGTGTATTTTGTATTTTTTAATGGTCTCATAAATTTTTAAAAGTTTGAGAAGTTTTTAATGGTGGTGGTGAGACTGAAAATGAAGCAAGCAGTAGTATCCTCTCCAAAGCAGTCTAGAGGGCAAGACACAGAGGTCATGGCTCTTACAAACAGAGTGGAGACAGGAGAGTAACTGCCTGATGTAGGCAAAATTTTAAACTGTTTTGCTCAAATCGCAACTCAAAATGAGTTTGGACTTTTGACTTCTCCAACCTCATTGAAGTGCTTATATTCTAATATGATCCTGCACTGAACTTGCTATTCACCTATAATTTTAGGCCTAATTCTTCTCTAAAGTTGTGCCTGCACAGTGCAAAGTGACATTGCAGGAGAGAGACTGAGGCCAGCTCTGACCAAGCACGAGTGTCTCCATTTCACACATGCACAAAAATTGTAGAGAGAGCTGGGGACACCATAATGTTGGTGCAGTGTAGGTGAGGCTGTTTGAGGGATCTTTACACCACCCTGTGCTAAGCAGTACAGATGTGCCTAAACTACAGTAGTAGCAGCCCAAACAAGTAGTAGCAAAAGTTAATAACACAAGGAAACTATTAAAAATACTGAAGTTGGCAAAGTTTTTTTTTCAACAATCAGAAGTGTTCAAAATTAGAAATATTGAATAAATAAATAATGAAATTTTAAAATAGAAATAACGACTTAGAGTTATCGTACATCGTGTTTACGATTCAAACAGATAGAGAACCTAGGGTCTTCCAAGAGGTAAACTTTTAAATATATTTTTTGTTTATTTTAAAAAAGAAACCATTTTTCTGTTACAAAATGTTTTGTCAAAATTTTTGAGGTTATTTTTAAATATTGTTTTATGCAGCGTTTTCATCTCTATTGAGTTTCTGTAATTTTTTTTAATATAAGTTCATAGTAATAAAAAATGAGCAAAGCTGTGTTTTTTTTCATTAAAAGATTTTTTTTGCACACAAAATATAATATTTTAAGAAATCAACAACAGTTTTTGTAAAATATTACACTTCAGGGAAAAAACCTCAAACCCTGCACACACACAAAAAGAAGTGATACTTCTGGAAAAAAAGACATGATGTTAAATTCTGAGCAGCTGCAATCCAAAACAACACCTTGCAGAGTGTTGAGAAATTACAGCTACAGAGTCAGCAAAACACAGGTGTAAAGGGCTCCCTCTGTGGAGCACAACTAGCTGCGATGTTTGCTGTGTGTTTCAGTTTATTGGGATGTTGTTTTGGGAAGTCTTGCTGGCAATCTTCTCTAGGAACCTGAATGCATTGTGAGAGAAGCATCACACTGGGCTGTTCAGCTTGAACCTTGCACTGAGCCTGCCCTGACGCATACCGTTATTATTACTATTATTTTTAGGATTGGGTTGTCGGTTTTTTTTTTTTGCTCTGCATTAATGCAACCAAGATCACAACAGCAGCATATGCACAACAAAGCTGCTAACTGAGGAAATATCAGGCTTACAACACTTCTTTGCACCACAGTTGCTTATCAATGAAGCGTGTATATAGCCTAATTAACATAACTGGAACGGCTATAATTATGCTATCATTTTGTTTACTTTAGCACATTCTGTTGAGGTATATGGGTAGCAATATTTGTTATTGAAATATTCCCCCTTGCTACACTCAGCCTGTTTAATTATCCTGTTAGTCTATTTTATTTATGTTGTGATTTGGTTGCTTAAAAGTGAGGAAAGCGTTAAAGTCCACAAACTCTTGTCTCACAGAATCTTCTGAACTTTGGATCTTGGGCATAATCTGCTAAAACTTTGAGTAGTTCTCACTCATGCAAGCAACACAATCCAGTTATATTTAATGACACTATTGTAATTTTAAATAAGACTGTGGAGGATAGAAGCCTAAAAATAAAAATAATCAAGAACATACACAGCTAAAAGCCTTTCAGGCTCCCATTTGAGAAAGTGCAATGCAAGTGAAGCTGCTAGTTTGGGATAGCACTGCTAGACAAAGACAATGTAAAAGTTATAACACATTTCTTTCACCCTGGCTTAGACTGCCCTACTGAAATGAAATTACATCCATTTTTGATACAAACAAGATATCTCCCTGGGAAATGTTTACAAAAGAAGTTTCTAGTGTAGCAGGATGATGCTTGCTTTTGTATAGTCCATACGGTCATCTTTATCTTCATGGCTTCAGCAGTGCTGTGGCCAGCACTCTCTAGATCTATGAAAGCCTGGGTATCTTTGGTGTGTTGTAGTGTGAGTTCACGAAAAGCAACCACAGCACACCCTTACGCCTCAAGCTCCCTGGTTTAGGGCAAGTGGAAAAGAAAAGGGCACATAGGACATCAGTCCTTGCTGACAGGCATTTCTGGAGGTTTGAGACTGGAAATCCTTGTTATGCTGTTGTCTGGAACTTTTCTAACCCTCATGTACCCACAGCGCAGGCACGCAAAGCCCTTCACTGGTTCTCACCAACAGAAGTTGTGCACAATCAGCTCATCCATCAGAGATGTGGATCATCAGCTCTCCTGCATTTCATCAGGGTTAATGCTTCCCACTTTCTGATGATGTGCAGAACAGTAATAACATAAGTCATGTTTGTACAGCTATAAGATTTCCATGATTAGGAATGCCAAGAATATATTTTAAGGTAAGGATGTATAAATTAATATAATGTACTGAGTGTATTGGCAATTTACCATACCTTTGAGTCTAGTCCAGGGCCTTTCTTCACATTAAAGGAATAACAAATGTTCTCTCATGTCTCTTGCTGACTTTGCTGGTTAGCTAGAAATCTCCCCCTTTTTTTGGCTTTTGATGGAGCCAAACTCTTCATGGCAGTGTTTTTATTGGGAGAATACCTCTTATGTGCAAGCTGGCATACTTGCAGTCACTTCTAATAGGGAACAAATTTTCAAGCTGACACATATCACAGATGAAGTGTCATCAGCATGTGGCAGGTCAGAGGTGTCCAAATCTTCCCAGGGATTTTTGATGAAAACCGGGTGGCCTAAAATCGTCCTTCTCCTCTCCCTTCCCAGCCCATTTACACAAAGACAACATAGATGTCTAACTTAAAGGCACCAAATATAGAAGCATGGAGGGAATTTACTGTTATTTTTTTCTGGAAAATTGCAATCACATTACACTCAAAAGAAGAGGAAGAAATGAAGAAGCAGCACATTTCAAGCCTGTTGTTAAAGAACTCACAGCAGCTTTGCTGTCCCCCTGCGTTTCTTTTCACTCTTGATCAGGCACCATATGTAAATGAACGCTGCTTACATGCAAGTTCTCCCTTAGAGTTATATCAGCTACTCCTAATAAAAGCTCAATATGTGGAACTTAATCATCTACCAGATGTTTTTATTTACCAGTTCTTATTTTTTATTTAAAATTGCTCATGGGGTTTTCTAGTCACTTGGATCCGATTTAAATGAGTAGACCCAAATTCATCTCTGAAAATACATCATTAAAGTGACGCAGTTTTACATAAGAGATGAATTTTATCCACACATCATAATTTTTTTAAGAATAAAAAAATCTGTTACTGGAACACAAGCACATATAGAGTCTTTCTAACCCCTGGCTATCACCAAGAATATGAAGAATTGAGGATATAACCTTTGGAGACAAATATACACGTGTGACTCTTCTATCTCACTGCCATCCCAAGGACTTTAGCATTGAAATGGCAGCTGATTCTCTCTCCTTTTCTTATGCAAGCACAAAGGCAGAAAGAGGACTGAGGGTCAGAGCCAAATATCTCAATGTCCAGTGAAAGAAATGAAACCTATGCCTTAAGAGCTGCAGGATTAAACTGCTATGGCAGGTTGTGAAACTAGTCATGATTTTTATCCATTTCCTTTTTTTATCTTCCTCTGACATGTGACATTTTCCCTCTCATTGCAGCCATTAGCTGGTAATAGGGCACACAGAAGTGTTTTGTGGGCTGTAAAGAGCAGAGAACAAATGTTGTGACATGCCTGCTGGTGACCATGGCTGGACTTGCTGATCCTTGTGTTCCACTATCGTGCTCCTTTCGTGTTTCAAATATTACATATGCAAATGTTTTTCTGCTGCTTGTTAAATTGTCCTTGAAGTCTAACCCTTTTCTATTCCCAGCTTGCCTTCTCTTAAGTACACTGTCAATCATGCCAGGGCTTTCTAGATGTATGATGGTTTAGTGGGTTTTATACAAAAAGACATTGCTTTCCCTTGCTAAAAATATATGCTTTAATTTTCCATTGTGATTTCTTAAAATTCAGAATGAAAAAGAGCACTCCCTTCTTGTTTAAACAGCTTTCTAGTATTTTGTGTTGTGTTGTGTTCTGGGGAATCAACCTCACAGTGCCTGGGCATGGGACCCTGCTGTCTCAGAGAGGTGACATGAGACCCTCACCCTTTGAATGAAGAAACTTTCCTTGCTCTGTCTTCTGGGGCTCCCAGCAATGATGCTGTGAATCATTTTATCATTGTTGTTGTCTTCTATGAAAGCAAACATGGTTTTGCCCTTTATTTTGGCAGTTTGTGCTTGTTGCTTGAACTCTTGCCCTCCCCACCCTTTTTCCTACCGTGAGCACTGCTGCTCTCCTTCCCTTCCCATGCAGCCCTCTTGGCCTTTGCCCTTTCTTTTCCTCTTGTACAGCTTGTGTTTCCTTTGTACCAGGTTATCTCAACAGTGTGTACTAAACTCCTCTGCTAATCATATGGCATTTGTGCAGCTGCACACCCCACTCAGCTTTACTCCATGCTTTCTTTACTTCCTCTAGGTGCAGATGACAGCAGTGTGGGCTGGAGCAACCAGCTGGTGCTGTCAGGAAGAGCAACAGGTAAAGTTTTACTTCAACAAGCCTAAACTGCCATAGTCACTAGCATCTTGTCTGCATGACCAGCCTTAGCTCTTACTGCATGCAACTGGGAAACAAGTAGCATCTTCCTTCAAAGAAGGGGATTTTTGAAAAGTACAAGAATGAGTGAAGAATGAAAACCTTGTTAAAGGGAGCTTGGCACACTTCATGCACAGCTGACGATGCACGTGACTTTGTGAGGATCCCCAAGTCCTGTCCACTGCTGCAATCCACAGAGAAGAGCCTGCAACAGACAAGGCAAGAGCAGCAAGCAAGGAAAATAACTGCAGACACCTAAAATCGCTGTGAGAAGAACCCCTGCCTGATATGTCTTACAGCACAGAACCAAGACTCTTGAAAGAGCCTCAAGGCATCTAATGACCACAAGTGACAGAGGTTTATGCTGTATTTACATGCACACTTCCCAAATATTTCTCTTCTAGTAAAACCATGTTGACCACTGCAGTGGTGGAGGTATTTGTGCATGTGCAATGCCTGCCTCAAGGCACTGCCTTCTTTTCCTGCCTTAGTCATTTGCCAACAGACTGGAAACCAATCCTTTTCTCACACCAAAATGTCTCTTACAATCCCAAACTGAGACACATAGTGAAAATATTGCATTTTTATTCAAACCATCCATTGTTTAATTGTGTTGTTCTTATCAGCAAATTGCTTTCTTTTAAAAATTCCCACATGTGACAAGTCACATTGTAATGCATTACTTCAGGCTGTATCTTTCATGTTGCATGAGAGTAAGTCAAGCTTAACATAATTTGATGTTTGCAACCTGCTTCAAACATGGCATGTGAAAGATTTGAAAGAGATGTATATTTCAGGCGAAAGAAAAATTTATAGATTTCTTTTTTTCTTTTAGCTACATTTTTCTCCCTTTTTAGTTACAAGCTGAAGTCAAACAGTGGGACTGTTAAAGAAAGAGTTAATCAATGCAGATGCAGATTTTTCCTACTTGTAAAAATTCTTTCAACTTTTAATTGTTTATTTGATTTCTGCTTTATATTTCCTAATTTTTTTTTAGAAAAATCTACCTAGTGACTGTAAGGAAAAAGTTTTCTATCAAAGCAGCAATTAGATTGGAGAAAGAATGGATATGTGTTCTCTTAATGGGTGCTGATAACAGAAGAAAAAATTCTACTTTCGAAAGATGAAGGTTTATATGACTAAAGCCTGTATGATCCTTCACGATAAGCCTCTTATATTCTAAGATATTTTTAAATCTCTAATTCAAAGGTGAACATAACAACTATATCATACAAATGAACATACTTGCCTAACAGCAGTGAGGAAAAACAAAATGAAAATAACCTGAGTTGCTAGAACAGCTTCAAATAATTTAATTTATCATGTTTATTGCAATCAATTTACACTTAAACTCAGGAAAATGCATATTTTTCTTAAAAAGTAGCAAAAGAAATATTGGAGCATTTGAAGTTTGGGGTTGTTTTGGTTTTTTTTTTCCTTCTAAAAAACTGTTTTGTTGAGAGATGTTTTCCTGAAACATATCTGAGCACATGGTGGTTTCTTCCACACCCTGTATACAATTAACAGTAAAAACATGCTGGTGCTTGGAGTCTGCCTGAAGAGTTTTCTGCTTTCCTTACTTGCTTGTGTTTTATTTTCTCTGGGACTATTCAGACACATATATTCCTTATGTATAGGCTATATAGAGAGACTGTAGAGACTATATATATATATATATATATTTATCTAGATAGATAGATAGACCTATATATAGATACAGACTCTATATAGAGAGATTGCATAGATTATAGTCTACAGACTACAGAAACTATATATATACAGACTACAGTCTCTTTCTGTAATATATATATATATATATAGTATGCATATACAATATACAGAGACTATATAGCCTCCGAGACTGTGTAATTACAGCAAGAGACTAGGGTTAAGTATGAACACAAATGGGTTCATGATACATCCTGGGCTAGACACTGATCTTTTTATACCTTCTGAACCATCCTATTTTGCCCTATTTGCAGATCACAATAATTTCAGTGGGATGACTTGGACTAAGAACTTAGTTCTTTATACACATATGTAGCACATTCTGATTTTATGGACTTTTTCAATGCAAAGATCTTTATTTTAGTTGAATACTTTATCTGGTATAGATGCTAATATAACTGCAGCAAACTAATTCTCCATCCTTGCAGGTCTTAAAATTACAATTTAAAAAGGTATGCTCTGGACCAAACAAAAAAGGAAAATCCTAAGGTAGGAACCACGAGGTTCATATGTCTGTACAAAATCAGAATAGTGGACCAAAACAGCTTTTCTGGTGTCAAAATCTATTAAACTCTGTCAGCTCCCTTGAGGGCTGAGAACCCCTGAAAAGAGACCACAACAAATTAGAGAGATGTGCAGTCACCAACCTTATGAAATTTAAGAAATGCAAGTGCTGAATTCTGCACTTGGAATGGGGTAACCCTGGCTGTTCGTACATACTGGGGAATAAGATGCTGGAAAGCAGTGCCATGGAAAGGGACCTGGGGGTCCTGGTCCATGGCAAATTGAATGAGTCTGCATTGTCCTGGCAGCTGGGGGGGCCAACCGTGTCTTGGGGGCATCAGGCAAAGCATCACCCGCTGGTCAAGGAAGAGGATTGTCCTGCTCTGCTCTGTACTGGGGCAGCCTCACCTTGGATATTGTGTGCAGTTTGGGGCACTGCAATACAAGAAAGATATTAAGCTATTAGGGAGTGTCCAAAGGAGTGCAACAAAGATGGTGAAGGGCCTTGAGGGGAAGCCGTATAAGGCAAGCTGAGAGCACTTGTTCTGTCCACCCTGGAGAAGAGAAGACTGAGACTTGTAGTCTTCAACATCCTCACAGGGACAAGCACAGGGGCAGGTACAGATCTTTCACTCACATGACCAGTGACAGGACTCAAGGAAACAGCATGAAGCTGAGTTGGGAGAGGTTTAGATTGAGTATCGGGAAAAGGTTTTTCACCCAGAGGATTGCTGAGCACTGGAACAGGCTCCCCAGGGAAGTTGTCACTGCAGCAAGGTTGTCTCAGTTCAAGAAGAGTTTGGACAATGCTTTCAGGAACACAGTATGATTCTTGGAGTGTCCTGTGTTGGACCAGGAGTTGGACTCGATGATCCTTGTGGATCTCTTCCTACTCAGCATATACTATGATTATATAAACTGTAACTTTACCCCCTGTCCCAGCAACGCAGATCTGATCAAGAATAACCTTGGTCAAAATGCGCCTGAACTGTTTTATCTGTGTTTGCTTTTAACCTGAGAATCCCCGTAACTGTCCTTCCAAGACTTTAGTTTAGTAGTTTTTCTAATTGACTTAGTAAATTCCACAATTAGATTCTGAAGTAGGTCTCCAGTAGATGAAACAAAAGAAAAGAGGAAAACCCATCCTCAAGCCCCAAAACTGATACTTAAACAGAAGTCTAACTTTAAAATAGCCCTCCTTCCATTTCTGACCTTTCCTATAACACAGCTGCTGGAAATAACAAGAGAACAACCTCAGTACAGGGGTCAGCACCCAGTGTTTCTTTGCAAACAAAAGGGTATATTTTTGTTTAGACTCCCTAAAGTTGCATGTCAAACCAAGCAGAGATATTATGAACACAGGATGTGGTCTAGATCTCATGGGGTTGGTTCAAATGATAGGCGATAAATTAGAGATAATACAAATAAAAATATTTTTGTTTCCCAAATGGAAATATTTTACACCCTCCTCCAGTTTCACAAAGCCCAAGTACTTGGTGCACTAATTCACTCACCTAAGAAGCGGTGGGGATAGAGGTAATTGTGTTTTCTAGCTCATAGCTACTGATTCGTCTACATTTAAACAGAAAATGAAGGTAAATGTAGTGGTCTTTGCTCTACCATAGGGTTAGCCACTCTTGTTTCTAAATGAGAATTTCACAAGCTAGCAGGATATTGAGTTTCACTGCCAACTATTTGATCTAGTAATGCAACTCAAGGAGTACATTACGCATTATGTGCAAGTAGACCTGATGTCAAGAACTTACTGCAAAGGATGCCTCATTGTTGCCATGTGCACTGGGTTGGGCTGTGGTAACATCCAATTCCTTGCACAATAGTTAAAGTTCTTCTCAGCAAGCCAACATAAATCTAGAAAGCCAGTCAGAATCTCATACTAAATTTTTCCAGAGCGTGTGCCAGAGGGTGTCTGTTGTGCTAAGCACCTAGCTAGGTATTCTGATCTGTAGTGCTGCTAAATGCTCTCTTCATACATATAGCAACATGAGCAGCGGTGGAAATTATTTATTATACGTAGATTTGTTACAAAGCCTGGATGGGCTCTCCAGGAGCTTCTCACTTACTTGCTGAATGCTGATGAGGCCTCCTGGTTGTTGCTGGTCACCAAAAGGCACTTCCCTCTATGACTCCTAGAACAGCAGCTCTTAAACAGTCTGTGCATGTCTGCGAGGGCACAATAGAACAGCAGCATGAATATAGCAGACTGCTTTTATTAGTCCCCTCTTCTTCTGAGTGCAAATCCTTCAAAGAAAAAATGCTTTTATGTTAAGCTAGTTACCTTCACATCACCCTTAACACAAATCAGGTTAAGGTAAAAGCCAAACAAAAGTATAAATTCACAACATCCAAAGTTGACTGTGAAAACAAAGGTTTATGCAAGGTAATGCAAGACAGAAGGAAAGAAAAAAACCACACAATCTGTACACATGAAACTAAAATCAAAATTTTTTCTTACTACGGTAGACTGAAGTTCTAAAGGTTGCCTCAATGCAAACTTTGTCATTGATTTTGCCCTCCATCATGCCCGGAATGTCATAGGAAAAGCCACCAGCTCTAAACCACTTTCCCAGGGGTCCTCAGCATTGCCATGATTGTCAGCCTTCCTATGCAGTCAGCACAGGACATTACCTGGAAATTTGAACTGACTTCTCTGTTTCAGCTTTCCCATGAGAGGCATGATGGAGGTTGACTCTTGGTGAACCTTAACCAACTTTTCATATGATGTATGCAAATTTTCCTTCCAAAAAACTAATTGGAAGTTCTAATCTTTTAAGAGAAATTCAGACAGTGTGCAAAAACCCTTGATAAAATACCTCAATAAATACAGTATAAAAAAAATAAATCCTGGTGCTGATAAAAGGCTAATCCAATAAACTAATCTGATCAAAAGATCAGTCTTGTAAAATCAATTGCATTTGTCTTCAAACACAGACATAGACAAGGTTTTTAGAAGAAATACATTCTCTCTAGGGATTAAACCACAAATTGATTTATGAATAAACTCCCCTAAGAGAAACTAGGATATAATTCCTAAAGGATCTTTATCAAGAACTGATGGGAATTTTGTCTCTTTTGTACTAGTTTAGCAACTCACTTGAAAACATGTAAACAATGTTTGGTATACAGCATGTGATTTATTGCATACACTGTTTTGTCTCAGTGCTTTCAAGGAAGAACAACAGCAAGCTGTAAAACCTTCTGCTCCAGATCATTCCTTCAAAATAAATCCAATTCAGATGCTCTGTGAGGACTGGTATTTCAAAGTGGTAACTGGCAATTTATAAATCACCCACTTTATTTTTCAACGAGACAGCACATCTGTAATCCATATTTATTTCCCATTAATAACTATGATGGTGCTGCTGTATTGATTGTTTCATATCCTGCGCATTTCACCTTAGTAACTAACCTTGAAGAAGAGCAAAAAGGAGCATTTTTCTTCATTTTTTTCCCACTCAGGGAATATTCTAAGATTAACTATTTCAAATAAATTTAAATAAGTTATTGAACTAACAGATGCTCAACATTTTCATGAATTTATTAATGAAATCTGTATTTACATCATTTATGTTTCATTCCCTTTTCAGACATCCACAACAACTATGAAAGCTGAGCAACACAAAGAGGAGATAGTTTTATTTCCTTTTAAAATGCAGTCAAAATGTTGAGTCACTTCAGGGTTGGTGGCACTGTGACTTTGGATGCCTCTGGGATTTGTAGAATTTCCAAAACACATTTTAGGAAACTGATGGGACTAGACTACCAGGAGGGAGACTTAACAGAAAGGAGATTGATTCCAATCAAGTCGCTAAGGGATGGTGGTGCATTTTCTGCCTGTCCTCAGGCTATGCTGCCTGCTGAAATTGGCAAAAAATTGTGTAATCCGAACTGTTCCCGTTTCCTCTTCTCATATCCCTACCTTGGGAAGTGACTACATAAATTGCAACAGCCCTGCCACCTTTGGAAGTTTCTGCTCTTGCATTCAGCCAAGGAGCTCATGGCTAACTGCAGAGAAAACTCCACACAAAGCATGTTTCACTGAACATCTTTACCACTTTGCCCGTGTTTCTTTTTTTTTCTTTGGCCAATTTCATGTTTGAGTCAAAGGCTTCTGTGTTAAAAGGCATCCTGTTTTGACAACTTTTAAACTTATATTAAGGTTTATATTGAACCTTTGATTATTGAAGCATATCAATCTCCATTAATAAGTCCCATATATGTAAGCCAAATAATTAACCTCCTAGCCTAAAGAGATGTGGAACTCCATGGGAAATGTTAGAAGTGCACACTACCTGCTTTGTAACGCAGATCCTAATCATTGCTAATGGCTTAAAACTGCCATACTTAAAAATACCTTTACAACAGGGTTCTCTCTCCACTCCTCCCTAATATTGCTCCTAAATCAAATATACCAAAGTTAAATCATTGGCTTCATGTCACACTAAACATTCAAAATCATTATCCCAAAATCCTTTTCGGAAGCAGACAAGATGCTCTCAGTTCAGCTCCTTGTAGATTTTAGGTCAGTAGCACAAAGACATAGCATATAATTGCACTCAAGTGGTAGCCTGAGCTCATAAGAGGCCAAGGACAAATTAGTCAGAATCATCTTTTACTTTAAAAAGAGATATTTCAGTATGGGCACAGTTCAGATCTGCAGCTGCCTGACCTATGGATAAATACAAGACTTTAATGCTTCCAGAAACCGAACAGTGAACAATTTGTGCGCCTGAATATGACAGGAAGCATCAGCCTTCTTGATCTAGGGCTTTTCTGTGAGCATTTTGGCTTCAAGATGAACTCTGAATTCTTGAACTTATATTGAAATATAAAACTCAACTTTTAAATCTAGATTATAAAGGGAAATGAAGAGCAAAATGAAAGCAGCATGCAAATACTGTGAAAAGTTTCCAATAACTAAATAACTACCAAATATTTTATACTTTTTAGTGGTATATGACATCTTACAGGTGCAGAAAACAATCAGATGTCTATTGTCACCCAATAACATTACAATAAATGCAAGCACAAAAATTACTGACCTGATTTCCCTTCATATATCATGTAATTAGTATGCGCTTAATTTATTTTACCAAGGAGGTTTTAAAACTACTAAGCACTCATGCTGAATAATGGAAGAATAAATCAGGAAAGGATCAGATTTTTGCCTTATACTCCTCAAGTATCTGATAGCAGCTACAGTATGCAGCAGAAAATCAGGGTCAAGATCCTTTCATGTGACTTGAAGTGGTAATTATGTTCTAGAATTCAGGAAAGAAGGAAGTTGTCTAGATTGAAACGTAAATTTCCATTCACATCTGACTGTCAGTTAATATATGGTAACTCTGAGCACATTTCATACTTTGGGTAGAACAAACAAACACTTGCTTCCTGAAAACCTGTTTGGGATGCATGTGCAGTAGCACATATAGTTCAGTCAGGCTGGAAAGAGGGTGAAGAGGCTGAGGTATGAATCCAGAACACAAAAGAATCTGTTTTCAAGCTTCACCCCAGGCTTTTAAGGCAGTGTTGGAATCATCATGTGGCCTCCTGTGTGCCCAATTTCCCTTCTGTACTGCAGGGCTAATAACATCACTCTCCATCTAAAAGGAAGACAGTCCTGTAGGTCTGTGATTCAGCCTAGCCAGCAAGGCAGGAAGAAACCACATATTGTGCTTCTCGCTCTCTGGGGTTATTTTTGGACCTTTACTTGGAGGTAAAGAAGAGATGAAAGTACCATCTGAATTGTGCTTTTTGCTGCTGAAATAAAAGTAATGGCGTCTATCAGATTTAATCAAGCTCTTTGTCTGCTTTTACTCTCCTGTACTTGAAACAGTTCAACACTTTGTTTTCTTTGTAGTGTCGTGATGCAATATTTCTTCAATGGTTCAGTTTATGCTCAAAGAGATTTAGAATTGAACATAACTTTAAAGAGGTACTTTTAGTGTCTGTCTAGAGGGCCTGACTCACAGGATCTGTTACATTCCCCCACAGCCTGCTAACATTTTAGGTGAAGCATTGCACTGACCATTATAAAGCAGTGGCCATATTTTTATATATGTTGCTTTGTAATGAATAAATGGTTTCTGTCGACAAGAAGCTGGTAGAGCAGGAGGTGGCAGGTTCCAGTTTTGTTTTCAGAAAGGATCCCAACTGCAGCTGGCTGGGGGCATGAGGCCAGCCAAAGCCTCCTTGGGCAGGCCCCTTTTGGGACAGGGAGCACTTATTTACCAGTGCAGCACAACATAAGATTAAAACAGCAGGATGCAATTCTGCTACACTAAAACAACCAACAAGCTCTTGCTGACATTTGTTGCAGGAGAATTCAATCCTCAGGAATACACTATTTTTGAGCTAGTCAGAACAGCAGACCTTGCACATGCCTGCTCTTTCATGGTACCATCCTATTGGTCATACACCCCATCCCTGGCTGTCTTCTGCAAGGTGCCCACATTCACCTTGCTCTCTCAGCTGAAAAGGAACGGACGTGCACACTGTTTGCATATTTTTGAAGCTGGTATTTCAGCTCATTTCCACCCTTCTCCATCTTTCCCATCTCACTTTTTTTTCCTCTTTGCATTCTTTCTCCTATCTCTAATTTAATTTCCAAACCCGGCTTTGAATTCATTGACCTTGAAATCAAACCAAACAAAAAAAACCCATGAAAGAGCAATTCGCTTGCTGATACCAATACTTTGACAGAGGCATCATACAAACCAAGCTGTTAAGTCATTCAAACCTGTGACATCTCACGTCAGAAGCCCTCTATCTCCCTCCTTCTGGGTTTCTACACTGTATTACTTTTCCTTGATTGCATCATGCCTTTATGAAGACCGAAACTCTTGAGACCATAACTACCCTAGTCTCTGTAATAAATATATCGTTGAAATGGTGTGATTTATGGATTTGGGTGGTATTTTAACAATACTCTTGTTTGTCAGCAGGGATTGATGGCATGGATCCTTCAATCTTATAAAAACAGGCACAACAACCAAAAGCCCAAGACCCTCTAACCCTTAGCAGTCTCTAATGCTGTTTTGTCAACAGAGAGGACTAGGAGGGTGCACTATTAGTGTGGGATTCACACCAAGGCTGCCCAGAACATTGCAGGTCCCTCGAGGGCCACACCTGCACAGCTCCACACTGCAAGGACCTCTCCGTGGGCATTTAGGGTTAGACCCATACTCCGAAAATGCAGAATTGAACCTGCTGGTCGAAGCCCTGAGCACAGAGGCAGCAGATGTGCAACAGGTTCTGTCTGTAGGGAAGCCACTAGAGGGAGGGAGAGGTCCACAGTGCCCTTCCCAGCCGGCTCCCCATCCCTGCACTCCCCAGGCAGCCCAGACCCGCCTGAGCTGGTGGGGATGTGGGGTCTGACCCTCGCCACAGCCGAGCGAGGGTGGCAGCAGTTCCCCGAGGTCTCCCCTGTCTGACCCTCCAAACACTGCCTAGTAGCTCTTCTCCAGCCCCAGCTGCTGCCGCCACGTGGATGCAATTCCTGAGTGCGGAGGCTGCAGGCCAGATGGACGGTCCCATGGGCGGAATGCTGCCCAGGAGCATCAGCTACAGCACCACATGCGAGTGGTGGTGTACACAGATATCAAATGTCAGGCTAAGTCACAGATGAAGTACAATGCTACTGCTGTAACACAGAGTTCTTAATATCATCCCACAATGTGAAGGAGCCCTTCCCCAAAATCATTAGCTACAGATGAGCTCTGTGCTTATTACAGGCCCCGGAGTACTTTGTAGCAAAAACATACCCAGAACAAAGCAGTCTCCACTCCTCCTCAGCTGAGTTTTAACACAGAATTTAATAAAGATTTATAGGTTTTCAGAGATTGTTTTGAGCTTAGCCAAGGTCTCTTTTTTTAATCACACTTTTCCATGGGGGGCAGGGGAGGAAGTGTTTCTAAGGCTATAGAAATTGAAGCAATATCTCAGGTATCTCTGGCCTGACTCAATGTGCTACCAGCCCTTGAACTTATGAGAGAACAGACTTTTTATAAGTCTTATCCAGAAAAGATTTGTGTGATAAAGCTTTGAGCAATAAAATGTTAGGCCTCATAAGCTTATGCTAATACTTATATTCCTGGGCTTTATTACATTTGAAAATCACAAAATAATATCATAAAATTTCCAAAAATAAAAAGAAAATGTGCTGAGTACAAATAGGTAAAAACTATTCTGTGTCATTGTTTGTTAATTAAACTATTTGAAGGCCATTTGTATGTCTGGAAGTGGACAGATGACAGAAGTTTCACCCCTGCAAGGAGCTTGAGATTTACTAAGAAAGGGGGTTGTGATAGACATCATTCTAGTGAGAGGAAAGTGAAAGTCTTTCTCCCTGGTAAATTAATGTTCCAAGCATTCTGAATTGCTCCTCAGAGAAGATACACAAGATTTGCCCTTAACTTGGATAAAGGCATTGAATTCAGGGAGGAATATTTTAGAGTGACCATTTAAGCCTGTAGAGAGTGTGCTCAGTTGTTAATTACAAAGAGAATTGTAGTAAGAGTTAGAGGAAGGACTGGTTTGGTGGACCTTGGAAATGATGACTCTTATTAGTCTAGAAGAACCATGCCAGATGTGCTAATTTTTCTCACATAGGTTGTGTTTCCCCCAGCTGTGAGCATTCTGTTTGGTTTTCAGCAGACTCTCTCCAGTTAGTCCATACCTTTCCTGAGATGCAACATGCAAAGCAAGACAAAATACTCAAGATGAGTCATCAAAAATAGGGAGAATAACAAAAAATTACTTTACGTGTCTAGAATACTTTTTTTATCTTTGTATCTTCTCTGGTTGGAATTTGCAAATTTTTCTGCAAGCCTGCAGTCCAGCTCACATTTTTTCTCCTTTAAGCACATATCTGATTATGCCCATATGTGTTTTACTTACCCTATTAAACTGTGTCCTATTTGTTCTAGGGCAAGGGGTTTTTTTAATTTCTCAAAACCATTTGGATTTTGGAGACTTTGTTAGATGAATATCTCATGTCATCATATAATTCTTTATCAAAATATTTGTTAACTACTGTCAAACCCAGAATACTACTGCAAAATCCATCTTAGTAAATTGGTCCAGTTGTCAGATACTAGGGATTTCAGATTGAACACGGGTCCAAATTTCTTTGGATAGGGCATCAGCAAGTGGTGGTGCTGTTAAAAGAAGGGGAAGTTTTCATGCTCTGCCAGAAAAGATAGTCCAGTAGTCTGTCCTTCCCATCATCCTGTTTCAAGGGAAGATTTAAGAAACTGCAGAATGGGCAGCGGTGGAACTAGGGAAGATTATACTGTAACCAGAAAATTAAAAGTGACAGTAGGATAGCACATACTGAACTTCTGCCAGACAATATTATCTGGGATTCTGAACCAGGGAGAGTGAATGAATGAAGAGCTCTTAGGGAAGATAAATCTCATACCCAGTGAGAGAGGATGGTTTTGTTTTTAAGATCCTGTTGCTTAGCTTTGCAGGGAATCTGACAACTGTTTCTACCACGGACTTTTCTTATGGGCATTGAACATATCAGTTAATCTCTTTGAGCATCAAATCTCTTCCTGACTCTGAGGGATAGAGTGAGTTATTTGAGGAGCTCTTTGATACTGTAAGTGCCCCCACCTCAAAAAAAGCAAGCTCTGGAGAGAAAAGATGAAGCCAGAAGGAATCAAAGACATGTCTTGATCAAAACATAGCTGATGTCTGGTGAGACATACGTACAAAGTGAAAATATACATTGCACAGCTTAGATAAGAGAAGTAAGGGAAGACAAGAACTACCTGTGATAAAAATAGTTTTAGACTCCTCATCTGACTTTAATTCAGCCAACTGAGGAGAAAAATATTTTTGTTGTTCTACTGTAAGCATTTGGATCCCATATAGAAAGTGTAGGCAAAATGAGAGTTACTAGAAATGAAAAGTCAAGTAAGAGACTACAACATGTGAGTTCTCTTAAGACCAAAGTCAAAACAGATTTATCATCTAGATTAGGATGCTGGTATAATTTAGGTAGCAAATTCTGGAGCTCAGATCCTGAGAACTCATTACATATGACATTGGTGCTGTACAAATCACAGCAAAGTTGAAGTTCTACTTAGTGCTTAGCCTGAGAGGCTCAACAAGTAGCACAGCTCAGGACTTGGCTCCTGTCTGCATAGAAGCAGACACAAACAGTTGAATCACAGAATCACAGAATATTATGAGTTGGAAGGGACCCATGGAGTCCAGCTGTTAAGTGAATGGCTTGTATGTAGATCAAAGATATCAAGAAATCCAGTTTTTACACCTAACTGGTTAGCAGGATTAATGGTGGCTGGAAGGATCTGTCTCTCCTCACTAACTTCCTTGTTATCCAGACAATCTGACCTGGCGTGAGGAGACCCCATCTCCTGGAGAGCATGTGAAAAACTGTCCCAAATTAATACCCTTCGTTGGTGATCGTCACATACCCCATTATACAGCATGTCTCCCAGCTTCCCAGTCCAAGTGCTGGAGGAGAAAGAGGGGGCAGAAGTGGCTGAAATGTTGTTTTTATGAAGTTTTCTTACTGTGAATCATGTTTCTACCATGTGCTGATTACAATCACCATTGTACTTGAGGCTGAAAGTATCTATGAGCAACAAATTCCTTATGATAAATCTCTCTGAGGAACTGGATTTGGTGATATTTCTTAGTGTCACATATGTGAGCATGCATGCACACAAATGCACATGTGTGCAGAAGCCCTATTGGATTCTTCACAAAAAAAAAAAAATTATAGCTTCACTTTTCTTTGGAAGTGGATTAATGAGGATGGGCTAACATTCATGTCAGAGCCCAGCAAGTGCTTCATTCACATCAGGTATGGAAAGTGAAGTGTCATTTTCTTCCTTCAGGTTCAGATCCTTTCTTTGCTCCAGAGAACGAGTTCAATCTCACTCTTTGATATGCAGCTTTCTGGTAGAGAATTATTAAGAAGAATGAATGTCATGAGGTACATGTACACCTTATGGGCTTAAAAGGAAAGACTAAATTTCCTTGCTTCTCCAGAAAAAGAGGAGTCAACTCCCACTTTCACAAGACCTGTTCAAGCCTCTGTCTCAGACTTGCAATGCCCTTGTCCCCTGCATGGTTCTGAATGTCCTTGTACCAGGTGACTCATATCCCTCAACAAGTTTTGTATAAAGGTGCAGAACTCCATCAGTATGTACCAAACCCTGAGTTTATGAAGCTGGAAAATGAAAGTAATTTATAAATCTAATTTCAGATCTCAGAGGAACAATGTAAGGCAAAATGGAGAGCTTATGGATCTCCTTTTCTTGTACATTCACTGGGTATGATACAACCTACTTTTAAGTAAAACTCATAATTTAAAAGAGTATGTCTCCTTTCTTTAAGAGAGCTTTTAAAAGAATCCATATGTCCTGTTTTCCTTCCTATTCCTTTTCTTTCCCACTCCCCTTTGAATAGTGCAGGTCTTATTTCTGACTTACAGGGATGGTCATCAGCTCTTCTCATTCTTATATGGTCTCCCTGGATAGCAGAGAAATGATGAACCTTGCATTCCTTCACTGTCTTGGTCCCTGGGGAAATAACTGTAGCCACAGATATAGAGCAGAAAAAATGAGTGAGCTGGGCTTTTCCACCATCCCTTATTTATACTTTTAATGGTTTCTTTTCTCTCAATATTGCTTATGTATTAATGTTCATCCAGCAGCCCAGCAGGGATCAGTCTTTTTTCTCACTAGTGGAATTTCTTATCACAGCAAGAGAAAAGTGTAAGAGCCCAGGTCAAAAAACTGGATAGCACCCAAATTTTTGTAACTTGCAAACCCATTTGGAACTGCTAAAATAATGGCACCAAAGACTTGTCTGAATCAACCTAGAGTAATCCCATCAGTCTGAGAGCTACTCTGAATGTACAGATGCTTGGTGTCCACCAGTAGCAAAACTCCCTCTATAAAGTAACACATCTAAAGTCACAGTGGCTGTGATACAGTGCTCTAGAGGTTTTGAACTTTGCACAAATAAAGCTATATACAGAGGGTGTAACAGGGAAAGAATTGGTGCAGCAATTTTATATAATAAACTGTGATAAAAATATTGGCAGAGATAAGTAACATTTGCCTGGATTTAGGTTTCTTTACAATTTAAGATATTAGATGAGATTTAACAGGATATTTTTACCCAAAGACAAAGGACTTTTTGAATAACTTCTGTGAGCAACAGAGAAAACAGATATTTTCCTGATTTTTATTTACCATTTATAATTCTTTTTTGATTGCTTGAGACAATACCGTGCACCCAGAAACAGGAAACTGCTAGGAAGTTATGGTCAAGTCAGAAGGAAATGAGAAAAGAGAGGAGTATGTTTATGCTGAATTCATTGGTTTTAGTGATTCACCAGCCAGCTTAGTGTGGCTATCATGAAACATTAGAATGCACCAGGTGAAACAGGGAACTGTTGCAAAGTAATATTGCACAGGATTCAAGGACAGAAAAATTACGTCATAGTTTCTGGAAGCTTCATTGGAAGATACCTGTTATTTTACAAGTAGAATTTTTCAAAAGATGGGGTTTTTTTTACCAAATATCTTAGATGCATGAGCGTATCAGAGGCTGAGCTGAAATATAATTATACTGCACAGTTCTTAGAGGTACATAACCACGGGAGAGAAACAAGACCCCACGAGCAGGGTAAGCACTGTGTCTGCACAAAGAGTGACAAGAGGACTCATCCCTCTTCTCACCTTTCACTCAGGAGCCTGGGGCTTGGTGCTTGCACCTGACATCAGGGAAAAAACATTTTCAAATGATCTCTGTTGAAGGGAAGGAACCTGAACCCACATTACCTACTTCTCCAATCTCTCCTTTTGCTTGCTCTTGCTCTGTTTGAACCCATTCAGGAGAACTTAAATTACCAAAGTCTTTTTTCAGGTCAGTTTTATAACTAGTATGCTCTTGGGTAAATAAATCATCTTTTATTCCATGTATGCATTCAGTTTGAGAGTTCTCAGGGAGTAAGGTGGCACAATATCAGTTCCTGGCACCAGAGATTTCCACTCAGCATCTAGTTATGTGATGATTGCTGCAGCACTCCAGTTGGTGGCTTCTGCTTGCTGAAAGAAATGTATGAAGCTGGTCCTAGAAGAAACGATAACTTGTCCATGCACCGTTCATTCACCAAAGTCAGTGAATGAAAGTTAGAAACTTTGATGAAAAATTTCATTGAGTCAAAGTCTTTGATGAGGCAGATTCTTCACCTCCTACAAAAAAATCCAGACACTTTGTGGCTCTACAGGAAAGAGAAAACTTCTCAGCAACCACTTGTGGGGGTACTCAGAGGAGCCTGCAGCACAACTGAGCACAGATGTGACTGTGTATCTGAAGTTGCTCCTGGGAAGAGATCAACAGAAAAGTGATGGGGTGACTTCAAAGGCACTTCCTTAAACCTAGTCAAGGTTTCACTTGGCTTGTGTTTTTAATAAGAAACAAAAATATTAAAAGAGCTACATAGAGACAAAAAAAATCAGGGACACCATAATAGAATTCTGTGCCATGAGTACCAGGGTCTGATGTGACATGCTGCAGTAAAAGTGTATATTGTGGGGAAATACTGCATCCACAATTCATTATTTCCAGTAGAAATTACATGTAGTACCATAAGCCACGGAGGTATCTCATGGGGAATTTGCAGGAGATCTTCTTTAATTAACTTGAGTCACTAGTGAATGCAAGTAAATAAATCAATGCAATCTTGATCTTAGAATTGAACGTGCAGAAGGTTTCTTCATTGCCTCAGGAGTCTTTCTCATGATTGGTTTTGTTATTCAGATTGATTTGGCTAGTCAGTGTGGAGGTCCAAGTTTCCCTCCTCATGCCTGAGACGTTGTCAGTGAGCAGAAGAAAGGAAGAGACAGACTTCCCAGGAGCTAGCACTGGGTTTCAATGGTTACCTGAACTCACAATGCAGTTACTGCAAGTTCATGACACCTCCTGTTCCTTGAAGGTTGCTCTTTTTCCCTCTCTCTATATGCGAATTAACACACCAAAGCCGAGTTAGTATCAGGAACTTTGTAAAGTCTGTTAAGGCAACTGAATGAGTGCCAGAACAATGTTCCTGTTTCTAAGATTTGATTTCTCTTATGTTGACGACATTAGCCAACTACGGAGGGAGAGAGGAAAGGAGAACAAGGAACTAACAGCAAGAATTGAGGGTATTTAGGCCTCTACTCACCATTACCAGCTTGTGACTGAGCAGGTAAATCCTATTTCACACTATTGTTTGGAGAGTCTGATACAAAGTCCACCCAAAATTTTAGGGAGAAGACTGATTAGCTCTTTTCCGGTCCTTTCACAACAAATGACTAAGCTGGATTCGGAGCCATTTTCATACTGGACATGGTCAAAACAAATGCAATGACTGAGAAGTAATTCTACAGCTTTGTGCTTCAAATTCACATTCTCTGCTAAGTTCAAACATTTGTTGACTAGCAACAACAAAATCATCTTATATTACACATCAAGTGTTAGTATAGCTTAAACCGATTTCAAACATCAGAGACCAGAATAAAGTTTAAACCATAGGAGCAGCAATTTCTTACTCTGGAAATCAATACCATTACACTGAGGAGAGCTTCAAAACCTCTCTAGTTTCTGTTGCCATAAGTCGAGGCTCTGATTCCTATTGTAAGGCTTTACTCAGTTTCAATAGACTTTGATCTTCAATGGGAGGAAACAAGGATCCGACCTCTGCCTGAACTTGAGTCCTGCAGAGAAAAAGATTCCCCAGTTAGAAAAATATAGGTTTCTGAGTTTCTTATTCTGTTAGCTTCCCAACAGGCAGTGTATGCATGCACCTGGGTAGCATTCCTGAGTCATCTTCTCTAATTAACCTCACAGAGAATGTTGCCAGATAATTTGCTGACCAACCCCAAACATCTTTAAAAAAAAAATAGGAAATATAAAATTATGCTGGGCAATAGTTTTGAGCATGACTGAATTAACTTTGTCAGCTAGAGCAAACAAAGAACCCTAGCTGCTGTGCAGTAACTCCATTCCTCTGTCTGTTTCTAACACTGGTCCCTCCTCGCCATCAACCTTTCTCACTGGGAAGTTTCCTGATGTGATTAAGTCATTATTGGTTTCCTTGGGTAGAAATAATGGAAATCTCCAAAGCATAAGGCGCTGTAAATATAGACCACAATTCAACTCACTGAGCTCCTAAAAACATAAACAAAACAACAGCCTGAGTTACTGTTTTGGATTTCTGATGAAAACAGTGTTAATAATAACAAAAGGGTGTTCTGGCTATTGCTGAGTAGGGCTTGCATAGTCAAGGCCCTTTTTGATTTTCATGCTGCTCTGCCAGCAAGTGGGCTGGTGCTGCACAAGGAATTGTGAGGGGACACAGCCAGGACAGATGACCCCAACTGACCAAAGGGACATTCCACACACCCTCTGAGATGTTGCTGAATAGTAAAACAGGGTGAGGAAGGAAGGTTGACCTGAGCTGCCATTGCTCAGGAACTGACTGGGCATCAGTAAGTTGGTGGTAAGCAACTGGGTTTTTTCTGCATCACCCTTTTTTGGGCTTTTACCCTTCTGATTGTCTCCTCTATCTCACTGGGTGGGAGAGAGAACCAGTGGCTCTGTGGTTCTTAGCTGCCTACTGGTATTAAACCATGACAGGGTCAAAACCCCTCCAGGTATTTGCTGAAACCAACACGAGGCTGCACATGTTTCTTGCAACTTCCATAAAATGGTAGACCTGTATGCACCATCCCATTTGACCATTTTGAATCTTTGATTCCTTGTATGTCCTAAGAGCTTCCAAATACAAATGTCCACTTTTTTCTCACTTGATTTGAGTTCATTCTTTTTCTCCTAATATATTCTTCTCATACCCGCTAACTCACCAGCCACAAAAGAAACTTCAGCCTCCTGTCTCTTACTTCTATCCCCACCTGCTTTTCTTCCTCTGCTTTTCTTCCTCTGCTTGCCTTTCTTCCTCCTTGCTGATCCTGTGGGCAAGTTTCAACACCACAAACCATGTCTGTCCCTGCTCTTGCCTTGCTGCAACCCCATCAATCCCTGCAAACTGCCTTGTGTGAGAGACTGGACTGTTAATTGTTAGTGACTTGAATCACTCACCCATTTATGGAGTCCCCAGGGCATTTTGCTGAAGCCAAATCTGCACCCCCTGAGGGGAAAGGATGAGGTTTGGGGTGTGTGGTGCAGAATCCGCATAATACTGAGGGTACATGGCAGGTTTTGAAGCAGATCCTGCAAGGTGGGATGGCGCTTCTTGTCATGGTAATGTCCTCCCTTACACAACTCTCTGAACAGTGAAAGTCCCCCTCAACCCTCCTCCCAGGGAAGGTCTGATGGAGCATAACTGTGCTGACATTCGAGGTAGCTGTCATATGAAGGTCTCATAAACCATCATAGATCCCCCAGACTAATTTATGAGGCCTTAACCCATCGGATTTCGAGTTTTGTAGGGCTCTCCCCACACCCCAGCAGATCAAGACCATCACTTCAACCAACAACTCTCAGTGCAACCAACTCTCAGTGCAAAATCTATATGTGGTCCTTCCTTCCTTCCTTCCGAATTCCTTCCTTCCTTCCTAATTCCTTCCTTCCTTCTTTCCGAATTCCTTCCTTCCAAATTCCTTCCTTCCCTCCCTCCCCTTCTCTCCTCTTCCCTTTCTTTTCTTCCTTTCTTCTCCTTTATACATTTTCTTAAGTGATATTTTAATGCTTTCATATTGCTATATTACTATAGATCATAATCACCAAAACAGCTGTATACCTGTTTTCTATTGCAACCAACCAAATAGTTCTAAAAGAAACCCTGCATATATATATTTACAAACACTGATCATTCTGTGTTGTTTCACTCTAACCTGCCCCAAGGGATCTATTAACAAGAATGTGGATTACCCTCACCTTCTGGGGTGGATTCTAACACCAGTATGACCAGCTGTGGCTCAGCTGTGTGTGACACACAGGGAGGATGCCTCCTTCTCCCTAGCTCACCTTGTTGATGGTTTGCTGTAGAGGTTTGATTCTCTTTTGCCCTATCCTGCTTTTTTCCACTCTTCCTCATTCTTTTCTTCATGCCAGTTTCGGATCAGTTCTCTTGCATGTGAAGGAAAGAGAATAAAATACCTAAAAATTAATACAGCTTTAAGTGGACTGGCTGTTCTTCTGATTGTTCTCCATGAAACGAGGCATAGCAGGGGGAGATTACCAGGCATGTAAGATGGAGTAAAGGAGATGAAAAACTGGGGGGCGCATGCGGCTTTCTCTTTATGAGCATGAATGTTGTTGGCTTCAAGTGCATTTGAGTTGATCAGATCATAAAGACAATTATATGACATGACCTGCTTGTGATTAGAGGTTTTTTCACTGGACCAGATCTTTTCATCTCTCAGGTGCTCCAGTTTGTTGTCCCAGAGAAAGAGATAGGGTAAAAGTATAACGGTCGTTTTAGGAAAGAAGACTTTTGATTTTAACATAGCCTGGCATTATTACTATCAAATTATCTATGGTTGACACTAATATGTTGGACTGTAAGTTGCAGTGCCCCACGATGCCTATGTACTCCCTTTTGGATGCCTACAACAATTCTGCTAAAGTGGGTAAAAAATCTGGTAGGATTACTTAAAGTGTTGGAATCTGGCCTGCCTGCCCTACTGTAAGGAGTAAGGAGTAAGAAATAGCTTGTAGTTGTATAACAGTTAAAGTCATGGATGTTAATAATAGGATATGATAAGAAAGCAGCCAGTCTGGTAGGTGGAGCTGGACCACATCCACAACACCACAGAAGAGACAGAAGAGACTTTTGGCAGAGTGACTCCTCATCCTCACTGCAATTTGTTCATGACTAAAGGAGTCCAGCTCCTGCCTTAACCAGTAAGTTATTGCTCAAGACATTGTACTTTTCTGTCTTTTGGGTAGGGGTTCCTTAATGGTTCTACCACGACCCTTAAAAAAAAATGTGGTGTAAGGAAAAGATGTATGTATCCGCTGTTCTCCAAAAGTTATGAGCCCTTGAATAAATAATGCAATATTGAACATCTCAGAGCAAACACAGCAGCTGGGAAGATGAGGGGTGGCCCCTTCATGAACAGCTGGTGGAGGAGTCCACACCACAGAAAGTAATCCCTTTCTTCAGAACAGCAGGATGTGATATCAAGCTCCTGTCCCTAGAATGACACTCTGGGGGGAATCAGTTAGCACACGAAAAGTTTCCACTGGTTTTGTTAGATCTGGGACCTGATTACCCTCAATCCAGTTGTGAATACTGGCCCATCTTTCCTCAGAGATGACTGTTAAGATGATAAACCTGCATCGTCATAAGGCAGAGTCGTTTTCATAGCTTAATGACTTTCTATCTTCCTGAAAGAAGTCAGGTTATATCAGAGGAGTTTGCTATCTGTTCTGGTTACTTGCTTAGAGCCCCTAGACATAATCAAGTTCATTTCTCTGTCTCTTACTTGAGGGCAGATTTTCTTTTGTGGCTCCAAAATACTGTCTCAGTTATTTATAAATGTTCGTCAGATCATTTGCCTGCACAAATTACAGCTTGAGTATTATCTCTGAACTGTGTGTTTCCATTATTCATTGCAGTCTTCACTCCTGATTGGATGGCTGAAACTTTATGAATAGAGAAAAAAATGAATGATGAATAGTGAATCATGAATAATAAACAGAAGATGAGTACAGTTTTTCAGACTCCTATTTCTCCGTGAATATGTGTACCCCTCTATAACAGTTGCCTTCACCAACATTTATATACAGGGAAAATAAATTGAAACAAGACTAACAAAAAAGGGCAGGAATGTAGCTGAATCAAACCAGGAACTGGCATTTTTTGTGCATAGCTATGAATGCAGTACTCAGCAGTTTTTCAGCTCCCATAAAGTCCAACTGTTCTGGGGGCAGGGTTAGCTGCAGAGGCAAGAGCAGGGTTTTTCTCCATCCTGTCATTCTTCATCCCTCTCAGCTTTTCTAGAAAGGTGGACATGTCACCATGCTTCTTTCTTCTTCTTCCTCAGCAGTGAAATAGAAATAATTATGCCCTTCCTTCTTCTTGTAGCACCCTCATAATAAATAAGATTAAGGGAGAAAGAAGCATTTTTAAAGACTCATCAGTAACTGGTATAAATCATATCAGCCTTTGATTCTTAGCCTTTTATGTATCCTACAGGTATGTACAATGCAGATGTTGCTTTAAAATTATTTTTAAATTATTTTTTCCTGCAACAGATAATTGATAGGTTCTGTGTGTCTGATTTGCCAAATCATGCTATGCTAAAAAAAAAAAATTAATCATTTAATCAAAAACTTACTTTCTTGTGCAATGTCCAAATCATAATAATTATTGTTTTCCTAAATGGTAACAATTTGCCCTCCTAAGCTTATAAAAGCTCTTCTAATTTAAACCTGTAGAAACATCCCAGCAGTGAATGTAGGCAATTACAATCATTCTCGCTCTAGTTTATATCATTGTAGAAAGGTATTTTTTCTTAGCTGTGGGCTCCAGCTGCCTTCAGTTGCTGACCAGTATTGAAGATGTGAACATACTTTCTTGAAGAAAGATTTTGTTTAGATTCTGAGATTTGTACTTCGTTTTTTCATATTTTTAAGAATGGCTCTGAAGTAATTACATGAGCATTTTGAACTTTTTTCTGTCTGGGGCATCTACATTACTCCTGAAGCTTTGTATGAAGAGGCAACAGAATTTTCATCTTTGGAAGCTAAAGCCAGATCTCTAGGGTCTCACATGTAAATGAAAAAATAAATAAGACTGAACCTTCTGTATGTGATCACTAGTTATTATCAATCTGTTTTGAACATTTTGAAATTCAGGAAAGAAATGTTCCTAACTTGAATAAAAACAGATAAGCCTTTCAGGAACTGCTAGAGGGTACTCAGCCAAAAGCATCCACTAGTTACCCAGAATTACCCCTCTAAATCAGACAGAAGAGGGACTTAAATCTGCTTTTCTGGTAGAGTCACTGTCTCAACTTGCTTCCAAAGAGCCTTTTTCCACCTGGGACCCAAGAGGGTTATGCAGAAACCAGCACTCTTAAAATAGTTTTGGTTTTGAGTTTGACTTTCTCAGTGACAAAAGTCATTTGCATCCAAAAACTCACAATATGCTTTAACCACTCTAACTAGTATTGTGTAGGGTGAAATACCTTACAGATATGCATTAAACAGACCTGTATAGCTCTGCTCTTTAACACTTTGCTGAAATGAAATGACAGAAATTTCGGTGTTTATGGGATACCAGGATTTGAAGATTTTTCTGGTAAAGCTTTTAAAACAAAAAATGTTTTTAACAACACTTTATGCTATTAAAGTGCATAAGTGTTTTTATAAGTACTGGATACACTTTCTTCAATCACAGAAATGAGTGGTGTGTCTGCTTAGATTTTAGCCCTGACTCTCTAAAACAGTATAATCAGGAAGTTCATAGTGTCAGTATAGCCTAAAACTCAGTTAATGGAAGTTTTGTGACCATATTTTTGTCAGTCTTAAAAAATAATAGTACAGATTTACTGATATTTCTTTTGGTGCTCCAATGAACTAAAAATTAAGGTCACACTTTTAGTGTCCTTTTGAATCATCAAATTATAAATGCACTTCATCTGTCTCAAGGTATCACAGCAAAAATTACAAGATGACTCTTAAAAATGTCTTGTAAAGCACTGTTGCTTACTTTGTTCTAGATCTCACCTCAGACAATCTCTTGCCTCTGTCACTTTCACAGATAAATTGCTGTTTCCACTGTGCCTACACCTGTAATAGCAGCAATCTTTTCACCACTTGTCACTCACTTTTCTAACTCCTTCTCATTCCTGCTTTTATCTCTTTCTGTCTACACTGCAATTCTCCATTTCTCCCAAGGAAAACATATATATTTAATATATAAATACAAAACACAAAATACACCCTGACCTTCCCTTCCTTTTCCTTGCATGTCATAACGCAGGCAGCTCCTCTGTACCTTTTCTTCTTACTCCTTTTTCCAGTATTCCCAACTCATTCAGTATCCTCTGGCTCTTTTTCCATAACCATAGAAGGGTTAACTCTTATTCAGCTCACACTAACCTGCCTCTCCAGCCCTTGCCTGATTCTCTCTCGTTTTCCCTCCTAGTTCTAGCTGCAGTGTGGAGTTGCATTTCTCTCCCAGGCTGTTCTAGGTGTCTTGGACTTGCATACAAATGAGCACATACTTTTGGAAGACTCATCCTTTTTTTAGCTTCAGTAAGGATTTTCGTGTTTTCCCTTTCTTTCTGCATACTAACTGCTTATTCTGGAAGTCTTTCGGGAGATTTCCTTTTTGTCCTCTGTACTGGGGAGAACAAAATGGTGCTCAATAAGGCTCTGTTTTTTATAATGCTTTCGATTTGATTCTTCTCACTTTCTGTCTTAGCTGTGAACCAACCAAAGGTATGTCTTTACTCCTAATCTCTTATGTCCAAATGATAATCTTTTAGTGTCTCTAAAAATTCAACAATTAGGCCAAGTTGAACACATCTAAAACCTCTTAATTTCTCTTCTTTGTAAACTTGTTTCTCAGACTTCAAAACTGCTTTGCATTGTCACAATATTGGCATGCTGCTCTTAAATGGATATGATCTTCTGTTGAGGTAGTTCCCCACTCCATGTCATACCTCATTCTTGCAGTTTTTGCTTCTGACTTCTCTAAGATATATTTCCTACCCAGCCATCCAAAACTCTCATATAGATCACAAAATTTTATTTCTCAGTGAGAACACTGACATTTCCCCTCACGCATCTCTGACTTATGACAATGAACAGCTCCACAAAGCACCCACAGAGCCACTTCAAAATGTCTGGGTTTCTTTTTTTCTGTAAAACCCACTTGGCTAGTCATCACCATCTTGCTGGTCACTATGTCTGTTTGTATATACATATTGTCTGTTATGTCTAATCAGATACAGGGATCTTCAGATCCAGGTGCCTGTGAAACAGCTCATTTCAACTTACTTGTTAGTGGATAGAAAGAAACAAAGCAATGCCAGATCAGATCTGATATGTTGATACATGAAGTACCTGTTTCCCTTCACTGGTTGCAAAGGGAGTTGAGGATCACTAGGTCACATGTCAGTATCTGCAGCTGCACCATCTGAAACTATTGGGAAGAATCCTGCTATTTTGGTGGATTTGAAATATTTTATCTTAATTTTTAAATTATATGTGGTTGGGAGCAATTCTGTATCCACACCTGGATCAGTGCAAAGCCTAATGCAATAGGATTCGAGGCCATCAATATGTTCTTAGGGTGCCACTGCTAGACTTCAAATAAGACTTCAAATTAGTAACAGCATCAAAATGCTGTTCAAAAAGGACTGAAGGAAACATCTTGCAAAGGTTAGAGGAGCCACAGTGATGTATAGTAAGAATATGGCGGCATTCAGAAGCACTTAATTGATAGCTTGTGTAGCTTGTGTTCATAGCACTGCAGTCCCAGTGACTCTAAACATGTGTCAGAATAATGCTGAAAAAGAACAATGGCATTTAGTCAACTGCACAGTATAACACTTATTTATTTACTTCTTGATAACAGTTGTATGTAAGACTTGTCTTGTTTTCCTTTGGAGGAGATTTCAAAATTAAGATCCAAGTTCCTTGAAGAATAAATGAAGTCACAGAATCATTAAATCATTTCAGCTGAAAAAGACCTTTAAGATCATAGAGTCCAACCATTAAATGAGCACTGCCAAGTCTACCACTAAACCATGTCTCTATGTGCCACATATACACATCTTTTAAATATCTCAAGATCCTAAAACTTCCATAATTATGGGTAACATTTAGTAAAAATTTTGCCTTTGTTTTGCTGCATGATTACATTTTAGCAATAAGTGAAATTCTAACACTTGTGCTAACACCATAGTGATCATCTCATGATCATCTTTGAAAGGTCATGGAGATCAGGAGAGGTGCCTGAGGACTGGAGGAAAGCAAATGTCAGCCTAGTCTTCAAAAAAAGGCAAGAAGGATGACCCAGGAAACAACTAGCCTGTCAGCCTCATCTCAATCCCTGGAAAGGTGATGGAGCACCTCATTCTGGAGGCCACCCCTATCCACATGGATGACAAGAAGGTGTTCAGGAGTAGTCTGCATGGATTCACTAAAAGTAAATCATACTTACTCAACCTGACTGACCTCTATAAGGAAACAGGTACCTAGAAGGATGAGGGGAGAGTAGTGGATATTGTCTACATTGACTTCGGCAAGGCTTTTGGCACTGTCTCTCACAACATCTTCATAGGCAAACTCAGGAAGTGTGGACTGGCTGGGTGAACAGTGAGGTGGACTGAGAACTGGCTGAATGGCAGATCCCAGAGGGTCATGATCAGTGGCACAGGGTCTAGTTGGAGGCCTGTCACTAGTGGTGTCTATCAATGTTCAATACTGGGCCCAGTGTTTTTAACTTATTCATCAATGACTTGGATGAAGGACAGATGTTTCCTCAGCAAGTTCACTGATTACACAAAGCTGGGAAGAGTGGCTGATACCCCAAAGTGCTGTGCAGCCCTTCAGAAGGACCTCAACAGGTTGGAGAGACAGAAAGAGAAGAATCAAGTGAGATTCAATAAAGACAAATGCAGGGTCCTGCCCCTATGGCAGAATAACCTCAGGTGCCAGTACAGGCTGGGGACTGACCCACTAGAAAGAGCTCTGTGGAGAAGGACCTGCAAGTTCTGGTGGGCAACAAACTGTCCATGAGCCAGCAGTGTGTCCTTGTGGCCAAGAAGACCAAAGGTATTCTGGGGTGCATTAGGTAGAGCATTGCCAGCAGGTTGAAGGAGGAGATCCTGCCCCTATGCTCAGCCCTAGTGAAGCCTCAATGCAAATAAGTATCTGAAGGGAGGGTGTCAAGAGGATGGAGACAGGTGGTGCCAAGCAATAAGACAAGAGACAGAGGGATGAAACTGATGCAGAGGGATTTCCACCTGAATAACTTCTTTACTGTGTGGGTGACAGAGCACTGGAACAGAATGCCCAGAGAGTTTGCGGCATCTCCTTCACTGGAAATGTTCAAGCACCATCTGGACACAATCCGATACTATGTACTCTAGGATGACCCTTCTAGGATGAGCAGGGAGGTTGGACCAGATGACCCCAAAGTGGTCCTTTCCAGCCTTGATTGATTCTGTGATTTTTCGCATGATGGAAGAATTGATACGTGATTCTTCCCATGTCTTAGAGTTTGCAGACCACAATGACCTTGTTTGGGAAGGAGAACACTTAACAGGGATAAGACTGGGATACATAAAATTACAAGTAATATGGTGATGATGAATGAAGAATGTTTGTTCAATATTTCCCAGAATAGTCTTATCCTTTTCAAAGAGCATCAAATAACATTTCTAGGCAACAGATTTAAAGCAAGTAAATTCAAGACTTCTCCCTACATTCTGTAGAGTTACCCTGGAATTTGTTACCAGGTTGGAAGGAAAATATCAGACATACATACACACAATACCGTTTTCCCATGGAAAGCTTTTTGTTTAGTTCCACATACAAATCTGGAGTTGAGTAGTATTATTCTGCTTATGCAAATCACATGTGACTTTTTTTTCTCACCTATCTCCTGGTAAAGTAGAAAAACAGGAAAGAAAGCTACAGGTTTAATGGTTTTCCTTTCTTAGCTCCTTTACTCTGGGTTAAGTGGAACCTATGGAGTAAGAAGGAGACCTTTCCTTATTGTAGAGCAATGACGTACTGCCCAAGGAGGAAAATTTTGAAATGCAATATGGAATAAATAAAGTGAGTTCAGACTGGGAGCTAATACACAGACAATTTTAAAGGTGATATAAGAAAAAGAGACTCCTCCAAAGGACTCATGGAAGGTTTTCTTTAATTTGTTGTAACTTGGAAACTCACATAAAAATTGTTGGATTGAAGGAAACTGGAGGAAACAAACAGGCATGAAAGGAGCAAGGATAGAGCAGAGACAGCTGATTCCAAATCTATTTGTTTCAATTCAATTTTACCCAGCATATCTGGATTATTGTATGTTTAAAAAATGTGTATTCTAAGAGGTGTTCACTTCTCAGATACAAATTCCTTTTAGTGTTTTTGTAGAGTTCCTTAAAGGAGAAAATATTAGCAGATGAACCTCTGAGTTTTGGCTTTTGGGATCATGTAACATCCCTGCCACATAAAGTATTTAGTTTCTATAGCCAGTGGAGAGCAACAAGTATCACCAGAAAGTAACTCATACCCAGTTTAGGAGATAAGTGACCCTTTGGAGGCAACTTTCTTTTTTTCCAGTGACTACATGAGAAACCTGATATTTAAACTAGACACTTGACTTTCAGGTGTCTACAGTAATAAAAAGGTCTTATCTTTTTTCTTGTTTGTTTGGAATGTCTTGATATTACAACCAACAAACATGTAGCCACATGAGCCAACTGGTGGACATAATATCATCTGTACTGACAATGCAGAGCATATGCAAGCTGATACCTCACCAATAACTCTTGTAAGAATCACTTCTCTAAAGAAGCACCATGAAAGTACAAATTTCCCTGTTTACATTCAGCTCCATAATGAATCTCAGGCCAGTCTTATATTTTAGGCACTCTTCCAAAAGTGGCAGTGGCTTTTCTGACAGGAGAGAGTACTTCATCATCTCGAAAGCATCATTTGACACTAAGCTAACAGGCTCAGAATGTGATCTGAAGTTGTGAAACAATTGCTTTGATGGCCTTCTTCAGCTTGGTTACAAGAAACCTTGCTTGACAATTCATTTTGAACATCTGCTCTAGTATTACTGAGTATCTATTTATAGGGCTGGCCTCAACAAAACTCTCATAGAAGTGTCTGTCTTCAATCAGTTTGTGTGTGTCTTGTGGCAGCAGAATATTTTAAACACATTAGTTCCTAATTGTTCAGGGTTTTCTTATACAAATCAGCATTCCTTTCTAGAGCTACTTTATTTATATATGGTTTTTATTAACAGAGCTCTTTCTGCATACAACATAAATGAAAACAACTCTATTAGAGAAGCTGTGAGTCATTGCCATGATTTTATTAAATATATTATTTCAAGATCTCAGGCAAAGCATGAAAACACTTTAACAAACAGCTAGCAATGGCTTAAATTACATACAAAACACTATTTTTTTTCTCCATTTGTAATAAGTTAACATTAAAATCTTATGGGTTTACCAAAGGTAGAAAAGTAATTGTAAGAACATTTGGAGATGTTATAGGAATATGAGAGCAGGGAAGAAGGAGAAAGCATGATTCTCATCCAAGAACAAAGATATAGCATAGGATGGTTTGATGTACTACTGTTATTGCATGGGTACATCATATATCAAGTGAAGGCATACTGAGGAGTGATTACAGTTCTGTGTCTATCACGTACTTCATCAACATTGAATTGTCATAGAATGGTTTGGATTGGAAAGGTTCTTAAACAGTGCCTGGTTCCAGCCTCACTTCATGGACAAGAACATGTCCAGCCTTTCATTCACCAGCAACCCCAGATCCTTCATGCCAGGACTGCTCTCAATCTCCGCATCCCCTGTATTGATACCAAGCGTTGCCCTGATCCAGGTGCAGGGTCCTGCATTTGGCCTTGTTGAACTCATGAGGTTCCTGTGTTCTCACTTCTCAACCTTGTCCAGGTTCCTCTGGCTGTCAACCAATCCCTCAGGCATGTCAACTACACCAATCATCTTGGTGTCATCTGCAAATTTGCTGAGGATGCACTCGATCCCACTATGTCACTGATGAGGACATTAAATAGTACTGTCCCTGTGGGACACCACTCATCACTGAGCTCCATCTGGACACTGAGTCCTTGGCCACTACCCTCTGGATGTGATCATCCAACCAATTCCTCATCCACTAAACAATCCACCCATCAAATCCATATCTCTCCAGTTGAAGGCCTCACAGAAGTCCATAGAGATGACATTCGCAGCTCCTCCCTTATCCACTGGTGTAATCACTCCATCAAAAAAGATCCCTAAGTTGTTCAGACAACAAAATTTCATGAGAATCATACCTACAATAATGAAAGTCACAAGCAGATTAAAATATAAAAAAGCAAACCTCTCTTTTCTCTTTCTTTCAATCTCAGTGGCTCTCACTAATAGATTAATATTAAGCTCAAGGAAATTCAAAATGACTCAGTTAAACATGTAGTCAGACCTTAGGGAAAAAAATCAGCAAGATTTTCCTGGACTTCAATTTGGACAAGAATCTCTTCCAAAATTCTTTGCTATTAGGAAACCTTCTTTTTCTAGTTTACATACTCTAGATGGTGAAAGAACAAAATGTATTGCATAGTGTCCTAGTTACAGGGGCCAGGACTAGTTTATCACTATGTGGGTATAACCAAAACTCTGTATTCTACACCTTCTGTGTCATTTCTGATGGACTGTTAATAATGACTTGTTTGCAGCAGCTGCCCAGAACACACCTGACAATTCAGGCTACCAGGTTTTAAAGCCAGGTTTTAAAGAACCCTGTGAGATAGGAGAGTTTTTCTGTCTTCTCACCAATGACTCAGCTGTGATAACTCCCTTCTGGGAAGGCATAGTAGGCAGCTGCAACAGCCTAGACCATCAAAGATTCCAAAAATGTCCCATGACTCACAGAGTTAAATCACCCATTGTGAAACTCCCCACCCTGGGGTAGGTACTGGGCATTCTCACCTGAACCTGACCATATATAATCTTAGGGGTTTGGGACTTCTGGTACCACTCATAGGATCCAGAGGAGAACCAGAACTTCAGCAGGACTGCAACTACCACTCTTGACTGCAACCATCATCCTCACCAACAGGTTTTCCTTTCATTTTACTTTGCAGCCAGGGGGACCAGGTGGCACTCAGCACAGGGGCTGACTGTGACAGCTGGTGGGTGATGCTCCCCCCTTCATCCTCCCCCACGCGGTCCCCGAGATGCCCCAGAAAGACCCACATAGAGACCACAGGAGAGGAAGCAGAGAGAGGGTTTATTAACATGGGAAGGGGTATTTAAAGGTTTTAGTGGGATTCTAAATACTACCAATAAGAATCCAGGGATAACAACCAATGGGAAAGGGTTAACTAAGGGCCAATAGGGGAACTTAAACAGAAACCTTCAAGGATGAATTCCTGAAGGCTTAGCTAGAGATAAGAGTTTTCTCGGGGGGGTTTGGGAAGAAGAAGATGACTAAGGGAAAAAAGACAAGGAATGCATTTTACAACACAGTAAAAGCTTCAGTTTTTAAGGCATTTTGGCTAGCTTCTTCGTTTTCCTCACAGGTCCATTTCTGGCATGAATTATTCCATTTCTGATACTGCAGGTCCCCTGCCACAGCTAACGAACACAGTTCGGTTCTTGTCTCAGGATCCTGGGTTATACACCAGTCTTTGTGGGTTAAAACCAGTTTTCTCTGTATCATTGTATTGATTGTAATCTTTTTAGTAAACTGTAACTCTGACTTGTAATCTCTCTTGAGTTGTGTTCATTTCTCCTGCTGGTTTACTTTTAAAACCACCAGACATGGATTCAGTGAAATACAGATATCCAGCTTGTGACAAATAATGATGAGGGGACAAAGAGTTTTGTCATATGTAACATAGCAAGAAAACTCTCCTAGGGGTCATTCTGCCTCAACAGCATCAAATTTCAGTGACCTGTGGAAAAGTAATAAGAAGACTGGCACAGGTTGTCCAGAGAGGTGATAGATACTCCATCCCTGGAAATGTTCAAATTCAGGTTGGATGGGGCTTTGAGCAACCTGATCTAGTTGAAGATGCCTGGCTTTTTGCAAAAGGATTAGACTAGATGTCCTTTCAAGGTCTCTTCCAACCCAAACTATTCTATGATTCCATGATTTTTTGTGACATCCAGTTATATACATATTTGTAATAATTTGGGTGCCTCAGTGTTGGACAATTCCTGGAAGTGCCTTAAAATTTAGACTGCTAAGTGATCCATAGGAGATACATAATACTCTGCACTCAAGAAAATGTTTTGAGTACCATTTTACACATGCTTTAACAATTTTGAGGTAGGAATTATTTTCAGAGTAGGAATTGCTTCCATTTCCATTAGCCTGTCCTCTTCTGCATATATATATATATATATGCATAAAAAAAAGAAAACTCCAAAGGCTGCTCTTATAGGAGCAAAACAGTGCTATTGGTATAATGTAACTTTAAGGTATTGGATTGCATGGAAAGCTTTTTTAGCAGAGTACAGCGTTTCTGCATAAAATTCATTGTCTGCAAGTGGGCCTCTCTAATTATGCTATTTATTGCTCTGTCCATCATTAGTCTCATAATGAACAAGAAAGATAAATTGAAGGAGAATATTTCAGTATTCCACTTCCAGGTGTGTAACAGCTGGTCAAGGCTGAGGAACACTGGCACTAAAGACTATAAATTCTACTAGAACTTGGGTAATTTTCCATCATTCTGGCATTCTCACAGTAATAATCACTGCAATTGAAACCATGGGAGCTCAGATATGTGCTGTCACTATCCTTCCAATCAATCCCACACACTGACCTGTCCTGGAGTCTCACTGGGGCCTTGAGTGGTAGTGACAGGCAGAAAGCTGTGATTTATACAGTGCTGTGCTAATTAAGGCAGAGCTGACAAGCGCTACTAGAGTTCAGACTAAGACTGTGTTTCCAGTATAAGTCTTTGTGTTTAACTGTTTAAAAATGTGACCATTAAATGTCATACCAGGCTGCAATTTGGCATATGAGTTCTCAATACCAGTGAAAATCTTACAATGAAATGCAAAATCTTTTTGGTGCTTTTGGAGCAATCCGTGTATGTACTCATGTGCATGTGCACATGCATCTCTGCCCATCACTATGAGTTTGGAACAGGAAGGCTACAGGAAGGAACACAGGTTACATACATTGTTCAACCCATCAAGGCAGCTCTCCTGACTGCTCCTCACTTCAAGGATGACAGCAGAACTCCTCTCCTCTGTATAGCTTTCAGTGGTTGGCTATTGTCGTCCACCCACCACCACCAGGAGAAATACCGTTTGCTTTTGCTCTGTAAGAGTTGAAGTGGGAGTCACCTCCATAAGATGGTGAGGTCTGGAGGAGGCTGTGACAATCTTGCACCCGGCTGACCTGGTCTCAACAGCACTGGTCTCAACTGGCTCTTACTGGTCCACACCCTGTGTTTCTCCAATTCCTGGGCTACAGCCATGCTCAGTTCCAGTCCCACAGTCCTCCTTTCTGGTCACATCTGAAACAGTGCAGGTACTGGGGCTGCTGGAGAAGTATCTGCCACAGAGTGTATGACTGGGGCTAAGGACAAAGAACCCAATCTCCCCATTGTTAAGGTTGTCTTTTGCTCAACATGGGGACCAACGTATGCCTTCCTCTCAGGACTGCTGAAATCCCAGTGATGAGTGCCACAGGTGTGCCTGTAAATAACTGTCTAGATCTAAGAGCATGCCCATGAATGAAAAATAATTTATTGAATATTTCCAGAAAGAACTGAAAGAACGAGGAAGAATGAATCAAATCCATGCCTTTGAATTATGCTATATTTTGGTAACATTTGCTGTCTTCCTACTATATCACATGCTACAAACCCACCTGAAAGTCACAAACATAGAATACTAAATGATGCATATTTGAGAGCAGTAGCCTCCACACTTTAAGCAGCTTGCATACTAATTACTTCTAGAAAACTTTCTTCCTTCTATAAGCTTTCCTCCCTCCCTAAGTGGAGGGAAATATCCAGCTGATGTAGCTGTAAGGGAAGGAGTACAGGAGCCAGTGGATCACAAAATATGAGGTATGAAGGAGTGCCCATTTCAATCAAATAGTCAGCATGAGCATTCTTATTTACGATATGTTATAAAAGGATTATTGCCTGTTTTACAACTCTAGCTGCCCAAAGTTTGATTTAATCAGAAAACATGTTAGCAATGTGCATTGCCACCAGACATAGTTTTTCATGTCCTAGAATTTGTGACAGCTTAGCCCGGACTTTTTCCAAGCTATTTGTTAGTGGACATGAATCCTTCAGGTACTTGGTAGAAAGTCTCTACTTTGACATGTAAACCTCTCAGGAACTGAGGACAAAGCCTGCACCCTGAATATCTACCAGTGAATAGAATATTATTAACTGGATATGCCCCTATTTTTACTGCCCCATACTGGAAAACATAATCTAAATTGCTAAGTCATTTTTAAATCACTGGAGTGTTTTGCCATTAGAAGTACTAAAATCTTACCTGAACCAGTGTGGAACCTCAGCTGGCCTAGCTGACCATAGGGAATATTGTCTCCTTCATTGGGACAGACCATACATTGTTAGAGTGTTTTCCTTTCTCTCTCCTGTACTTTGCCTCAAACTATGCACAGAAATATTCCTAAAGAAGAGGAGGAAGAAAACAGACCTCTGCTCCTCCCAGAGTAGGGCTGAGAAGTGAACTTGCTTTCTTTGTCCTTTTTCACGTTTTGCAGTTGTCCTGGTACAGATGGAGGCCAGCAGACATTTGCTGCCTGCATTCCTCCATAGTACTGTAGGGTTTGTCAAGCATTGCCTTTGATCCCCTGCACCAGTATGAGACATGTTGCTCCCCATTTGGGTCAGAGTGGGTATGCAGGTGGGAGTCTTCATTGGTGACTGGGTGAGATTGCCCTCATCTGGAATTAAATGAGCAAAGAACATTTTTTACATTGTGAAAGTAAAGATTTTTTTTTTAAATATGCTCCTTGTGACCTGGGCTGTGTCCTGAAAGAAACAGTGAGAAATGTACCATTGCACAAGCAGATTTTGAGACCTCTCATGTGTCTCTGTTTTATTCCCTCAGAGGACATAGAAAAGAAGAAGGCATGGCAGCAAGTTATAGACAGTGACCTTTCTTTATTGACTATCCTGGGTCACGCTATGTAGCTTCTCCTTAAGTTCCTTCAAATGCGCATTTGTGGAAAGGAGAGGGGACTCTTAGAGAGGCAGCTAGTACTCTCAGTTAATTGTATTTAACCAGCTTCCTTCAGCTAGTTAAAATTCCATGTAAGCCTTCGATATGCATGTGTGTCTTGATCAGCCTTCTGATTTTAGGCATGTGTCCCCATACACAGTGATGCATCATGTCCTGTCCCTTAGACATCTAAGCTTCACACTGATCTCAGAGGAGGATGCCAGTGAATGATGCATCAGCATTAGTCTGGATTCAAAGCCCCTGCTGAGCCAGAGTGACATGGGAATACAGCAGCAACACAAACACACAGACAGCAGTCCATGCGTAGGGTCTGGCCAGCAACTGGTTGTCCCAAGTTCCAGGAAAACTTACCACATGATTAACTACCCCAGAAGCATCAGCACACAAAAGTGCTTTTTTATCCTAATTATTCTGTAGTACACAAAGCAATATCTTGTGTTATTATGCTATTTGTTTACCAAGCATCAAAATCTGCGAGCTAGAGAAAAACCATGCAAGCATATTGTATATAGATTTTAAGCCAAGGTGCCTTATAGTACTGAACTGCTAAATTCTATGAGCTTTCTGCATTCAGTAGTGTAAAAGATCTCAAACTTTGCTCCTGTACCTTCTAGTGAACGGATTTATGTTCAATGTCAAAGACGAGAAAGTGGAAGTAATGAGAAAAAATATAATGCAGCCCATTTATTGCTGTGTCCTTTCCTTTTTTTTTTTCTTTTTTTCTTTTTTTTTTCAAATTCATTGGAAACAAAAATCTGTGAAAAGAATGAGCTTATTCTTGAAAATAGAATAAGAATATGCTTATCTTCACCTGCTCAGTAGATGGGTTTGCCACTCTGAAAATCTTTTGGACTGCTAGGAGGGAAGTGATGGGAAAATATAAAGCCTTTTTGGAATAAACAAGAATGTAAATCATTCAGAGTTCAGACAGTGCTCAGCTCAAGAATGCATCAGCTTCAGAAAATATAAATAAACTAATATTTCTTTCTTGTGCTCTTCTTTGGAGAAAAAAGTTGGCTTTGTTTAAATAAATGAAGATCAAAAGAACAGAGACAGAATCATACTGGATAACTGATCCAGGTTAGGTGTAACTGTTCAAAGAGAAAGTTGACTCCTCCTTGTCTGTAGTTGTGGGAAGGATATTTTTATTAAACATACAGCATTATTTATAGTGATTCTGTATGGTAGGGATCCAAAGTATCTTTAAATTGTGTTTCCCTTATTGTAACTGGCTTAATAACTGATCCAGAAAGACCATCCATGTATCATAGACGTGGCCAGATAATACCCTCTGTCTTGCTAATGTGTTTAAACCCTAAGAGTGAAAAATGGTGTGGAGCTACAGGACAACAAATGTATCTTGCCATTGATGGTGTTGCCAGTGAGGTTTGAAACACAAGCAGAGACAGAGTAGGTAGGAAGTAGGACAGAAATATTAACTTTAAAAAGACAGAAAAAAATGTATGATGACAGAAACTATCAACCTAAGAAGAGCCTTGCAGTATGTTTGGGAAGTATATTTTTTTTATTTAATACAGATATTTCTTCTAAGATGAATTCTTGCATGGTGATGAAAGAGTGCCGGTCCATCCTTATGCTAATGCATTTCAGATTATTTTTCATGAACAGCTGTTGACACCTTTTGTCTCCGTAACCTTACTCTCTTGCAAGTACCGTTGCTGGTGACTTCTCTTTGCCCCCTGATTTCAGATAATGAGCCTTCATAGGAGACATGCTGTTCTCTGGACGAGACAAAATGTTCTCACAACTTAACAGATAGTTCCATTGTAAGTTTGGCTTATATGATCCGGGTGAATAAGCTACTGAAGCCATAACATGCCATCCACTTGTGACTCACCTGCCACATTTTGGTTTTAAAATAACATGGAATAAATTAGAGAGCAAATGAAAAAAATAAAAGAAATCTCAAGTTTTGAGCTGCAGGAGGTGAAAAGGAAGCCTGAAGCACCTTAGTTTTTATATCTTCAGCTTTTAATTCTTCATTTCCTAGGTCTAAAATGAATCCTGCAGATTTTTCTGTGCCTCTGCAATTTAAGCACAGGTATAGCTGAAGTAAATTAAAAGGAACAATCAAGTCTTTTATGATTTTTATGATTAACTTTAAGCCCAAGATAAAATTTTAATAGTAAGGGGGCCTCTGTAAGGATCATCAAAAGAAGAATGACATTGCTATAAAAGAAAGGCATGTGAGTTCAAGAATTTTTTTTTCTTAAAAAAAGACCTGAAATTTTTTAAGAAGTTAGTTACTTGTTCTCTAGCAGAAAATATGAGAACTGTATTGAATTGCTGATTTACTTTAGAAAAACATGAAAAATGTAATCTGTGGTGATGGAGGGACTGTAAGACTATCATATGATTAGTTTTTGTCAGGTTGAGGCTTAGCCTCAAACACAAAACTTTCTCAGAACTCAGACACTCAGATCCACCAAAATATCTGAAAATCCACTTCAAAAACCTTGCAGATCAAAACCACTATAAGTCAGGAAAACTGTATGACTCTAGACCTCATGCTGTAATATCTATCCCAAAAAAACTTCACAAATTTACAAAGTCAGTGAAGCTATGGGATCATAGCTGCCTGCCATTGTGTACTGGGTTGAGCTAATGCATGTGGGTTGCAACAGGAAGAAATTACTTTTTTTTTCTAATTTGCATTATCTGAAGACTACAGGAGTCCTAATGATGGTCCAATATCCCACTGAATTAGAAAATGTGGGAAAAAAATAATCTCAGGCTTTAGGACAAATTTTTAAAAGCTAGTGTGTTTCTGATGCAGCACAGCAATAGCTGAGCTGATTCTAACAGTACTCCTTTGGAGAGTGGGGGCATTTAAGGCAGCCCTGAACTTGGTAGAGGATGTGCAACCACTTGAAGAACATCTTTAAACCAAAACAAATTTTAAAACTAAACAAAGAAGCAATAACCTAAATATTAGATGAAAAACATAAAAGACAGCAACAGAACGTGGCTGATTTTGGTCTGCAGAAACTTTAATTTAAATCAGAGATCAGTTTTCATTTAAATTAAAGATGAAGTTTCTTTTAACTTTAATGGATAGGGATTTTTCTTTTTAATAGTTGGACATAATTTACTTGGTTTCAAATAGGCTTAGTTTCTTCTAAGTGATCAATACTGATCAATATTAGGAAATGCACATTTCTCATTTGCAATATTACCAACACAGTTGTGTAATCTGGCTTAAGAGTTCTGTTTTGTTTGAGTTCATATTGTTTCTCATATATCATATGGCTTTGAAGTATGTTTTATAATAAAACTCAAAAAAAATTTTTTGCTGCAAAAAGAAAAGGCTAGATGTTTGCCTTTAAAAGTTATCACTAATTACAACAGCAGTTGACCAAATTAATTAAATTATATTGCAGTAACCATTGTGTCTTCATGTGTAAAAGATTCATAATGTTAACTTTTGATTTACACAATTTTTAATATCCAAAATTTTGCTTCCTTTTTAATTAGGTATAGAAATTTAGGGCCAAAATATGCACACTTAATGTAAGGACATTTGATTACACATCCTCAGAGATACCCTAGCTTACTTGAGAATCTTCCTAATTCCTTCAGCACCTTAGAGTACAGGTGGCATAAAGCTACTCTTATTCTTCCTCTTGTGTAGTGCTTCCTGAAGGGTAAGATAGAATAATTTCCATACATAGTAAATCAGTATGCCTGCATGTATAGGAGCAATTTTAGAAAATCATCCTAAAATTCACAGACGAAATGTTATCCAACACAGAGATTAATATGTGGTGATTTCTCTGTGTACAAATATTTCTTTAATCCCTGTACTTATCCTGAGATTTTCATCTAGAAACTAACCTGTGTTGACCAGTCTAAGCCTGTGTGAGCCCATCCTGAGATGGCACAAATACAGACTAAGAGCAATATTTATTTCACAGTAGCTTCTGCAATTTTTTTTTTGACAAATCAAAAGTATTTCTTTATTGATCTCTGTGAGTGCTACAGTTTTAACAGGAGGTAAGCACTGGGAGACATTATCAACCAACAAATCCTCGGTGGGAACATTCAAATTCATGCTGTTACAGGGGTTGTTGGGAAAAAAGGCATCTGATAAGTATTTTGGGTAGAAAGCTCATTCCATTTGCTTTAGCCAATTTTTCCAAGCAATGGCTCACTTCAAAAACTAGTGAACATGGGCTTTTTTGAGTAGTTTTTACCAAAAGCTGTACATTTTGACTGAACTATAGATGTCAAAAGTCCATTAAATGTTGAGTGTAAAGGGAGTATAAAACTAATTAACCTTATGAAGACTGAATCAGGTGCTGTGTCTTCCATTGTAGCTGTTGTACTTATCATGACACATGGGCTAGGCAAATCCAAAATCCTCAACTGACAAAATCATGAAAAATTAGTTGAGATTTAGAATCACTGGAGGCTTGGATTGGAATGGACCTTAAAGATCATTTAGTTCCAACCTCTCTGCCATATGCAAAACATCTTTCACTAGACCAAGTTGCTCAAACCCCATCCAACCTGGCTTTTAACACTCGCAGGGTTGGGGCATCCACAACCTTTTTGGGCAACCTGTGCCAGTGTCTCACCATACTCACAGTAAAGGCTTTCTTCTTAATGTCTATTTTAAAACTACAGCTTGTTCTATTGTGTGCCCTTGTGGACAGTCCCCCTCCAGTTTTCTGGTAGGCCATCTTCATGTACTGGAAGGCTGCTAAATAGTCTCCTTGGAGCCTTCTGTTCTCCAGGCTGAACAACTCCAACTCTCTCAGTCTATCCAAAGGAGAGGTGCTCCAGCACCCTGATCGCCTTCATGGCCCTCCTCTGAACTTGCTCTAACAGGTCCACATTTTTCTTATGCTGTGGGCCCTGGAGCTGGGTACAGTACCCCAAGTAGGGTCTCAAAGAGTGAAGAAGAGGAGAATCATAGAATTATAGAATATCTTGAATTGTAAGGAACCCACAAGGATAATCAAGTCCAACTCCTTGCCCCGCACAGGACTACCCCAAGAATTATACCAGATGCCTGAGAACTTTGAACTCTGGCAGATTTAGTGCCATGATCACTTCCCTGGAAACCCGTTCCAGTGATTGACCACCCTCTGGGTGAATATCCTGTGTTAAACAAAAATTCTGGTATCCACCTTTTTTCTCTTTTCCCCAAACATGCCTGTTAATTTGGACTGTGATGGGAACTTAAGATAAGATAAAGGGGGTACTATTCTCCTAGGAGAAGAATGTATCCACAACTGTGAAAAAATGGAATGCTGATGACTCAAACAATCAAGGGGCAAAATAACCACCCAAGTGGTGAGGGTGTGCGAGCCTGCTACCTCAGGCTACAAGCTGAGTCTTGAACACAGTAGCCTGAAGATATTCATCTCCACTGATGTGCCATAATAGACTCAACTGCACTGCTGTAACAGGCAGCTGTAACATCTTAGAAGACTCCTGAAATGTCCTGTGATCCAGTATTACATCATCCATTGTAAAACTTCCCATCTCAGCAGAGGTACTGGGGGTGTTTTTACCTAGGCTACACACAATAAATACGTGGGCTTCTTCCTTCACACACGTGGGACTTCTCTTACCAACACGGCCTTCTTCCCTTACCACATAGACTTCCCTCATCACGTTGGACTTCCCTTACTACATGGACTTCTTCCCTCATCATCATGGGCTTCTTCCCTCACCACACATGCTTCTTCACTCACGACCCTGGGCTTGTCTTGATGGATCCAGACTGCAACCATCACTTCAACAAGACTGGGGCTCACCGCCAAGAAGACCACAAGAAGAGGATTAGTGGGATGCCATCAGAATCCACAGAATGGTGGTAATTTTTCTACTTAATCTGTCTATCTGTCGCTATCTTTCTTTCCCTTCACTTTCTTTCTTTCTGTCTTTTTCTGTCTCACATTTACCCTTAAATAAAAATCCTTACTATTGGCTTCGACATATGGTCTCATTTACACCTTAATTCAGGCAGAGGCACCTCTCTAATAAATTTAAAGAACCTGATCATAACACTACCCTAAACTTCCCCTGACACAGCTTCATACCACCCTCTTGGGTCCTATCACTGGTCACCAGAGAGAAGAGATCAGTGCCTGGCCCTCAGCTTTCCCTTGTGAGGAAGCTGTAGACCATGATGCTCTTTCCCCTCCATCTCCTCTCCATGATTCTATGATTTTTCTTTTAACACAAATTAGATAATATCATGGATGGTTGTCAGGTGTAAATGTTCTGCATGTTTGACCATTTCTTCTGTCAAAACTTTCTTGAGTGATTACTGAGGTCTTAATTTTGTGTTAACGATTCTAGGATAGAATTGGAACACCAAGTCATGAGGAGAAGTACCACATAGATTTTTCACTTCTCTTCCCTCCAAGTGGCATTGATCCGCAAGTGACTAATGGGGGCCCTCTGCCTACCCCATTTCTGTGATTACTGCTGCTCAATGACTGCCACAACATCATAAAGTGATTGTTCTAACAAAACAGTGCTTCATGTGCATGATGACCAAAAGTGGGAAATACTTCCATAGGGCTTAATGAGGCCCATGTTGCCTCTGGACCACCTACACTCAGTCCCTGCCAGACCAGTTTGCTGCTGAGGCTACAGAATGTCCGGTCATGGGCCAGGTTGTTCTTCAGTCCCAGCCATGCCCCAGCACAGAGATAATGCTGACTATATCACCTGAGCAGTGTGTATGAAAAAATAGTGCTCTGCTGATGCTTTATTTCAGTAGATTTTGACATAAGTAATCCTGAGGGGTTTTTATTTATGTATTGTTTGGTTGTGGTTCTTTTCATGGAAACAAATTAATTTGGTGTGTATTTGTTCCATTCCATGCAGTCTTCTCTGAAGCCACTAGGTGGGATGGACTCATTCTTCCCATTCCTGAGTGCTCTTTTGAAGAATCGTTCAGGACTTTGTCTTACCACCTTCAAACACAGTGCATGTCTCCTGGAGATGTGCCAGAGAAGCTAAAAAGAGTGCAGCATCACAAGGATGTTTGAAACCACAGAACTTGACAGCATGGAGATCCAGACATGGACACAGGGCCCAGACAGGGCAGCTTGGCAACTTTCCGGCAGTTCTCAGTGAAACAGTGAGACACATGGGTCTATCAAAAATCCAAAACACATTATGCACAGGAGAAATCCTTGATTTCATACAGCTGATATAAAGTAAAACAGTGTGCTGCTGTACAGGCTGACTTGTACAGCACACACGAATGGTGCTCCCTGAAGGGTCTATGATGGGTGGTGATCATTCGGATTGAAAGAAGATTAATAAAACAGGAGGAAAGGTAATAAAAATTGTTTTCTTGAACTATTATAATTAGTCTCTGTGTGTACAAGTGTAAATATTCATGTAGTCTCCTAACCAAATATGAAAACCTTTTTATTCAATCTCATGCTTCAGATTTAGAGCAATGTCCTCACAGCAGGGGGGTATCAAGCAGCTCCTGTTTGAAACTCTGCAGGCAGCACCTCTGAAAATCTCTAAAGTTCACAAAAATGCTACAGTGACANTGTGTGCAGTTTTTCAAATCTGTTTTTCAATCCAGGGTCATTAAAGAACCTGACAATTTCAAATCAAGACAAATTTCTATCTCCTTCTCCAACAAGTCTCTTCAATGCAAATAACTAATTAAAAGGCTTTCTATTTTGGACACTTTCTGTTTAGCCACTGAAAAAAATAAAGCTGAAATAAAATTTCTAATCAAGGTCTAAAAAAACCTGTCACTTGTAATTCTTCATAAGGCATGATGGCTGCAGTAACTATGAGATTTTTTTTACACAGTGATTTGGGTAGCTACAGTGTTTGAGAGAAGCTGAATTACATGTGCGTTTGCCTGGATAATAAAGGAAACAGTGGCAAAAGTCCCTACAAAATCCTGATGTAACAATAGAACAAAAGGAACAAGAAGAAAGGACTGAAGAAAAAAACACCTGTACTAGGCCTGCTAACATGTTCTTGGAAACTCAGCAGGTGCCACTGAGGTCAAATTTTCGAACAGTAAACAAGAAGTTCAACTTCCTTTCTGCCACTGTGGATGTCTTCAGCAATATAACAAACATTTTCTGTCATGGGAGTAAAATGGAAAGATTTTTGATTTCTTGAGAAACTTCATCTCATCTCTCACTGACACACACACACACCCTACTGCCCCCACGCCCACTCTTCCTAATTGCATCTTGAGCCATATCAAGCAGGAAATTTTTAAGCCAGCTAAACAGTGATGACTATTAGGGTTTTGTCTGTGCTCTTAACTGAAAGTTTATACAATAACAGTAAAAAGAAAAATGCACTGTAAAAGTGAATATATGTGATAAATTTAGAGCAGTTGGGTAACCTTATTTAAAAGTAGCTGATGACTTAGTTAAGTTTGTAGGTTTTTTAATCTATGCTGAGTGACTCTATCAATATCATTTATTAACCAAATTGTATCATGTGCAAACGTACATAATTTTTGCTTGGAACTGGCATCACAGACTACAAAAACATAGCTATTTGCTTCTTTGTGTTCTCTCTTTTCCTTCTACATCTGCAACTTTCTTCCATTGCTAGAATCTTTCCTGTATTCCAAATACATTGAAAAACATGCTGAAGGGTTCAGTTGATTCCTAGACTAACTCATCCAAATGCTAATATGCAAATCACTGCTGAAAAAATCTACCTTTAATAGCTGTTGTTTAGTTGTTTGGGTTTTTTTCACATTTTCATTGGAACATAAGTCATTTTACTGTGCTTGTATGATATGACTACTTCTTTCAGTAACTGCAGGACAGAATACACCTGGTGTGCTTCAGCTTTGGGATTTTCCCTCCTTCCTATAGCTTTTGCACATTTCTCCTGATTCTTATATATCTAAAATTGTCCTTTGTACAATCTTATTAGCTGACCCTAGACAATCTCTGATGTTCTTTTCTTTCCCTTATCTTTTTTTTATTATTCATAGTTTCTAGTTTATAATAATCACTTTGAACATCTTTCTTTTTTTTCTGAACTGTTTTATATGATTATCCAATAATTATTAGGGTTTTCACATTCCCTCCAAATCAAGTTCGTTGGGGTTTTTGTGGGTTTTTTCCCCCATGTGGTTCTCTCCTTAAATTGCAAGATTGTGACCAGATGACATTTTAAAATTACTTTTCAATTTGTGTTTGCAATTGTTTGTTTAAATTCTTTTATTCCGTCTGATCTGATTCAAGTAGTTTTGAGATGCAGTTTTGCCATACAAAGCCTTTCTCTTCCTCATTTGTCCGTTTTGCCTTACAAAGCCTTTCTCTTCCTCATTTGTCCATTTTGCCTAAATAGGTTAAAATCAATATTTTAGTGTCTCCATTATGCAGATTTTTCTATAGGAAAACCACTGAATTGTATTTGCCTCATCTAAATGAGATGTTCTGCACTAAAACAAGGTCAGCTGATGCTCTCCTTCCCTTCAGTTAGCAGTAGGTCTGGGTCAACTATTTGCAGCTGCCAATTCCTTGCCAAAGCCAGCTGCTGAATCAAAGGTCCCTGAAAGTACAGCCACAGCAAGCAATTGTGGTTACCTCCAGGGCTGCAGGGGTGGAAATTTACCATCACCATGTGGTTTCCCTTCCCATGTGGTATGTGGAAGCACAGGCCAATTTCATAAACCTGGATGTCAGCTCAACTTAGTGCATACAAATTTCAGCAGCAGCAGCAGCAGCAAAGCTGACTCTAAATTAAATTTTGTGAATAATTAGACATATTTGAATATGTTTCTGCCAATGTCAGATTTTCAGTTCTTAGTCCTGTAAGTATTGAACCACCTTCAACAGCCAGCTATTAGCTACTAGAAGGTTTAAATTATCTTCGTGAGGGTCTGCACACCTACTGGACAGTGCTTAAGGATTTGAAAATCAAAGGTGATTGAAAATTATAGCCATGTGAGTGCCTCTGTTTAGAAATAACTGTCTATTCCTTTCTTGTATAAAATAAACAACTTGATTTCTTAACTTGATGATCTTGATAATCTTAACTTGACTGAGTGAAGAATGTATTTATTATTGAGAAAGAACTCCTATTGAAGAAAGGAATTTTAACTTCAATTTTGAAAGGTCATTTTAAATGTTTGAAAGGTCATTATTGATGCACCAGAGACTAGTGTTTGAGACATATTTCCATGCAGCTATGGCAGGTGTTTCAAAAGACCCTAGCACAAGAGAAATTTGGATATTGATTGCCCAACATTGAGCATTTTTCATCCAAATGGTGAAAATGATTCCTTTTCCCATCTCAGGCAGTTTATCCTGAGCTGGCAACAATATCCACAGAGTATCTTCCATCCTGACTCCAGGGTCTGCTCTACTGAATCCTCCACCTCCCATTCTCTCCTTCACTGCATTTGAGCCAAGCACAGTTCTCTCACTTTTCTTTATTTGGTCAGTAGCTGTTTCATTAATGAGTCACTGAAATTTCTAACAAGATGCATATCACTTGCCAGAAAAAGTTTGTTGTTTCAATTTATTTTCTCCCATCTCATAAAGGGCTAACATAGTATTGCTCTTCTTAAATTGAAAACGGCACTTCTTTTGTTTATCCTAAAGTTCCCACTGTAGTTTGGAGCTTCCCTGAACAGTCTTTTTCTATTTTTGTCCATCTCTAAGCATTTTCTTTATAATTAAAATTTTCTAAAAATCTGCTTTTAAAAGGGAACTCGGCAAGTGACATGTTGTCGTGTAACTGTGCACTGATCATCAATGTTTAATTAAAACCTGCAATTGAGAGGTGATGGCCTTCCTAAGAAATGAATTTACTTTAGCAATGAAAGTCTAGGGGGGCAGTTCTCTCCCTGTCACAGATCGACTTAAAAGACCAGAGAGACATGCAGGAAGACAACTAACAGTTCTGTGCATATTTATGGACTTGTTGTGCATGTGGTAAGTACTCTCCTGACAGCTAGTGTTAAATCCAATCAATCATCACTTAAATACATCACTGTGTATATTCACCTCACTCCTTCATTAGCATTCATTAGCAATTAATCAACACAGCAGTAGTCTCTGGAAAGATCAACAATCCATAAGGTACATTTACATTAAAGATGAGCAAGTGAACATTTGTTCCACTTCAGCTAAGTCTTGTGTATTGTCATTTCTTCAAGGAGTGAAAGACATCGATCAAGCAAATGATTGACTGATTGATTGATAGATATAGCATGCCATCTATTGCCTCTGAAGACCATTTTTCTTCAAACCAGTGTCAGACAGTAGTTTTGCTCAGAAAAATCTTTCGGACTTCAGTTTCACAGTATGTGTTTTACCATACTGGTTAAAAACATCTTTCTGCCTTAAATCCACAGACTTTTGAGACAAACTGTTGCTGAATCCCTTTCAATTTGTAAAAGAAGACCATATTCTAAGGTACAGAGGTCCAGACATGCCCTTTTAGCATCAGGCATGAAATTACATCTGTTTTGCTGATTCACTTCTTCAGCCAAAACAATTAATTAGTAGCATTTCTGAGGCAAAAATGGGAGGGGGAAAAATTATATTAAAGCATATAAAAATACAGCCCTATTTTTTGTTCTATTACATTAAGAAATAGTAAATCTTAGTAGTTTCAGAGACATTTACAACTCTGTGTGAAACTAACTAAACTAAGTTTAATTGAAGTAGTTGTTCAGCTCCACTTATGACATAAATATATACTGATAATGATATCTTTAGTGTTTATCTTAAATACTCTTCAGATTTTATAGCAGTGAAATTATATAATCAAGTTTTAATTTGATTATTTTCTTTTGTGATAGAAAATATGGTTCAAAATAAAAACCTTTTTAACCTTAGATGCAGAAATTAATGTAAAAGATAATTTATCACCTTATATTCAATGACATTCAGTGAAATTAAAAATGCATTAAAAATGCATTAATAAAAATACCAAGTTGCTGAGACACTAAGTAAACATGTATTTCTTCAGTAATTCTTTTGCTTTCATGGAGCTGCATTTAGCTGCTATCACTGTGTTGTTAGCGTGATGAAAAATCCACTATCTAATAAACATTCAGTGCTATGTGAATATGGATGGAAAGCTTCCTTTTTAGTACACCAGCTATGGATTTGGCTTGCTACTTTATCTGCTTCAATATATCTCATCATTTGTTTCATGATTTCTTTTTAATTACTTTCCCATACAAGTGCTGTCTCTTTCTTAGCTACAACTTCATATACCTTTGGAGAGAAATAACTGGGTGTATGACCTCCCCATGGTTTACCTCAGGGTTACTAAGCCTGTCTTATACCAATATTTCAATGCAGAAGTTTGCTAAGATTTGAATAACCCCAAAGTGAAGTACTGTGAATGTGCTTAAATAGTGATTTATGTCTTCCATGTATAGTGTGGGGATAAGAAGAGAAGGATTTGTTTTCCGTATTGCAGAAATAGAGAATTGCATGGTCATTACATTTAATAAATGATTTTGATGTTCTGTTTCAGTATGATTTGAAATGAACACTTCCCTATTTGAAAGTCTTCATGTCCTTTGTAGAAATATTCAGACCCTGAAAGGTCACATCGGGGAAAAATTTGTTATGGGAAATCCGGTAGGCCATATCTGGTACCAGGATACCTGCAGAACCCTGCCAGAAATAAAGGCTTCTCTACAAAAATATATTGATGTGATCAAAACTCTTCAGCATTTCAACACAATGAAATACTAAGCACAATTATTCCAAGGAATTTTAAGAATAGCTAAGACTACTCATGCTGCCTGTCATCTCTGCTTGATTAGCTTCTCAGAGTTGGCTTGGCAGGATTCACAATAGATCAGGGTACCAGCATCCTTGGCTAGAGAGATAGTAAACAAAACAACAGTGTGGATTCCTCTACCGCTTTATCTGCCCTCTCCTATGCTACTGTCCTTATCAAAAAACTCTGACCTAGCATAAAGATAAGGTCTGCTCCTCTTTCCCTGGGCATCCTGTCTTCTGTGCAGGAAAGGCAACACTTCACCTTTGCATTCAAAAAATGGTTCTTTAAACTTCATTTTTTGTATGACTTTTGATTCAAATTTTTCTCTCATTTAAAAACAATCCCTCAAACACACATTTTTGTTTTACACATAAGCACTGAAATTCGTTAAATTAAATCTTTACTTTGCAGAGGGAAGCCCAACAGTAATTGTTACTTTTTAAACTCCTTTTCTATTTCTAGGAAACTTCTATGAACCATTTTATAGTATGATGATAGTGCAATGAGTAGAACTTGTATTCAAGACGATTAGACAACCAGTAACATAAGGCACTACTGAATTTCTCAACCCTACAGGCAACAGAAATGGTAGAGCAGATTTTAGGGAAATTTTACACATTAGTACATAAACAGTCTGTCAAAAAATCACACCCTTCAGATGTCTGCTTCTGACAGTCTTCAAGACATTAAAAAAAATCATAAACGTGATTTGCAATAGAGACATTTACTAGCCTTAATATACAGAGAGTGTCATCACTAGGCAAATCCAGGAACGTCAAGTGAGGATTATTAGAGTCTGAAATACCCATACAGAAGAATGGCATGTGTGGATGCATGTTACCCAAAAAATCATGAACTTCTCTACTCAATGACTGGTTTGATCTTTAGCCCATGATCCCTTGTAGCATGGCCTTACATGCTTTGACAATGTGCAGACATAACTGTAAAAAGGAAAAGCAGGGGTCTATGAAAAGGTTCAGTAAAATAAGAAAACTGGGGCTTGTGGAATTTAACATGAATTATTAAAAGGAAAGAAGCATTGGCAAGGACAAGAAACAGAAACGAAGAAAGGACTGAGAAAAGGAGAGAAACATGATCAAAATAAAAGATCTGAAGATGAATGAAGAGTCTGAACCACACTTGGAAAGAAAACAAAGTTTATCTTCGCTGCATGTTTTGACTGATATGTGACTCCATGGCATTTTTTATTCAGGTTGGTATGTCCAGGCAATAGCTACTAAAAGGTTTGCAGAGTTTTGGTGAGTTGACAGTCTCAGTCCAAATGTCTGCAGTCAGACATTCAAATTACAAGGGTTCCAGGATAAAACAAGAAACAACATGGAGATGGAGCCTAAATCACACTCCCAGGTGTAGGATTGCTCTGTCTTTCGTCTGTGCAGCTGCACTAGCTGGAATCAGCATATCTGGGACTGGCTCTAAGGTCTCAGGAGCCAGTGTTATCAAACTGGTACCTTTCAGGTCATTACAGTCAATAATTCCTTTTTAAGTATGAAAAAGAAAAGAAAACAAAGTGAGATGATTAAAAAGCCAATTAGCAGATCAAAGTATGAGAAGCTAAGTCCTGGAGGGGGAAAAGAATGCATGTATGGTAATTTAGGCAGTGAGGAAGATAATTAGAACAGGATAGTGATAATAGGATAAGCTAGGGATCAAAAACCATAGAGTTGATTGGAAAAGGAAAAGAAAATTAGGGAAAATCTTAATGACTCTTTGAATAAAACAATTAACCACATAAATATTAGAATGAAAACTTGCCCAGAAACCACACTGACCTCTTTGTAAGGACAACAGTGATCCACAATTCTCAAAAAAGCATATTTTAAACTCTTCTTCCCTTAGAATCATTTAATTGTTTCTGATGCAAATAGCTTTTGAGATAGTGAGCTGGATATGGAAGATGTAAGTGGAGCAGCCAACAGAGATTAGAGTTGCAAAGGCAGACTTACCCATCTCACCCTTCCTCCTTATCTTTTTCTTAATTTTATCTCCCTTTTTCAACGAAGACCTTATAGTTTTGGTGTTAAAGTTTGAGTCCTGATTCACTTTCTAATCTTTGTTTTGCTTGACTTCCTTCCAAATTCTTTCTTTGTCTACAGTTCTCACAGCTCTAGCGCTCTGGAGGAGTTTGCTCTTAGCCAAAATTTCTGTTGGTCTTTTCTCCCTGTGTTGTGAGCACACATCCCCCTTCTCAGCCCTGTGCCTGCCTGAACTCCTGATCTTATCCCTGCTGTTGTCCATTTGATCAAAACATGCTACTCAGGGACCTACAACAGATGGGACAAAGAATGAGGGGAAACAGAGAACTTTCTTTTTTGTGAGGTTTCCAAAGACCACCCTTGAGCTTTGGCTCCAAGTGCTTCACAGCATTGTGAATCCACAGATTTCTGTGTTCTCCTTCACAAAGTCCTGTGAGTCTTTAAACAGAAAGGCCCCTAACAGTTTGCACCCCACGGCTCTGTCAAAGCAACAACATGCTTGCATAAATATTGTTTGGCTCTAACCCTTTCCATGTGGCTTATACCACAGGAAGTTCGCTTTCTTCTAAAGAGCCTGAACATGAGTGGGGGTAAGAATGAGTTTTGGTCTGTGAAGTATGAATTAGCCTTTTAGAGACAGCTGGGACTCAAGAGAGAAGGAAGGGTTTGCAATATAACAAGTAAGAACAGCAAGGAACAAAGCTGTGAAGAAAAAGAAATAAATCAGAGGCATAAGCAGAAAAATAAACATTTCCTTTGTATTACCTAAGGAACTTCCAAAGTTATATGAACAATGGAATGTCACTGGACAAAGAACATGGTCATTAATGCCAGCAATGTATCTTGTCAACAATACAGAAAAAGAAAGGATCTTCTCTGAAGAGCAACCAGTAAAGATGAAATACCATTCAACTGGAGATTTCCCTGACTCAATAATATCAAACAATATGTCTCTTGAGTGTTCATCTATTGCTTTGGTGACAAACAGAGGGAAAAGATGAAGTTGCTATACCTCTGCGACCTGACAAAGCTCTGGTGGTAACTTCCTATTTCTTATGCAAGTAAAGAGCCTGAAGAATAGGAATGCAAAGTAATGCTTGCTATTCTATTTAAAGTATCTCTTACCTCTCTGGTGCGTAACTCACTGCATGAAATGGAAAGTTGCAGTTGGACCAGAACAAGGTGATAAATGCCCAGCTTCAGGTCAAATTCTTCCTGCTTTCTCAATCCTCAGTAGCTGTAATTGTGTCACTGATACATAACTTTCTTTTCTTTCTGAAAACAACTCTCTTGTCAGGTCTTCCTCTTGTGGAGAGGAGAAGAAAAGACATATTTCTGAAAATGTCTGCCTTGCTAGCAGGGCAGGAAAGAAAAGAAAGAAATTATCATGTCTATTCTTTCTTTCACAACCTTCTCATTTCCTCCAGGTTATAACCCACTGTATTGCTTTTAAGTAGTGATTAATGACAATTCTGAGTCAGTCCTTTGCTATGATGAGTCTAGAAAATAACAGCAAAAGACCTAACAAACACTAGAGGTGGGAGCTCTAAAAGAAGAAAGCTGAAGAAGGGAGGGAGACTGTCTATGTCTGCATAACTGATGGGTTCAACAGCCCTTGGCCCCACAAAAGCTGACATCAGTAAGCTATTCCAGGCACCCAAAGCCCATCTCCCCTTTTCAAAGGAAAAATACAGTATGTACCGGTAACATGATACACACACTTATAACACTCTCCACTATTCTCTAAATTTGCATGTTTGTTGGAAGGACACAGTAAGATGTGTCAGGGGTTTGGGTTGCTCTGTTTAAGTATTTCTGTAGCAGATACATGGTTTCAGATTTTGGACTTCAGTCTTATTTTCCACTCCAAGAAACCTGAGACATTACGCCATTACATGGCATCACATGTCTCGTATCAGATTTGCTTAACCTACACTGGGGTTGTTTATAGGACTTAACTTTTTTTTTTGCTCTTTTCCAATGAGTTTGGATTTATATCAGTTGTAGTTGTCTTTAAACTAGACATTTAGTCTAACCTGCTTATCTAGCCCCTTGTTATAATGAGAGAATAAAGCATGTCCAAGGATGATTCGTCCTGCTTATCTTATATATCTGTCTTAAAAGAAATTGCTGTATGGAAAATCATCTGCTTGGTACCTGTATCCCACAGCAATGCTGGTTTTTGGGGAATAGAAGGAAGTGTGGAAACAACATGACAACTTCACACAAACAACTCATTGTCAAGATTTGGCATGGAACTCTACTTTTCTTGGGCAAAATTACATATGAAACATTAGCACCTAACCTTTGACCATTTTTGACAAGTAACCAAATCTCAGAATTGTTCTGTGTGATATTGATATTTTTGCTCTTTACTTTTTCCTTTTTATTTACAGTCCTGATTTTATCTAATTTTTTATTTTATACTAGCATGGGCTTCTAGTGTATTCTGGAAACTCTTTCATTTACAATTAGTATCCCATGTGTTTCCAGCCCTTTAAAATATTTTCTTTCCTAAAATAATTACCACTTTTGTTACACCTTTACATTGGTTTAGATTAATTTCCCTCACTTTCTTTGCCTGGAAATGTGGAAAACTGCAGTAGAGTTTTGCCTCTGTGACATCAACATGGTCAGAATTTCTCTAGTTTTCTCAGTATGGTCCATGGAGAGAAAATTTGGATCTTCTTCTCACAGCTGCAATTAATCAAGTAGAGCTTTCTTCTGGTAATTTGCAATGCTAACTTTTTTGCTTTAAAATTTTCTTTTGAAAAATCTTGAAATCCACTAATAATGCATAGAAACTACCCAACTTTTTTCCAGAAACTTGTGGTGGTTTGACTCATCCCCTCCATATGATTATATTTCCTTTCATGCAGATTCTGCAATGCTGAGTCATTCTCTCTCAGAACTCTCAGAGAAAATGGATTGTAGTGGATGTTGACCCTCCCCTAGTCTTGTTTGTTTAACACAGCAGTTTACATGCATTCAGTAAAAAGCTGAGAACTCCAGCACTCAGAAAACAGGAGATACAGAGTTAAGCTGAAAGCCCAGCTTCAAGACTTTTTCCTGCTGTGATGGGGCTTTATTTCATTACTTTGTTTGTTTGTGCGTTTATTTTTGGAGAATGATGAGCTGTCCATTGTTTTACTTCATTATGAAAACTGAACTATTGTTCAGGAGCCCTACAGTGTGGAATGGGCTCTTATTTGGTTTCCTAAAAGAAAACAAAATTAATTAAACTATAACTCTTTCTCCTTGGTTTATGGCTTAAAAGATAGTGCCTTTTTATTGTTATGCACTCTCTAGTAATTATTACCACTTGTAGTATACTGCAGACTAGAAACTGTGCCTTTAATAGGGCAGAGATTTTCGGTTCATATCCCTCAGTTATATCTTCCTATTATAGTGAGGCTGTGATCTAAGTGCCCTTGGTGTAATTGACAAATACATCACAAACAATACCTTAAAAGTGGAAGAGTGCAATTCAGCTTTGTTTAACAGCAGCAAGATGGGCATTACCACTTTCCTTCATTTTGCAGCCCTAGATGCATTAGGCTGTGTTAGAATCCACATTACTCAGAGAAGCCAGATCACCAGCTGGTCTGAGTCAGTCTGTACATCTGATTACTGAATTGGAAGATCCTGTGGAAACTATGTTAGAGGGTGAGAAAAAGTGTTAATTTTTTCTCTTTTGGGCCTGATGGCATAGAAAATGATTGATCTTCCCAGGACCTTTTGGGCTGTAGTACTGGAAATGACAACTGTCAGGGCTGGCCCTGGCTCTGCCCACCACTATGGTTCAGCCAAATGTGCCTTGTTTTCTGAAGTCTGTAATGTTAACCTGGCTTATGTTTTCATCAAAATTTCAACAAATTTTTTTTTATGTGAAGTTATTCTTAGTTCTTAAGTCTTGTAGAGAAACATATTGGAAACAACGCTTTATGCAAAGCCCTTAAATTCATACTTGAAAACCTTATTGGGCAGATTTAGCATAAAAAGGCAAAACCTGCCTGCACTTAGAAGCACACAAGTTTAAATTTAATCTTAAAAGTAAGGAATTGCCAAGTGAGGTTTGAACAACTTGATGTTTGTTCAGGAGAACGATAATGCCATGTAGAATGGGCTTCTCAAGCATGAAGCCACGGAGATTAAGTCTTTTTATTCTGTCCACTGTCAACAGCATCAAAAAAAAAAACCACCAACCAAACAAAAAACCCAACCAAACTAAAAAACCCAACAACCCAAACAAACAAGCAAAAAAACCACCTTGGGTCAAAGAAGAGCAGCTGGAAGAAAGAGACACTGCCTTTCAAAAATTTGTTGTAACTTGAGAATATAAGTACATAAATAATTAGCCAAATAGTTTCCAATTATAATGTTAAAACTGCATGTATACTTCAAGGCAATTGCAGAAGAAGGTGGAATAATCTCATTCAATGCAGCCAAACCCCTGGAGAGATACAAAACTTTAAAATGCATGATTCACTGTACTCACTATGAAATAACTAAAATGTATGTGAGATCAAATATATAATGGCATGCAACTGTACATATACTGAAACTCATGCTACTTTTTTAAAAATCAGTGTTTAGGAAAGATTTCATACATTCATTATTTAAAAAATTAAAATACAGCAACACTACTAACATATTGCTCTGGAAGATTTTATTTTAAGAATTACTATTACACTATCATAATTTTATTATTATACCCCTAGCTTAGTATGACATTCTCCTTATTTTTACCAGATAATAAATATCTGCTGTTTCTTTATTTTTCTTGAGTATATTGCTTTTCCCTTCCAATTGCAAAAATAATTTTAATTTCAGATATGAAATAGAGGTTTAAGACATCATGTACTCATAAAAGGACTAGTAATTGCAAGGTAGTGTGAGAAGTAAATTATTACAGGTAAATGTGTTAATAATTCTGATTTGAGACGTATATTTATAAAATGGAACTTCCGGAAAAAAATAAAATCTCAGTAGACCTATTCTATCATATTTAACAAAGCTACATACATGATTTAATTGTTCTGGTGAAGATGCAGACCACAGGTTACCTAAGAAGTCCACAAATGCAAATGTAAAATGTAAAAATTGACCAAAAAATATATATAAACTTCCCTCTGAACAGAGAGCATGGACACAATCCTTGACTAAGGAAATGGGGTTTCATAATAACTTTTATTGAAACTTTGCCTTTTGATGGGAAAGAATGATAATTCCTTAATTCTGGACTGTCACTGAGGAATATCCATGGGTGTTTCATGAAACTCATAGTGTGTTTTGAGGGGGCCAATCTTCAGTGGTTTGGGTGCCTGAAACTGAACTAGTTCTGCCAAATCTTCAGTTAGCTAATTCTGCCAAATCTATGTGACCTGCAGTGGATCTCTCATGGACTCCAGCAAGTATTGATCAGGCTTGTACATGGCATCATACATAGAATAATATTCTATATTTCAATGAAATAATATGTTATAATTTAGTGGATAATTTGTTTCATAAAAATGTTAAATTTGCAGAAGTAAGTGCCCTTCCTTCCCTTCCTCCCTCCCTCCCTTCTCCCCTCTTTCTTTTCTTTCTTTCTTTTTCTTTCTTTCTTTCTTTCTTTCTTTCTTTCTTTCTTTCTTTCTTTCTTTCTTTCTTTCTTTCTTTCTTTCTTTCTTTCTCTCTTTCTTTCTCTCTTTCTTTTTCTTTCTTTCTTTCCTTCTTTCTTTCTTTCTTTCTTTCTTTCTTTTTTTTTTTTTGGCTTTGGAAACGGGTTTCTGAAATGTCTGAAATCTTTTAACTTTCTTAATGTTATTCCAGACCCTTCTAGGCAGTTAGGGCTGACCTCTGTATTTATAAGAAATTTCTTAACAGAATTAATTTGTTGTACTCTGTAGCCTTTCTACAACTTATTTGCTATAAATCATTTCTAAATTATATCTCAGTTATGCCATTTAGTTTTTCAGTCTTCTGATACTTGTGCTTTATTATCAAAACTTTACCTGTTTCATCTAGTCTCATTCTAACAATCTTTGCATATTTTCTCAGGTAAAGACAAAGCTAAGCCACCTCCTTGTGTTGAAATGTATCTGCATTTAGAAAACAGTTTCATGGCCTTCCCGCTAATTTTATGAGTTGGTTTTTAAAAGAACAGAATTGAGATGTTTTTATTGATGTTTTTATTTTTTCCCTCGGAAAAATTGATTTTAATGCGCAGTCCTACTTAAAAATCGATGACACAACCTGACTCAGGTTTTGGCACTGAAAATCTATCCTATTCTCAGTGGACATGAGTTTCATAAGCTTAGAATCTGAAGACGTGTTATACAAAAGGCAGAAATTCTCCCCTGGGGTAAAATGTCAACTGAGTTCCCGTGCATCTTAACAAAGCAGTCTAATTGGCACTATTCAAATACAGAAGGTGCTTATATCCAGGTAAAATCTATATGTGTGTGTGTGTGTATTTATTTTTGGAAATAATATTTATCAGATCTCAATGAATTTGGTTTATTAATGAGTTCTATACTTGTTTACACTTTAAGCTCAATTTATCTGTGACATAACACTCCCTATCATTGTCTCATGGTGATACTAGAAATATCTGGAAGTTCACAAAAGAAGACTGATAATCTATGATTAATTAAAAATAGGATTTAATTAAGAATATAGAGAAGATTGAATAGGTGGCCTGATATGGAAATATCAAGGGTAGGTTTTGTGCTCCCTGAGATTCTGGATCCATCTTCAGATAGGAGTACCTGGGGTGGGTAAGACTAAGGAAAAGGGAAATAAACTAACAAGGTTTATGATGAACTTTGATCAGTTTATGGAAAATATCATGTGACGACTCTGAAAGTTTCTTTCTGTTTTACATTTCCATACCTTTCCCTGAGCCCTGTACAACACCAATGACATTTAAATGAAATTTAGAGGTATCTCAGTGATATTTGAAATTATGAAATTCAAAACCAATAAATACTAATATGTTTCTATCTTGGGCATATTTGGCTTCAAGGACTGTTGCCAAAGTTTTGCCAAAAGAAAGGTTTATGCCAAAAAATGTAGTTGCTCTGAAACAGAAGTTGGATGTTGGGATTAACTGTAAATTTTTTTCCATCCAGGAGCAGCTACTACACCTCGCTTGTCAGAGTTTACGTCAGTATTGTGGTTTTTATACTTTCTTTGAGGTATCTTCTTTAAGGCCATCCCCGAAATAAAGTGTTTGACTAGAATGATTTTGGATCTTATCTGTGGTGGTCAGGCCTTCTTAACTAAAAAAACAATTGTTCACAATCGTATGTTCTTGTTGAAAGCCTCACAGGCCTGTGGATAGTACTGTTCTCTCATTAAATCATCAATAAAAAGTACAAATCAAAGATAATACTAAAGATCTTGTTTTATAAATGTCAAGAATTTAATATACTGGTGCAGATTGTGTACAGGAGACAAGTTTGAACAGATAGCTGCCATCTAGATGGCATAGATCATCGAGAAAGCAGATATCTTTCCATAATGAGCAAACACCAAAACTTGAGGTGGTCCCCTAGGATAAAACCAGCTTCCATAATGGATCTTTGATGTTCTGTGTAATTTTCACAGCTTTCACAAGACAATAGAAAGAGTAGGAGGGTCCAATACTTCCAAGGTTACCATGGCTTAGTGTGAAAACAACTGCATTCTTAGGAAGGCAACATTAAGGAAAAGAAATAGAAACATCAGCTACTACTGCTTATACTCAATGCAGAGAATGGAGTCTGAGTTCTTGTGTCCTTTCTCTGAACCAAGTCGCTGGTTAGGTCACATCAGGGTGACTTTTACAATTTGCTAACTTTCTAAAAGAGGGATATTTTTATTTTCTTCCTTCAGCAAGCATTTTGAGATTGAGTGAAATTATGCTTCTGAAGTGATTTGTAGTATTTATGTGAAAGTTATAACATGAAAATGCATGTTTAAGCAGAAGGTGTTAAATAGCTAATAATTCAAAAATAATATAATAATTTATTGTTATCATTTGCATCAGTATTTTGAATTTTTTTTTAAATATTTATGGAACACATAAAGTGTCATACTATGGACAAAAAAAAAAAAAGGCAATGAAAAGTTAGAATAAATGACAGAACCATGATGACAAATGAGGAAAAATACAAATAGTTACAGAAAAGCATCAGTTATAAACTAACAGAAGACTGAATCACTATAGTGCATATAAATATAGTGCAACAATAATTTTGATGAGTCTTTATCACAATTCTGTGATACAAAGTATGAAATAAAATAAAAAAGGACATGGGACCAATGATACGTCAGTCTACATTATGCTATTAATGAAGAATAAGGAACAGCATGGAAATTGATAGATCTTGGAGGATAGGAAAATGACAACTTTGTGCTCTTCTTTAATAACCTGAAAGATTTATCACTCCCTTTGCCTGTTGAAGCTATAGGCAATTTTTCTGTTGTATGGTACCTGAAGTTATTATACAAAGAAAAAGGCAGCAGATATGCAGCAAAGATGGAACTGAAGAGGAGAATGAAGATAAAATATCGCAGAGATGACCACCGTGACCATGTTACTTCTAACATGCCAGTCCTCACTTTTGCGGTATTCTTTCACTTGAATCTTATCTGGACTTGACTAAAATAGGCACTTGGATTTTCAAACACTGATAATAGGTATGTTCCCTCAACAGAAGCTCATTCTCAAGAAAGTGTTTGATAACACATTTTTCTGCTGAGTAATGGACCGTGCATTGCTTGTTACTATACAGAGCAGCACCCATTTTCATGAGCTTTAACAGTGACTTTGGACGACACGTGGGACTAAGGCTGCATGTGCAAACACAAATCACTATCATAGGACCATTTCTCCAAAGAGGGTGTATGGGAGTGTCTTAATTTCTGTCATGATCTTTTTTTCCCATTTTCTTGTATGATAACCTGATTGGGATCAAAAGATAGTTGCTATGCAGGACAATATTTACTCAAAATGGGAATAATCTTTCTTCTTAATCTCTTCTGCCATCTCAACTGATACAGGCTTGGCAGTTCTCCACCACCAGTCTTAGCACAGCTTTTCATTCTGTTTAACTGTTGGAAAAAAATCAGATTTTTTCCCCCCAAATTTCTGCTTCCTCACAGTTTAATCTATCACCTAATTTTTTATTTTTTTTTAACCAAGGATTCCCAATCCATGCAGTATAGCTGCTTTTGGGCAGATATCTCCAGATCCAGAATACGCATCCTATTACACCATTCAGATCACCTTCTTTAACTGCAAACTTCAGAGTTATGTGTTCTCACTTATGGACATTGTGCTCACTGTTCTAAACATCTCTTGTGGATTGTTTCTTTACACTTTGAAGGTAGTACTGCCATCTATGTGAATGTATGTGCATATACAATGTCCACAGATGATCAGTTACCAGATGCTCAAAATTAGTCTTCAGTCTGCAATTTCTGAGGTACATTACCAGACAGGATATGAAGAAAAAATTAGAACACAGAGAGTGCTAAATTATCCTGACTCCACAGCAATCTCCACACATTACTTCAGATTTGGAAGGCACCACATGTTGACATAAAATAACAAAGTCACGAATCCCTGGCCTACCCATTCAAATGTTTAGCCATCATAATGCTGAGTAAATGGGATAATGCATTCAGAGGGTCATCAATAGTATCTATCACTTGGTATAAATATCTGTGGAAACAAAAACTTTTGACCTCCTGGCTGAATTGGTGTGTCATGATCAGGGTAGAAGATTACCATCTCCCCAGGACTGTATAGTATTGACAAGGTTAGAGAGAAGGTGAATATGGACAGGCTGCCCAGTGAGTCTGTGAAATCCCTATTACTGAAGAACTCAAAAATAAGACTGCACAAGGCCCTGACCAGCCAGATCCAGCCACCATGCTAGCCCCTGTTATGAGCAGAAGGTAGGACATGGTGACCTCCAGAGGTCTGTCCCACTGTAAGACGAACATTCACCTTTTGAATACTGGCAACCAGCTGCTCCCATTGCTGCCTCTGGGTTCAGCTGTGATCATCCTACAAATGCTAATGTGTCACATTAGCAGGGTCCCACCCTCACTCCTTGCAGAGATCAATGATCGGCCCTTCCACCCAACTCAAGAGGCAGAGAAGCATGAAGTTGTGCAGAAATCCAGTGCTAGAACAGAAAAAAAACCACTGAAAAAATATTTTTGTTTCCCACTGGAAACAAATCTGAGCTGTTCTGGTGAATTTTTTTTTGATGGGAACTCAAACTGAGCTGGAACAATTTTGGCCCCAGCTAAATGGAGAAACATCTGGTTCCAGTCCCTGTCTGCAGGGCTGAAGAGACCTAAAGACTTCCAGAACAGTTAGAGACGAGAGGTTATTCAATGTATCATTTCTGATATGCTTCTTCAGTAATCCACACATGAATGAAGAGAGGTCTGTGGGGGTAACTATAAGCATAGTTTGATTGACTGCCTATTATTGCTGCAAAAAAAGCCTTTTCTCACTTAAAAAAACCCCTTCATGCTACTTTTTGAGAATCTTCCTTTGCACTGCTTACCTTACTGCAATTTACAGTTTCACAGATAGCATAAAGGTGCTCATATTTGATGTATCCTTCCATTTTCATCCACCCTCCCCTTGCTCTGCAGCCCCCTTTTCTAAAACTGCTAGTAGAATCATTTTCTTTATTCTAAGACACAATTATTTATAATCAATTAATAAGCATTGCTGAGGCTTTTGTTTGTCTGAAGCGTCATTTCCTATTCAGTTTTTGCATCTGAACTATTCAGCAGTGTTTTTTGGTTCTCTCTGAAAATACTCTTGAGAAGCCATGCTTATCAGCCAAGAAGCATCCGACAGCAAAGCATGTGCATTTATAAAAAGACTATCACTTTTGTGCTAACTTTGATTGCCAGTTTCTACACTTAAAATGAAAATGAAGCTGGTGGTAAAGCCACACTGCTAGATATCTGAATTCATTACGCTGAATTTCCTTTCTTTCCTTCAATTCCCTCAAGTGGCATAGATTAATTTATAAAGTGTATGTGTTTTTAACATCTGCAAAGTTCTCATGTGAATTGATTACTGAGAATAAAACTTAAAGCAGCCATTTTGTGAGTCGTACAAATATTATTCCGCTTAATGATTTTTGCACACCTGTATTTTTGAATGTCATTTTGGGAAGTGGGCGTGGTATAGGGGTAATTAGGGAAGTTACTTTACTGACAGAGTAGGAGGACAAAGCATAAAGAAGTCGCATTGAATGCAAGGACTGATTTTCCAAAGAGATTTGTGGGGAGACATTTTGAATCCACAAAATTTGCCCTCCACAATAAATGACTCAAAATGCTTCTTCCTCTGAACAGCTGATTTACATTAACAATTGGTTACTAACAGGCACAAGCACTGTGATTCGTGTCCAAAAACTGGCTTTGTAAACAGATTTTTCTCATTAAAATGGGAATTACTTGTTTTGAAATTTTTGTCCTAAAATGCCTAAAGCCAAAATCCAGTGTTTTTGAAAACAAATTTAATACATCTCAGTCTGGTCACTCCATCATTTCTTTGTGTCTTTAAACAAACTGGGAGCAAGTTAATTGTTCTTTTCTTCCTTTGATCACCTGTCAAAATGACAGCAACACCAACCTGTCTAATGATTTCTGGCTATCACTGACTTAACCAGAAGGGAACACCAGGCTCCGTAGATCACATAGTGATTTAACTTCACATTCTTCAAATTCCTCAATCTATTTTTCAGACGGTTAGAATTAGAAAGAGCTAGTTCTCCATAGAAGATGTTGCTGCAGAGTTCAAAGAGAAGCATTATAAAAATGAATCACAAACTAATTCAGGTTGGAAGGGACCTCGGAAGGTCACCTTGTCCCATCTCCTCAAAGCAGGGCTAACATCAAAGTTGGGTCAGGTTGCTTGGGACAGTGTCTGGTCAAGTTTAGAAAATCTCCAAGGACATCTCCACTATCTCTCTGGACAGCCTGCTACTTTGCTTAATCACTGTTATTATGGGATGGTTTTTGTTTAATATCCAGACGCAATTTCCCTGCCAAAAAGTGCAACTGTTTCTCCTTGCCTTTCACTGTGAGACTCTAAGAAAAGCCTGACCTCATCTTCTCTGTAAACATCCATTAGTTGGTGGAAGACAATAATTAGACACATCCTTTGCCTAGATCAAACAATTTCTTCTTTCCTCATACACTGTGTGCTCCAGTCCCCAGCCATCTTAGTGGCACTCTAGTTGACTTCATCTTACTGATGTTTCTTGGACTAAGAGATTCAAAACTGGAGACAGTGCTTCTTGCAAGCAAGGAGAAGAGAGGAGAACAATCATTTCTCTTGACCTGGCACCAGAAAAGACAACTAAAGCAGCCCTGGATGTGGTAAAACTCTGCTGCCTCAAGGGCTCGTTACTGATTAAGATGCATTCTGCTGCCTACCAAGACTAGCAGATCTTTCTCTGCAAAGTTGTTGCCGAAACATGAAGCTCCCAAAGTGAAATGTTTCATGGGGTCATTCTGTCCTAGGAGGATGCCTTTGGCCTTGTTGAAGCTGGGTTCCTCATCACCCGCTGCTTCAGTGTATTGCTAACTCTTGCCCAGTTTGAGGTCATCCACAAGCTTGATTGATATCACCCACAGCACTGGAAAAGGTGTTGGAACAGTATCAGCTCCCATATCAAATGCTGTAGGGATTTAGCAGGCTGTGGATTTCTTCACAGAGCAGGAGTATGACCTTGGCCAGTCTTCTCTGTGCTTGTGAAGATAAGCACCTGCAGAGACTGTGGGAACTCAGAAGACAAGTACAGAGACAGTAGCTTGTAGCCTATAGCCAATGAGTGATTGTTTATGTGTCTGAGCACCAGTAGTGTTAATGCACGTACACTTAGAGAATACTATAATTGTAGAAACTCCATTAATAAGGAGAGCTTTGTAGTTAATCCATATTGGATCGTCTGCATGCTCCATAAGCCCGCCTCCGACAAAATTCCATTGCAAATGTTTGCAAGTCAGACTCTGAACTGTTGTTAAAGATGTTCTTGACCCACTTTTTCACATATCTCCTGAGCAATCTCCTCCTTGAAGAGGATCTGTTGGAAAGACAAGACAAAGCTCTGCTGTGACACCAGCAGAGTGCAACCAGGTGCTGATCCATAAGTTGTCTTTGCCTCTGCCCAAGTATTTCCCTTTGACAGACATGACTGCTCAGGTCCTTGTTCCTGCTTCTTTTTCTTCTCTGGAGATCTGTAATCAATAAGAGTGTTTCCCTTGGCAGTTCTGAATCCCTTAAACCCCATAATTTTGATCTCACTGAAAGGTTGGATGCTCCAGCTTATATCAGATATTATTAAAGACATTTCATTAGTAATTTTTATCCCATTAACAACAGTATTTTTAGCACACAAATGCTGTCTTAAGAGAAGCCAGTTAGTGTAATATTTGCTGGGCAGCTCAATAAGGTGCAAAATGCGTATTATTTTAATAAGGCTCAAATGTCTTTTCTGTTAGTTCTGTCTACTGTGTATTTCACCTGTAGGTCAGTAATATTAGCAGTACCTTAAATGAGTAATTAGATAGAAGAATATTTCATTATAACTATAAAACAAGGCAAATTTCTTTTCACTATCAGATGTCTCATGTGAAACAGAAATCACTGGGTTGTAGGGTAGACTCCTTTGTTTAAAACCAGACAAGCCCTGATTGCTCTGCTGGGCACAGCACTGAGGAGCATACTGAAAGGACCAGCCCTGCCCTGATAGAAAAAACAGCCCTTTGCTGATATGTGCATTTCTCTTTGTTACTGTGAGATTGTTTATGGATAAAGTAGACCCCTCGGATCTATTCCACCCGTAAATTCCCAAAGTGACAAAACAGGCATTTAGTTTTGAGAAAAGTACTTTAGTTTGCATATCTGCCAAGGGCTGCAAAAATTGCTTACAGCTCTGCTCTTTCTGAAAGAGTAGAGGCAAACACTAGCAGTGAGGTTTGCTGAGACCCATCCAGGCTGTAGTGGCTGAGGAAAGATCCTCATCAAATCTCCCCATCCTTCTTGCAACACCAGATGCACAGGGACCCTGTCCTCTACAGGGTTGTTTGATGTCCCATGATGTAGCTACTCACCCCGGGGCACATGAGCTAACCAAAGGGTGAGGCTTTCTGCTGGTGGCAAGGATGTGACACAGGCTCTGAAATGGTGCCTGTTGTGCCACACTGCAGGCAACCACTCCATGTTCTCTGCCTTGCTTTCTGCTCAGGGATTTTCACAGGAAAACTGCTTTTTCTGAAATGCAAAGGAAATTTTTGTGAGGAAATGTTCTATTTTTAATCAGACTGGGTCCTTCCTTACCAACTCATTAGAGAGACCCTCAGCCACCTACCCCTGTGCGCAGGAAGATTAAAAGGGTATGATTTTAATCTAATAGCACTTTTTCAATTACTTTCTGTAGCTGAAAATGACAGTTGGACTACAAAATGTTCCTCTCAAGAGATCTTACTTAAATTACATTCATATATCATATATCATCTCTTCAGTTTAGCTTGAGATTTAAAAACTACATCAGCAATCGTGTCATTTAACCAAATCAAATTATCTTCCCTAGATTTGGAGCAGAAGACACTTTAAAGCTCATGCAAAATGAAAAACAAAACAAATTAGACTGTAAATTTGGATTCTGATGATTAAAATAAATTCCCTATACAATCTCAAAAAATATGTAACTAAGAATCTGAATGAGTATATGAGAAGCTATGCTCCCATATTGAACTCAAGAGTTTGCTTTGTCTCATCATTCACAATCTAGGCCTTTTTAATGAGTTTTGGGAGGCTCATTTAGACTGTTCTCTTACAAATATTTTTTGCTCTGTCAAAGTCATCTATCCTTCCTTTTTCTGTTTTAACTTGACTTAATATACCATAATAATTCCACTCTCAATCTTTCAAGTATCAGTATCTATAAAATAATTATCTGAGACTCTTCATGCTGTCTTTAAAGATATTCAACCTTCCCATCTGTTACTAAGTTCTTTAATCATTTTCTTTTCTTATTGTGGCTATTGCAATCCTGCCAGTGTGTTTCATGGTATGTGGATATGGTTTGGCATGGTGTAATTTTGATGATGAGTAGGGATGGATATAATTACTTCTGCTACTTCTTTTATGTAGGGATCAGGGGAAAAACATACCGATCATGGAGAAAGAAGAAATCATCAAAGAAGAAAGATCCTGCTAATTCTCCAGCAGTCTGGATAGAAGAACAGCCTCCCATTTTTGAATAAAATGGGTTCCAAGTTTTTAAAGTTGGTAGTTAGGCAGTTATACAATTGTATTAGATTAGTAATAATTCCGTTTGATATGATTGGTTCATTGTACCCCAGTTCTCCCCGGTTACTTCCCTCGATTGGCCAGTTTATTCGCGGGCTTGGAGATCCTCTCCCATAGGTCAGCCGGTGTCCATGACAACGACACGTACCCTGACACCATGTACGGCTGATCACCCCCTTGCTCCTCCCTGATCTACCCTTATTTGGAGAAGCCCTTCCCCTTTTCCCCTTTCTTGATGTAGACCTGACCTGACTCCTCCCTCAACTCCGCTCCTGTTCTAGTCCCTTCTCTACCGACCCTATATAAGCCTGCGCCTCCCTTCAATAAATGGCCATTTTGCTTCACCAACCCCATGCGTTGTGGCTCATCCTTCATTCTCGCAGGTCTGCATCATTTTTACAAATGCAAACAATGAAACAATAAAAAACTTATATATGCATATTGATCTTCTGTGAGGAGCTAGCTGAGATAAATTGCTGGGGTACCATAAGGGATGTTGTCACAGTGCAGTGAACAGGGGATGACTGGAACTCAACAGGGTGAATTTTTTTGTGCAGTCATATTGCGCTGCTCTGAAACCATAGAAATCTTGTTTAAGTCTATGTAGGGTCTTCATTCTATGCTATACTGGGATGCTGGTGTCCTTGAACCATGCAAAAATTGGACTGACAAAAGTTTAGTATTATTGCCTTTGGCCCTTGTGGAGATTTTACTTTAAAAAAACTCTACTTAAAAAGCTCTATCAAAATTGAGATAATATAGTTATGTCTAATGAGTCCTAATAGTAGGGATGGATCCCCAGGGATTGTCTCTACTTTCAGACAGCAGAATGAAGACAGCTTACTGTGTAGTCCAGCCCGTTGTCTAGCCACTAACCTCTGCTTCAGCTGTAGGACAGACAGTACAGCTCTGAACAGGTTACACTACTTTAGGGGAAGCCAGGTGTCATTGCTGAGTGGAGAAAAAGAAATATTTTCGCTTCAAGAGAATATGTTTCTCCTAATGTATATGGACCAAGGTCCTTCCCTCCCCCTCGTGGTACAGATGCCACCCACCTCATTCCAGCCCATACTGCTCTCAGTAGTTATCCCACAGTACACATATATGTCATTTCACCATAGATGGCTGGAAAACAGAGGACAAAAAAGCTAAAACACTAGCTTTTGAAACTGTGAGTGAAACCCTGGTTTCTCTGTCCCTCTTACTTTCACACAACTGTGTAATTAATAGACCCAGAAATATTACACCTCTTCCTTTTGCTTTTTTTCCCAGCCCACTGAACATTTCTTTACTTTCTGCAAAGTGGGAGGGATGGTGCATGTTGCCATACACCACTGAACATCTTCAGTGGTGCTGATGTTGGGGCTGGCCTCTCTTCTGTGCTCTGAGCTGAAGTCTTCAACAAATGGGAAGAAAAAGGGTAACTCCTCCACCAAGGCAATTGAGTCATATCTGCTGAGCATTCTTTGAGGATGACTCATTTCTAAATCCAGTGAGGGCAGAGCAGGGAGTGAGATGTGCGGCTACTCCGTACCACTGAGGGTCAAGAGCTCCAACTTCTCTTGCGGCAAGTTCAGACAAGTTGAATTACAAACCAGAGACTTTATAGAGGCTTTAGTCTTCCCAGGAAAGAGCCAGAGCTGGGCAAAGGGTGTGAGTACTACATTTTTATCCTATTTAGGGGTTTAAATGTGATGTGAGCACTGCGACCTCCATGGATCTAACTCCAGGTCCTTCTGGACAGGGTCTGAATGAACAGTAAATTCGTAAGACAAAAAAATTAATTTTTAAAAAGGAAATTATTCTGTAGATTCCTACAGTTAAAAGGACTCCTAACATTGTTTTGGATTTTCTCTTTTCTGCCACAATAAAAGCTTTCATGATGCCATAACAACATGGAATAGTTTTAGTGGGAGGAATACCTCACGTATCATGGGACGGTGCTGGACAAATCTAGACCAGTGCTCTTAGGTAGCTGGACTTAAGTAGCAGCTGTTTAACATGGTCTTTGGTTTTATTCATAGAGACATCTGCAACAAAGAACAGATAGTAAAAAGCAGTGATTCATTCAAGTTAGACCAGGGACGTACATCTTTCTTGTTTCCGCATCTACACTGCTTTATGGGCTATACATTTTCTGCGTTTCTCTTTCCATGTTTGGTCTCCCTCCATTTACATGCCACTGTAGGCAGTGTGCCCGATTGCCACTTAAAACATGAAAAATCAGAAAAGGGGAGAGACACAAATAAAAGGTAGGCCTGCAGCACTCACGTCTCTGTGTCCTTTCCTGACAAGCAACACTTCCATTTGTGTTGGGATGCCAGTTCTATCAAACTTCTGACTTGTATCAATTTTTAGCAGCATGGATAATTTATTGCATCTAGGATGATAGAAAACCAGCTTTATACATCATTCAGCTTGCAAAAGATGTGTAGCTTCAGTTCCTTAATGGTGTCATTTTGGCTGAATGCTATTAACAGATTACCCCTGCCTAGGGCAGTGGAGCATGTGCAGCAGAAAGATAACCTTGTGTTCGTAATTTAATATTAACTGTTTTCTCCATAGTACCTCTTTCCAGTACATTAACAACAAACCAATATGGCCTTGTCCCCTGCGGTCGTATTCTTCGGCAAAAAAATGGATTACATGATAGCAAGTTCCTGAAGATTTCCAATGAAGTATTACAAATCACTCAACGTCTGCTCTGCAGAAATGAAAAATAAACAGGCTTAGATTCAATCAAATTTAATTCCTCCAATTTAGCTTTACTGCACTTCAAAGGGTGCTCTTATTAATGTCTTGGTGAAAAAAATGTAACAGTAATTTTTCCCCCTTCTAATACTGAAAGCCTCCAGTTGTGTTCAACATACAGTGAGATCAAGAAAATGTTTCTTTTTTTTTTTTTTGTGAATACTCTGACACAGTTTGATATAAAAGTGTAAGCCATTTACAGAAAACTCTTTATGGAATTTTTATCCTATTCCATTCCCGGGAGCTAAATTTATATCCTGCATTAGCTATCATAGCACTAGAGTATTAGTCTTCTTGCAAGCAGTTCAGGGCAGTCTGAGGGCCCTATCACTCTCTACCACTCACATACACAGGCATTATGGGTTTATCTCATCTTCTGCAGCAAGTACTAGGCCCAATTCATTCCTTTAGGCTACTTTACTAATAACTTATTCCTTATCAGGGCCTCTCCACCTCAGCTTGTGATCAAAGACCCAATTAATGGAATGGAGAAAGGTGAAGCATTCAAATAATGGAGACAGCTGTTTTTCTCTGTTAGAGAAAATCCATTTGTATTGTTATCACAAGCTCCAAGTTCTGCAGCTCCTGTTTAATTCAGTCTCCCTCTATTTCTGCTGGTGATAAAAAAGTCACAATGAACTCAGAAGAGAATGGCAGAAATATCATCGTGTTTCAACTCAGCCTGGGTGTTATCAACTTGAAAGTGAAAATACAAGCAGATAAGGAGAGGAAATGTCCAACAAAGACCATATCAAATTTTCAAAAAATGTACTTTCATGCTGCATTCTTCAGTCACCTTTCTGAATGTTTTCCAGATCCCGATATACACTCCTTGTGTTGGCTGCTTGAATCAGAGGAGCAGAGGGTGATGATATCGTGGGTTCCACCTCAACTGAAAAGTAATTAAAGAGGAAGAGGAATCATTGGCTGGCATCAACATTGTCAGTGACTTGCAGCTTCTTCTGAGCCTCTGTGTCCAGGAGACCACAGCTAAGGTGAGTGTTTATATCACCATCACCAGTGGATGAGGCTAGTTTCTTTATCTGATAGTAAAGGGTTGTGCCATGCTCAAGCCTGGCGTTAAACCTTCTCCTTAAGAGCCTCCTAGGTGTAAATCTGCACAGACTGTTGCAAATGGACCTACACATTCTATGTTCTTTTCACAGTCGTGTAAAGGCTACAACACCATTCGCTTCCTCATCCCTTTGCAATCATGTTGTCATGCTGTCACGTGCAGGAATATACATGGGCAAAACACTGTGAGCAGAATTAATTGGACTACAGAAGACTTCCAGATTTAAGGTACAACAGTGAAAACTAATGACACATTCTTAAAAATGACACTGTGCAAAGGGAAGACGGAGGGTGCACCTACTGGAAATGCTCTGAATGTGTGAGTGTGAAACGAAAACCTTGCTCCATTTTGCAGTGGTTGTTATTGCTTTTCTCATATGCAAAGCAAGTGTTATTTAGAGATTGCTAGACTATTCACATACTGGTGGGGAGGATGGTTTGGGGTGTCTTCGATTCCTTGGGAAACCTTTGGATCTGATGCTTCAGAAATGAGGACTGAAAAACGCTGCATTTCAATTCTCCACTGAGTGTGGACAATGAGCACAATGAACAGGCACAAAGCTACAGTGCATGCAATGAGTCAAGACAGCAAAGCTTTTCCCAGGCTGATTGTTCACAGGAGATCACAGAATCTGTGTTAGGCTGAATAAAGAGAAATGCATTATGCTCTTGCATGTATGATGAACATTTAAAAAAGGACTGTGTGGAAACAAAGAATGATTCATAACATGGAATGGTGAACGTTTCAGACCCTGCTGTACTTTATGCATCTTCACAGACACCAAACATTACTAATTTAGCATGAAAGTTTCACATTTGATATTGCAAAGGCCAGCTGAATAATATTATTTGTTTGTACATCAGGAGTTTCCTCATCCTCCCACCCTGTTATTAACCCATATCCAACAAATAAAAAAAGCTGCACTCAAAACAATATCAAGCACAAAATTTACAGCTATCAATAATTTCCCATTGGAATAGTAAAATGTATGGATTCAAACGTAAATTTATATATGACTGTGAAATGGGAAACACAAAAAATGATGAAAACCAGCATTAGGGTATTTCATCAGCAATAAATTCATGATTCTGCTCCACCTGTAGACAAAGCTGATATAATGTACCAGAAGGGAATGCAGCTGTGAACTCTTTCTTTTTTCCCACTATACTTCAGCAGCCTCTGTACAATGAAACCAGTCTTGAGGAATTATTCAAGGGTCTGAGAAAAATCTTAATGAAAGTACACCTCTCATAAAGGCAAACCAGAATCGTATTTAAAATGTATTGGGCAGCCTTAGGGTGGTCTTGTAAGAAGTGAAGTGACTTAAGGGTGGTTTCTTGCATTGGTCTCTCTAGATAATAAAACACTAATGACAGTCAATGGCACTGAATGGCACAATTGTAAATTGAAATTATGCAACCTGCTTCTGGCTCCCACCCCAGGTCCCTGAAACTAAATAATCAATAAGCCTGCTAAAGGAACAATCCTAGCAAGAAAGTTTGAGGGGAATGAAAGACCTGTGTAATTTTCCAATAGCCAGGTATAGCGGATTCTGATTTCTTTGTGGGGGGTGAGGCACATGATCTTAACAAAGTCTAGAAGAAAAGTGAATAAACATTCCTCTGCTCTCAGTTATAGCACTGCATCTGTGAGCTTCAGAAAAAAGTTTCCTATGACAGTAGATGAGCTTCCAGAGTGAAATTTTCTCTCTGCCTTGAATATCTACAAATAATTGTGCATTCTTAATACAGTTTTTCTACTTTGGTCAAAAGATTATACTATCTAGCCAATTTCTTTAAAGACCTCTTAACACAGAAAAATAATTACATTTTATGCTAGCTAGTGAATTTTCATGTACCCGTCTTTACCCTGTGAAACATGGTCTTTTTTTTTCTACAGTGCTATAGCATAGCTCAGCAGTGAATTGTGGCTCAGGCAGTGAGCTGCCTGGCTCTGTTTAGGAGGAGGTCCAATCTCCTTCTCCAGCATTGCTCATACAGGCTGAGCTGACGGATTGCTACACTCAGATGTACCAGATACATAAAGATGTTCTCTCTCCTCCAAGGGAGTCTGGAAATAATACAACCAAGTTAATGGAGTTACACTTATATACAAATAATAGCAAGAAAAGACATAAGCCTAGGGTTAAATACTCAGATTGGGCAGCCTATTAGCCCAAGTAAAGCCTTCATGAAAACTTCTGGTGGGAATTTATTTTCCAAATGCCCATTTGCAATTTTATAGCAACAACTTTGGCTGGCTTCTGCTCTCATTTCTATTCCTGCAGCTGCAGCAGCCCCTCTGTATTTACAGCAGAGAGCACAATGTGACCTTTGTCTTTGCAAGAATTTGGCCGAGAAAGTTGTGCAGCTGCAAATGGAACCAGGTGCTGTGGCTGACGGCCATGAGCAGCTTGAACATCAGTGGAAGAGGTAGCCTTCACACCTGGTCAGCTCAGCTCTCGGTATCTCTGCTGCAAAGAAAACATACACTGCCACCACCCTGACTCCTTCTGCCAGCCTCTGTGCTCAAGCACACTCTGAACTCAAGGAAAGCATTTTTTTTTCTAGAATTGCCCTTCTCTTTCATTCTGAGTATTACATTCAGTGATTTCTATGGGCAGAGTTAAGACATGAAGAGATAGAATATAGCGTATATTGAAGAATATTCCCCAGTAGCTTTGATGTTATAAGCTCCTATTGTTCTCAAATCCAACTTAACAGTATTATTAGGAGAGTCCTAGTCTGTAAATTGTGACACAGTAGCTGCCACAGTAAAATCACATTTGATAAATGCTGCAACTTTTCATTGGTTGGCTGGTACCACTATATTAGCTCTTCTACAAACAACAAATTAGTCAAGTGTCTGATACTGTACTTGGATGAGACTCTGAACTTTCAAACTTCCTTGTAATTCAACAAATGAAATTATATCCCAAACTCCATCTATGAAAAAACAGCACATCCATAATTTATGAACTTCCCCATGAACTTAAAAACTACACTCAGCCTTTCCTTTGAATTTCAAGAAGATGTAATCAAAAAGCCAAGACTGAACAAAAGGTCTGTTATTGGTAAGTTATGGGTGTATTGAGAGTTTTTAAAGGAAGTGTTGGGATTACCATAAGAATTACAGGCGTGGGCCTGATAAACGAAGAGTGTTCAGGGGTTTGCAGCTGGATTCTTTCCTCTTTCTTTGCACTGCTGCTTACACCCAGTCCATGAGGAATAAAACTAAGGCAGATTAAGAAAACAAATATCATCTTAAAATATCAAGTCTTGAAATAATATTTAGTTCTGTTCCTTTAGCTCTTCACAGCTTAATTCCGTACATCAAAAACCCTAAAAGTCTTTATAGTGGAATGGGCATTTGTAAAAATTCAGGAACTTGAATGCTAATTTGCTAGGTTTTCTAATAAAATATCATCCATCTTTCTTAACATAAAGATTCTATCCAGAAGGGCAGAAGTTGTCCTGGGGGAAGCAAGTGGTCATAGCTCCTATTTAACCAGTCACAGTGAATAGTCCATCCTTCTCCACTGAGACCTTTGCCAAAGTCTCCAGAAATTCTACGATTCTTCCAGTGCCACCATCCTCCTTATGGTTGTAATCACAGTCTAAGACCTGGCTTGTCCCTTAAGAACCCGGTTTTATGGGTTTTCGTCAGGCTCAAATTGGCAGAAGCCTTAGAGTTTTTTACTTCCCATCTGCAAATGACAGACAAATGAGGTTACACAGGAGCAAGACTCTGCCAGTCCAAGTGCTACTTCCATATTCTTTGTTTCCCATAAGGGATTGAAAGGGTGGAGTCTAAAGACAGGAAAGGGCTGTACCTGAGACGAGGGTTATACAGTGGGAATTCTGTAGCCTTTACCAAACACCTGGCATGCAAAATTGATAATGTTTCAGTCTGGCACTTAAATCTATCCCTATGCCTGTCTTCATTCATCAGCACCTCCTCATCAAGAGGTTTTATGAAATATTCTATTTTTTCCTTCTTTGGGTAATCTTTTTGACTTGTGCTTTTAATATTTAATAATTACCCACACATGATTTAACCCTGCTACAAATGAGATTTCAAGTCAACATCTGCTCTAACTTCATGTTACTCAGAGACTTCAAGTTACTGATGACATACATATGTGAATTGTTTTGCCAAGTCTGCATACTCCAACAGCGCAGCTTCAGAAACTACTTCCACTCACTTCCTCCTCTCTCTTTCTCACATGTGTTTGTTCATAGTGTATTCAGTCCCCTCCATCAATTCTTTTCTTGTTCAGAAAAATAGCTTTTTTAACTTGGTAACATATTTTATATCCAGCTCATCAGTTTTGAGATGGATGATGCTTTTTATTTATTATTATTACTGTTGTCTGAACACCTGAAGATAAGATGGATGCCTCATTCACCCAAAATACTGGATAAAATTCTGCTCCTGTTGAAATCACTGGAGGTCTCAGCGCTGACTTCATTTAGGACAGGCTTTCCTCACCATCTTTGTCACAGGCTGTACACTGTTGGGTCCTGGTTTTCTGAAACTGACTTTGTTTATTTCCCTGTTTTGTCTTAATCAAAGCAAATTTTTTAAACAACTCACCAGGGAGTCCTCAATCACATGGAAAATGAAAGGTGAACTTATCTTAAGTGGTAAGAGGAATTTCCCTGGTGTTGCCCATTCACTGCACACAAAGGAGGGAGCTTAGGTCCGTGCTTTGTTTGACTGGTGATATGGCCCATAAAATCAATAAACCAAGAAAAATTCAGAAAAAAAATCCTCTTTTCTATCTTCTTCATCAGAAAGGCAAAGCAGTCTCAAAACTGCTATCACTCCCCAGTTATCCGAAAGTAACTCCCAAAGCACAAGACATGTCAAGTGGTTAATACCTTTCGAACTTTCCTTTGAGCTTTCCTCTGCGGTTAGAGCCCTCTGAGCCTGCAATGTAGCAGCTGACAGTGATTAAGTTTCTGTAAGCACACACAGTTCAAACTGCACTTGGAAATCCACATTTGGTCATTGTTTACTTAAGTTTGCAGCAACAAATACAGATGCATGGGTTTGAATGTACACCTGGCATTAATCAGCTGCTGCTGCGATTTCACAGCTGCTTCCAAGCTAGGCAAAATGGTGGAGTAGAAATACAATTTCAGAATAACCAGAAATCTTTAAGGGACCCACATGGAGGAGGGAGACCTCCCTTATAACATTTGCTTCCAGCTTGTTTCAGCCTTCAGAAGTTTCTTTTTCTGTGTTAAATCCCTCCTTATATGAAGAGATCTACAGTTTTTCCAGCTGAAGTGTGTGTGTCTATATATGTATGTATATGTATATATGTGCTTTAAGAAACTGCACAGATGCTTCTTAAATCTGGAAAGGACACACACTTGCTATAACCCAGGGCCAAGGAGACCTGAAAATGCAGGATCAGTAATACTGCAGTGGTGTTCACCTTTTCTAATCCATTTTGGAAAGTTTCCAGCGCAGGAGGTGTAATGCTGCCTTCGTCAATCAGGACCAGGTACAACAGATGAGAGAGGGTTAAAAAACAAGTTCTAATTCCTAACATTTGATTTATTTCAATCTCATTTATTCCTGTTGTTGCTGGGCATGGAGGACAGCCGATTCAGAGGATGGGAGGCTGGGAGAGCCAGCCCCAGCTGCTGTGGGGAGACGAGCGGGTGCCCCAGCAACCCGAGCGATGCCATCCATCACCCATCCCTGTGGCACTGTGGCGAGCACCGACACAGCGTGCTGCTGCCTAACTGGGTCACCTGTTGCAGGTACACGCTACCTGGGCCCACAGCATCTTCCCAGCCTGCCTGCTGCTGCCAGATGGAGTTTAGGATGTTTGGCTTTCAGCTGCGAGCCCCAGTGGGCATTTCCCACCTTTGCAATACCTTTCTCTCTCAGCCGTGAAATATTCCTGTGCTGAGTTCAGCAGAAGCACTCCAGCTAAGAAGGTCCTTCCTCCAGGACAGACCCCTTGCTTCTAGAAAATCCTTTTATTTGGGTATAAAGTAGCCAGTTTGTTTGGTTTTTAAGTTTTCAAAGGTGTTGCAACACGAGGCATATCTGAGGGGGCAGTGCTGAAGATTCAGGCTCATTAAGCAGCAGCAGTTGTTGATCATCAGCTGCATGAGGTATTGGTAACATGTAGAGGAGGGAAAACTGGCATTCATCAGTGACAGTTTTTGCTAACGAGGTCTGACATATGTATTTATCTGTTCTGTGGTTAGATGGTGAACAATGTGTGAGTTTTAATGAATTTACAGTATTTCTGACAATAGCTAGGAAATGAAAACTGAATTTAAAAAGACAGCAAGAGCAAGAAACATAAGCAGTTCCTGAAAGTTTTCAGACTGAGTTGGAAGAGAATAAACTGAAGTCAAGTTGGTCATATATATCTTGCTTATTGAGCATACTTATCTCATGCACAAATAAGGATAATTTACTCAGGTCTCTCCATCTAGATTATAACTTGGAAAGATTGTATCTTGCTGATACATAAAAATAGATGCTGCTTCTTTGTCTTTCATTTTATTATCATTTTATACTTTAATTATTTGGTTTTGTGTGCTAGAAAAACCTCCAACTTTCAAAAATTAGAGCGATATATAATTATTGCATACATAATTTAACACAAGGGAAAATTCCCTATTCCGCTGTGCCTCTTAAGAGAGTGCCTACATTGCAAGCACCAAATGGACTGCAGCATAAGTAGATAAATGTAAGTTCACAGAATCACAGAATGGATAAGGTTGGAAGGGATCACAGTGGGTCATCTGGACCAACCTCCCTGTTCAAGAAGGGACATTCCAGAGCACATGGCATAGGATTGCATCCAGACAGTTCTGGCATATCTCCAGTGAGGGAGACTCCACAACCTCTCTGGGCAGTCTGTTCCACTGCACAGTCACCTGCACAGTAAAGAAGTTCTTCCTCATATTCAGGTGGAAAATCCTGTGCATCAGTTTCTGCCCATTGGCTCTTATTCTATTGCTTGGAATCACCAAAATAGCCTGGCTTCATCCTCTTGACACCCTCCCTTCAGATATTTACATACATTGATGAGGTCCCTTCTCGGTTGTCTCTCTGCGAGGCTGAACAGGCTCAGCTCCCTCAGCCTGTCCTTGTAAGAAGGATGTTCCAGCCCATGAATCATATTTGTTTCCCTCCCTTGGACCTGTGCCAGCAGCTCCATGTCTCTTGTGACCTGAGTAGCCCAGAACTGGACACAGCACTCTAGACACGGCCTCACTAGGGCTGAGTAGAGCAACAGGTTCACATCTCTCAACCTATTGGCAATGCTCTTCCTAATGTACCTCATGATACCATTGGCCTTCCTGGTCACAAGGGCACACTGTTGGCTCACGTTGTCCACCAGGACTCCCAGGTCCTCCAGCAGATCATCCCCCAGCTTGTACTTGTGCTACTTGGCAAATGCACTTGGCAGGTCCTCATCCTAGCTGAGCAGCTCCTGATGTACTGAGGTGGAGGGGGGGAAGGAAGGCGGCTCAGTCCCCCTGCTGGAAGGCACCAAACTCTGCAGGAGCTGGCATGGCCACCATGGCAGCCATGCCTGCCTCTTCACCACACCAGGGGTTAGCTCACCCGTGCCACTCTTACTGGGCAAGAGGCTGGTGAGCCCATTAAAGTGCAGCCTGACAGCAGCCTGACCCCTCGGAGTTGCTGCAGAGGCACTACATCTTCCAGGATAGGTATCTTCCCTGTGGAAGGAGACACACTTGGCAATGGAGACACCATTTACTCTCTTTAGTATCTTCTTCCCCCTTTGTCTTCAAAGTCAGGACAACCTCTCCAACCAAGAGAAAGCATAAACTTCTGTGTTATGGCAGCAGTGAATTAATGGAGCATGCTGGGGATACTAGATGGCTGGGAATATATCCATTTGGTACAGAATGCCCTGTATGTTTTTAGATAGCAAATGAATGATCCATTTCTCAGCCATTTTCCAATTATCAGCATAAGAGAAATATATATGTGTGCCTGTGCATGCATTTAATCTCTTTATGCTAGACTTAAGACATAGAGATGATGAACCTAGACTACAAGAGGACTACTGGTATGAGGAGAGCCCAATTCCACTACGATGCTGTGGGACACAGCTTGTCTTATGAGCTACATTCTGGAAAGATAAATATACAACACACATGTGGTTATATATCTTCACAAACCCCTCTCTTCTGCAGGATTTTTTCTATACCAGTGGGTGTGGGATTTTGCATTGTCTGAAAAAAAAATCTTTAAATCTAAACCTAATACATTTAAAGTCTCTATTAGTAATTCTTTGTTTTTAAATTACCCTTTTCTCACCAATAGACACTTTCTCCCTGCTTCATGGAGACGAAGGGTGTCCCTCACAAAGAGGCTAAATTTCTGTCTGAGGGTCAGTGAAACATTTGTGCTTTATAGCTGAGATAAGCCCTTCTCCTTCTGCATATCTTTATAAATTACTATCTGCATTCACCCATGTGTTGAAATGATGGTTGGGATTTAAAGCTTGTTCAACATGTTAAGGGCCAATTGTAGTTCACTGATACAGCAGTCTATTAATTATTAGTATTTATGACATTGAAATTTAGAGACAAAACCAGATTAATAATTTCACAATTCTTTGTAAGCACTAGGGAAATTAAATGTTCATCTCAGTGGATACCTATTGATCTAGACATCACTGTTTTATTCAGATATCAATATTCAGATGCTTTACTGTCACAGAAGCAGACTTGGAAAAAATAGATAATTTTAAGCATGAGCTTAAAAGTGCTTATCAGTTATCATAAATCATGGAACAAATTATAGACTCATGTTGAAAAAAATAAGATGCCAAAGACAGCAGGAGAAAAATTAATCATCTCAATTAACTTCAAATATCTGTAATGTAGGTACCTCTATCTGAACTAGTCACACCAAGAGCCTTTTATAGTCAATAGAGGGAAAGCTGGCCTTTTGAGTTTAGCAAATCCTTTGATTTTTCTTTAGATATTTACCAATCTGTCTTAGAAATTTATGTTTCTCTCTGCAGGCCATAAAAGTCTAGATAACCAGTTCAAACACTGGCATTTCCACTGCAAACATCTCCTTTTGGCCAGAGAAATATTACCTTTAGAGTTTACACTAGTTAGTGCTCTAAAACGATTCAGAGTATAATGCATAAGAAAGCATCTCTGCTGTCCTTGACCATTTAGGTCTCTGTGCAGAAGCAAACATGGTAACAATAAGTTTATTGCTGTTGATATTTTTATAAGTCACCTTTCCTGGTCTAACTGTTCACATGCATTTGGAGTACACTATACCTTTGCCATCATTTTGAACCTTTTCTTAATGCTTGATGTTTATGCTTCATCTAAAGAATTTCAGGCTTGTAAGAGGGTCAGGTTCTGGGCTAGGGTCAGTGAATGCAGTGCATTTTTAAATGCAAAGACTCTGATCAGTGTACTTAAGAGCTTCAGTACATCATTTTGCAATCACGTATCTCAGAAATAATTTATACAATCAATTAAAGAGCATTATCAAGGGATGATTTGACAACTGTTGCCATGCCAACCGATGAAGCAGAAAGCTCCTCAGCTTTTAAAGGCTGCACCTGGTGATAGATATAGCAGATTTTGAGGACTCAGACAGAATCGCAGATGTCCAAAGGTGTGGAGGGAACATGATTTAAAGCTTGATGTTTTTCCATTTTTACTGGCGAAAGGGTGTTGATGGCATGTTGTTCACTTTCTCATTAAAATTCTGTCATTTTTCGCAAAGTGTTCTGCATTCAGGGCTGAAAATTGAAGTGAGAATGCACTTTACAGACTGATAAAATATGATAGCAAAATGGATGATGTTCATTTGCAGGCTGAATTAATTAGGAAAAAAAAAGAGTTTGTGTCAGTGCATTTATGAAAAGCCCGTTAATCAAACACAACTTTACCAGTCTTAATGGACACATCTTAAACACTCCTGCATTAATATTTAAAATTCCAGTTAGCAAATGGCTCCTAGTGCATTGAGCTAAAAAGTAATTTGAATAGGTCTTTACAAGAATGAAACAATACATGCTGAAAGTACATTTTTTGTAGGCAACAACAGGTTGGGCATTGGCTTCTCAGTATAGACATTTGTGCTTACATCTTTACCTACACTGTAGCTCCACTCTTAATAAGAAAGTGAATTCTGCCAAAGGAAAACCTCCTCCTGTCATCCTATGGCATCTTACACATTCTCATAGCTACAAGAATGAAGGTTAAAACTTCTGGTCCATGTTAGTTTGGAGGCTAGAGCACTCTCTCTTTCATACTTCTTTTATTATGGTTATACCTGTGAATCTCAGAATAGCAGTTTCAGCTGTGCAGTAGGAACTGTGCGACTGAGCTGTGCAACTCAGGTTACTGTGGCTTCTCTGACACAATTTCTTATTATGAACTTGTTGTGGTCTGAACTTGGATGAAATTCTTCGAAATGCAAATAAAATCATTTGTGTGCAGATACATTAGGGAACAATTTCTCACAAGAATGGAAAACTTGCATAATATCAAATTCTCACTACAAATTACTTACCATAAAAAGTCCAGAATTATCAACATGAAGTATTTCTGGGATGTTTCTCTTGACCCTAATCCAATGAAAACTATTGGAGAAGTTTTCTGTGACATAGGTAAGCCTATTTCTTTAAATGGAATTGCTATATAAAATGCTGAAGCTTGCTTTAAAATGTTACACTCCACTGACTTGATCAAGGAAACAATTCCCTCCATAAATTCTTGGTCTTTTTCTACTTTTCTCACACTGACAAAATCCTATATCCTCACTATTTCTCCACTCCATAAAGATATCAGTTTTGCAAAGTTAGCATCCTTCTTGCAAATCCAAACATCTGAAAATGAGAGATGAAGAAAATCATTTCCCCACATATACAAATACAAAAATTAAAAAAAGCAAATGTGTGGAAGTGAACACCCTGGTCCCAGGGTCCTCAGCTGTCATAGACACTTGCATCACAGCATTCTGTCCCATTTCACAGGCCTGTGGTAGCCCTACTTTCAGGCAATTTGAGAACCAAACTCCCTTTATGACATTAAGCATCTCCTAATTTCCCATCTTAATTTATTCATGGCTATGTTGTGAGACAGGTTATTACATGCATTTTCATGGTCCATGTCCTGCCATCATTGAACCATTCCCTCCGGTGTTCTTTGATCTTAAAAACTGACCATGAAAACATATTACTTGTTGGAATACACCCGTGGGATATTCACTTGGAAACAACACCTGACAATTATTATTGACAACACCTGAGCTGCAATTATTATGACACTGAGAATTACCCCTTTCTTTTTGGTCTAGTTTTCATATTTGTACTTTTTTGGTGGTGGTGAGTTTTTGTAGATGATTATTTGGCAGATTCCTAAGCATTTTACAAAAGGTGAAAATTGCTGCCATTGGCTAAATAGAAGACCCAATAACAAAACAAACACGAATAACAGATCCAGACCGAGATGTTACTTGTGCTGTCTTGCTGATTTAGAGAACTTGTGTTGCACCAATCCAGGATACTGTTTTACTTTCTGTGCATAAAAAGGTTCTTACTTAATTGAGAGCCATTGTGTGCTGCATCTTTCCACATTGCAATGACAACAATCTTGGTTATATCAGGGGACTGCTCTCATGGCCTTCCATCTCCCCAAATGTCACAACTCTGTTTGAAGATTAACAGCAGGATTGAATTACCCAATCATAATTTATTTTTCTTCTTACAGATAGGGTTCAGAATCTATTTTGTGTCGAAGTGCAAAACTATTTCACATACAAAAATAGACTATCAAGAAGCAAATGCAGTGTTTCTTTATCTCACAGCAAAAGAAACGATGAGGCTGTGACTCTTATCCAAGCCCATGCTATAACAGTATCTCAGTTCTTCTCACAGCCAAATGAGCTGAGGACTTGGAGAAGGTGAAGAAATACATTTAAGTTGATGTGAAAATATTTCAAACAGAAGTCGTCGATAAATATTAAGTCCTGAGACCCCTCATTGTTCTGGGGTTAATTCTGGTTCCTGTGTGTGTGAATTACACAAACACCTGCTTGTCTAGGTTACTTAGTTTGTTCAGTGTTGCTTCTTTTCATGCTGTACCAGAACAAGTTCTGGTATTTCAGAAACCACTCAAAAAGGCTTTGTTCATGTTTTAATGCACTGAAATCCTTACTTGCCTTTGACAGGATGGAAGGCCCCTGATGGTATTAACAGATGTGGTATCTTACTGCAGTTTGTAGATGCAAGTTCAAGACATGCATCAGAGGTCTGGCCCAGCCATCAGCAGCTACACAGTAATTTGGGATGTGGATGCAATAGTAGTTATGTTCTTCCTCTCAGTGGGATTAACTACAGCTACTTGTTTGTCTTACTGCAATAGGTCATCCTCTGTTCCTGGACAGAAGGGTGGCAGTATGAAGGCAAAATGGAGGGTTTTTTTGTTTTGTTGTGGTTTTTTTTTTAGGGGGGAGGGGCGTTTGGTTGTTTTGGGGTGGGTTTTTGTTTGTTTGTTTGTTTGGGGGATTTTATTTATTTTTTTCCCCAGGAATAAATTTACCATTCTCTCCCATTTGCAAGGTCTCCAATTTACTCCTTAGGTTTAGGCTTTAATCCCAGACTTTCATTAGAGCCACTCTAACATCAGTGGAAGCCTCAAAGAGAAAGCTTCTACATGATTTTGGGGCAGCAGAACCTCATTTTCCCTTTCTCTTTGTTTTTTGGAAAAAAAAACCCTGAATATCTCACCAAGAATTAAGCTGCTCTGAGATCTTGTTAAATAGTCCTGATTTCTGGCTTTGTATGAGCCTCAAAAGTAGTTTACCATGCCATGCAGGTCTGCATGGGGAGGCTGGATGACTTCCTCTTTATGCAAGTGTCAGGATTTCCCATGGTCTCTGCAGCCTGCTGAGCACCCAGGAGTTTGGAGACAACCTTACCAGCACCAGAGTGTGGTTTATCTGACTGCCTGCTGTGTACAAGACGAAAAGCAACTTGTGTGTTTTAGTATGATTAACTTTGCTAGAAATTATTCCCAGTCTTCAAAGTTTGGTCTTTGAAGCTGTTATAGACTCTGTACAAGCCTTTTTCCTGTGTTAAGCAGAAGAGTCGCCTCAGCCAGCTCCCTGGGGTGTAGTGGCTCTCTCGAGGCTGGAAGTATACAGGGGCATCTATTTATCTACTTTAAATGGATGGTCTACATCGTCTCTTCAAATGGTACTTACTGCCTTTGTTTCAGAGCTTACACATTTCTTTTTTAAAAATACACCTTAATTTATCCTCAAATTCCATCTCTGCATCTCAAATTAACATTCTTTTCCTAATTCCAGACCACTCCTGCCTCCTGAGAAGGCTCCAAACAGTGGACTGCAATCTTACTTCTTGTGCTTTCCTAATTCACAGAAACATGGCTTCTCTGCTGAATGGTGGCATGGCTTCAGGAGCAGAGTTGGAAAAATTCCTCTTCAGCACCTTATGGCTTAAACTTTATGTGCTCTCCTCTCCAAGAGACAATGTTAAGTTTGTCCTCACACAGGCTAAAGAAGGAAATTAAATTATTGTACTGTCATGAATTACTGTCCTTCTTTCTTGGATATTCTAGAAAGACAAAGGTCTGCAAAGCCAGGGTACCATGGTGTTTAAAGTCACAGTGTCCCCTGTCATTTTTATGGCATGAATTTGTTGGCAAATATGAGGCATGTTATAAGAACACTTAGTTACCTACTCATTTTTTCCTTAGTGCCTTGCTCCTAATGGGTTTGATGAGTCAAGGAGGCAGCTAGCTGCTCTGACTTAATGTTTAGAAAATAACCTGTATGCAGAATGCCAAGTCCATATGGAGTTTCTGTGTCTGTAGGATCAGCTAGCAGCCAAACACAACTTCTGGGTCCCAGCTTTAAATGTTGGGCCTTCAAGTTCTATATATATGCCTTTTTTTACCAACTTACAACCCTACTGGCCTAAACCATGAGTGCCACTTTCTGGCAGAAATGCCCATGGAGTCATCTGCAAACGTTTTCATGGTGTTTGATTTCAGGAGAACTGGGGAAACTAAACATCACATTCTCAGTGTAAATCAGCACTTGGGTTTAAGAGATGCATTGACTTCCAGTTTTCTGAAGATCTTTCAGCTCATCCGCCTTGTTTATGCGTTACGGTATAGGAAATGCATCCACATGCTCACATCTCAAATCAGAGATAGTGGCAGCTTACACCATTCCAAGTCTGGCACCATATCTAACCATACACCAGCATATTCTTTCCTCTTTTTATAAACTGCACCCCCACAGACAGAATTTTTGCCTAGCCCTCAGTTTCAAAAGTGTAGCACTGTGCTTCTCCAGAGCAATTATTCAAGGCGCATAAAACACTTTGGAGAAAGTAATCTAACAAACAATAGAGAGCACATACAGAGTCTACTGTTATTTATATTATGTCACAAATTGAGCCAAGTGAAATAATAATTAACCAAAAACCTTCAGTTCTGCAACCTAGCACAATATGCATAATGGCATATCTCAGAAAAGTTCCCATCTTGGGCTGGTGTTGTATTTAAACACAGCATATGAAAGGATTCAATTAACGTCCTTATATCTCATCAGTTTCTGATAATTAATATGAGCTGTAAGGGCTTTATGGATTGCTGGTTTGATAATTCACTAGCAGCTGAAGTAATAAAGGATATGATGGAAAGACAGCCTCATAGCTGCCTTGTGGAGTGCACTAAGTGATTGAACCCAAAGAATAATAGGGATGGAAATTGCTGTGTTCATTCATGGATAATATATGACAGGAGTAAAGCAAGCAGCAAGTTAGCAGATGACTCAGCCAAGCATCTATGACTGAACAAAGTGTGATTCTAACCTTCTGTCATTGAAAATATATTTAATGGAAACATTATCATTCTGATATATTGCTTGCTAAGATAAGACATGTTTATAGTACACTTGCCCTGCGATGCTACTATAGGACTAGATTTTGGCACACTTGCTCTTGCTGAATTGTACTTCATCCCAAAATAAATCTACTCCTCCTGGAGAAAGAGGCTATTCAAAAAGAGCAAGTGAGAAAGTAGCTAGTCCAAAGTTGGCTGGGGCTAAATATCACCAGAAAAATATAAAGGAACTTATTAATTTTTAATGCACAGAGAGGAAGATCTCTATAAACACTGAGGACCACATGTAAGGTTATTCCTTTGTTATAACTGTTTCAGCCTAAAAGTAGAGCACTGGACAGTATAATTTCTTTTATTAATTAACAAATATGAATGGCCACATGCCTCAGAAGCAGATCAAAGAAGAATCCTGAATGCATGGATTAAAGTTAGCTGCCTTTTCCCTGTGTCTGGGAGAGCTCAGTTTGTAACATTTTTATTGACAGAAGCACTCAGGTGTTCAGCAGCAGAATAGAGCACGAAGTCTGGAGTGTTGTATTAAAGTGAAACTTGCTGAAGGGAGGGGGATTAGGATAAAAATGAAGCACGATAATCTCTAGAGCACATTCTACATGTATGCTGGGCACGGATGGCTTGCAGCAACTCTGCAGTACTGTGCAGCAGTGCCCTGCCAACAGAATTCATGCTGAAAACATATGTTCTTCTGCTCAAACCATCTTTCACTACATCTGGAAACCAAGAGTTAGAGGGGGAGGGCAAAAAAAGGCAGCAGCACATGTAATTCTCTTCTAAGAGAAACCATTCATTTGTTCATGAAAGAAATATTTCTCCTTGTATCGCCAGCAGAAATTCTCATAAGGTTCTGGAATAGATATTTAAAAGCTGGGCTAGGAAAGCAAATTAAAAAAAAAATAGGTAGGGGGAGGGAATGCAGGGTAATGGCAGACGTTTATGACTTTTTTTATGAAGTAAAGTCAGATCTTGATAGCAAGAGCAATCTTATTTAGCAAAAAGTGGAAAACTTGGCAAAAACATTGTTTAAAATGACTGCAATACTTGTAAAAATCCCAGAATAACTCTGTTTTTTCAGTCAGAAGCCTGGGAAACACAAAACAGATGTTTTGCCCAGCCTCACTTACTCAGCCAGATCTCTCCTTGCTATGCAGGCAGCTGTACCACATGTCTTTTCTGAGAAAGAAATAGTGCTTTCCTTTGGCACTTCTGCGTCATTCTCACTGACCAGCCAGACACTGTCGTCAGATGAAGACAGCTTCTGTCATCCTTCCCACTACCTAAGTCTGCCGGATCTCCTCAAGACTGAACATCTCTTTGCTTTGAAAAATAGATGAATTAGGTACAATTTTTGGCAAGCCTTGGTTCTTTAGGTAATTGCTGGGGCCACCGAAATCAGAAAGCCATTCTTGCTGTAATCGGTGGTGGCAGCAGAGTTCTCAGTTTGCACCCTGAACAATGGACACATTATTAGAGCTAACAGCAGTACACGTAATAATATAGCCTTGAGACTGCAGCTTGGGAATGCCACAAGAGCAGATTGTTTTGTTTTTGTTCATGGGAGAAAGTATGATGAGTAACGGGCAAATCATTTGAGCAGAGGCTGAGCTCTCCCTGCCAGGTTGCTTAAGAAGGGAGGGGTAAAATCAGGGACTTCTGTCTCCAAATGACATTTGGGGGAATTTTAAGACATTATGTTGACCTCTGGGTCCTCCATTTCATAGAATCACAGAATCAAAGAATCATAGAATTGTTCGGATTGGAAGGAGACCTTGAAGATTGTCTAGTTCCATTCCCCTTGCAGCGGGCAGGGACACCTTCAACTAGACCAGGTTGCTCAGAGCTCCATCCAACCCAGCCTTGAACACCTCCAGGAATGGGGTAGCCACATTCCTTGGGCAACCCATTCCAGTGCCTCACCACTTTCACAGTAAAGAATTTTCTCCTCATATTTAACTTAAAGCAACTCTCTTTCGATATGAACCCAACGCCGCTTGTCCTGTCCCATGCTCTTGTAAATAGTCTTGCCCCATCTTTCCCATAACATCCCTTCAGGTACTGGAAGGCCACAATTAGGTCACTACAAAGCCTTCTCTTTTTCAGGCTGAAGAATCACAATTTTCCCTGCCTTCCCTTTTAGGAGAGGTGCTCCATCCCTATGATCAACTTGGTGGCCCTACTCTGGACTTGCTCCAAGTCACAAAATCACAGAATATGCTGAGTTGGAAGGGACCCACAAACATCACTGAGTCCAACTCTTGGCCCTGCACAGAACCATCCCCAGGAGTCACACCATGTGCCTGAAAGCACTGTTCAAATGCTTCTTGACCACTTCCCTAGGGAGCCTGTTCCAGTTCCCACCACCCTCTGGGTGAAGAACCATTTTTTTGATATCCAACCTAAACCTCCCCTGACACAACTTCAGGCCATTCCCTCAGGTCTTGTCACTGGTCAACACAGAGAAGAGATCTGCCTGACCCTCCTCTTCCCCTCACAAGGAAGTTACAGACTGCCATGAGGTCTCCCCTCAGTCTCCTCTTCTCCAGGCTGAACAGAACAAGTGACCTCAGCAGCTCCTCATACAGCTTCACCTCAAGGCCCTTCACCACCTTTGTTGCCCTCCTTTGGATGCTCTCTAATGGCTTAATATCTTTCCTATATTGCAGTGCCCAAAATTGCCACAATATTCAAGGTGAATGTCCTTCCTGTCTTGGGTACCCCAGAGCTGGATGCAGTACTCAAGGTGGGGTCTCACGAGAGTGGTGTAGAGCCTCCCTCAGCCTGCTGGTCATGCTAGCTTTGGTGCTGTCCAGGACACAGTTGATTTTCTGGGCTGCAAGCACACGTTGCTGGCTTATGTCCAATCTCTCATCCAGCAGAACCTCCAAGTCCTTCTTGGCAGGGTTGCTCTCGGTCTGTTCATCCCCCAGCCTGAGGTTGCCCCAATGGAGGTGCAGCACCTTGTGCTTGATTTCATTAAACCACAGGAGACATTTAGGTGTTTCCTTACCTTGAAGGCACATGATGCCTCTGGCTCAAGGTTTCGGGGTGTTCAGCTCACTGGCTAGGTGATGGGGACACAAATCTGCTTAGGCAGAGATGAATGTTTCACCTGGGATTCATCACCTCCTCAGTCCTCTAACAAATAGTAGGCGGTGGTGGGGCTCCTCATGTCTTCATGTGAAAGTGCTTGTTTAAGCATCTTGCTCTTGGCAAGTTGTGTCTGTGAATCCCCAGTGCTCTTCAGCATCTGGGATTTAGCATCCAGTCTCTCTGGGGATACTTCCTTGGAAAAATGAGTGGGTATTTCATGTGGGCAGATTGCTGCCTTGTATCTGGATATCTGTGGGTGCCCTTTCTGGCCATAAAGCTTGATCAAGGGAAGGAAGTCTCAGAATCTGACCCTAAAAATCCAGAAAGTAAATATTAAGTGAGGCTACTCTGAAGATACTGCTTTTAGGTTGCATTTCCATCAAAAAGATTCCCTTGGTGAATAATTGATGATTGCATTTCAGTTGACCAAGTATAGCATTATTATTTTGAAACTGAGATGGAAATCTTAATAGATAACCAAGAAAATGGTACTATCACCACAATAAAGAACAATCTGATTATGTAAAATGATCTGAATAGTAATACAACTTATAAATCATTCTGGAAAGACAGACATTAAGAGTTTAGGAAACTCCTAAATTCACAGGGAGTAGAGGGACTAAGACCTTTGTCAGTCTCTTTAAATTACTTAGGAGGAAAAGGAGGTTCACCTTGTAGTGGAAGGGGAGGCTTCTATACTGTATCAGATGAACAAGGCACTCTAATAAGCTTTTAGCAACAGAATCATACTAAGCAAGATTTGAGAATAATGAGATATTCTAACTATACAAAAGGGAAATAATATAGGAAAATCGAGACTGTTCAGTCACTCCTTAGAAGGCAGTTTTTTATAAGAAAGATGAAACAGTAAAATCTTTTTCTGTTTTGATCCTAACAATAGAGGAGACATCAAGACTATAAAGGTAAAACACAATTTGCGGTGGAGTGAACATGAAATGACAAAGTTTATGTTCTTCATAAAGAGAATGAAATGCAATAAAAGAAACTTCTGTAACTGCACAGGACTGATAGGCAAAGTCTTGTGGAAGACACTTGAAAGAAAAGGTGAAACAAGCTGGAAGCTTCTTAAATAATCAGAGCAGGAAAACAGCTATAGAGAGATAAAAAATCAGCAGAATCATGAGGTCTTCATTGATCTCACAACCAAGAGAAAATGTAGGAAGCAAACAGTAGGTTAGATTACTGAAGGCGGATATAAAAGAAGAACTCAAGCATGTAAGACTAGGGGCATTAAGGATGAGAGGAAATCACTATACATTTCTAGCAAGGAAAGCTCGGTGGAGTGGGAAATATTACAAATGAAGGTCAATGTGTTTAATTTTTTTTCTTCTATTATCCCTGTAGCAGTGATCAGGTGGTTAATGTAATTAATTACAAGGACAAAAGGCCATAATAAAGAAAGAGAAAACCAGAGAGGAATTAGGTAGACTCACCTTTACAAATGCCTGAACTTCCTTGTCTGACATGAGAACATCTCTGACTTGTCAGCAGTTATCACTGATGCCTTGCAGGGAGAAGCTCTGTTACCAGGAGTCTGGAAAAGGTCAGGGGAAAGGAAGGGGCAGTGAAAAAACAAAGAAAGTAGAGTCAGAGGATCACAGAGATGTCAACTTAAATGCAGCCTCTGAAAAATTCTTCACAAATAAGCAAACAAACTCCTTGGAAGGAACTGAAGGGTGAAAAGGTTAATATCCAGATTGGATCTACCAAGTACAAATCATTTGAAATAGGGGGAGAACCAGCGGATAGCAGCTATCTTTGCATTATCAGGTTTTTATAGTTTTGCAGGGCTCACAATCCCACAAGAAAGCGGTACAATCTATAGGCTTTTTGCAGGCAGCTCTGGTACCTGTGCCTACAGGTCAGTTGGCAACTGTTTGCTCCCAAAGTGAATGGATACCTTGGACAGGATGATGCTGGATGCTAAAGTCAGTTTTGACCAATGCTATCACTATGTGGATGACAGGAAAGGAAACATGGTAGGTAAGTCAGCAGATGAAACTGCTGGGAGGAGCTGCAAGTACATTGCAGGAGTGCATTAGAATTCAAAGTGCCCTTGGGAACCAGTGAAATGGCCTGGAAAACACACGAGATGAATTTCCACAGTGAAAATGCAAGGTGCTGCACTTTGACAGGACTGATCACAAATCTGAGGTGGGTGACAAAAAAATTAAACAAAGCTGTGTCATGAAAAAGGCAAACATTTTGTGGGGTGTATAGAAAGTAGAATTGAAGAGAGATACTTAGAGAAATACTATTTACTTTTACCTCGGCTATGGCTGTAATTTGAAATGTATGTGGACAAATTTGAGAATGTCTAAAGGAAAGTAACAAGAGGTCTAAAAAAGCATGACCTTGGAGGAAATAGCGAATGAATTAGCTTGGTGTGGTCTCAAGAAAAACAGATGGGGGAGGGGATGGTAACAGCCTTTTAGTACATAAAGGCTGCTGTGAAGAGAAAAGACATAACCTGCCCTCTGCATCTACAGGGGATAGGTCAAGAAGCGGTGGAGTTCAGCTGCTGCAAAGGAAGTGTATAAAAATTTTCTGAGGCATTAGGGAAAACTTTCTAATGGTACAATTAGGGAAGCACTAGAATAGATTGCCTGGGGAAGTCGTGGAGTCTCCATCACCGGCGGTCCCAACAATTTAGGCTAACATCTGTCAGAAACAACACACATATAACTGACCTGGCTGGGGGCCAGGGAAGTGACTATATGACCTCCTGAAGTCCCTTCCAGACCTGTTTTTCTCTGGTTCTAATCATTCAGGAGCCTCTCTCCCTGACAATGCTATGTATTTTTTTGTTTGAACCATTTGATGTGCTGTTTGATTACTATCCTAGTTTGTTTGCATCCCTCTATATTGAGCTGTGTCCTTGTGAATAATTCCTAGCTTACCTGTAAGAGAAATAATGTTTTACTTCAAGTCCCTCGAACGAACGTTAGGGATGTTAGGGAACGTTAGGCAGTCACATTGTGTCTTGGTGTTTTCAGATGTTTAAGTTTAGCCACTTTTCAGGACAGCCCCAGGTTCTAAATGCAGTGGCATGAGAGAGGAGAGCTGCTGGAACCTAGACCACATGAAAGAGCAAGGAGCAAAGCTACAGCTCAGTGAGCTGCTATGCTCCACACAGGGAGATGAGGCAGCCAGAGTTCTTACGACTTTCCTTCTCCTTCCCTGACAGATGGAAATATCTAATTTTCCACTGACAAAGGAGAACTGGAGAATCAAGACATAGATCTGCCTTCTCTCCCTAGCCCACCCGAGGGCCAATGCTCAGAGATGCCCTTCAGAACAGGCAGTGGTTACCTGGGAGTACCAGAGCACAGCCTGAATCACTGAGACCTTCAGAGTCAGATCTGAACCCTGCTTGGTTCTCCAGACCTGGGAAAATACTATCAAGAGATTCTGTCAAACAAAACACAAAGTGGAGGAATAGGGAAAAGGTAAAGATGAATTTGAATATTGACCCTGTGACTTGTGTGATCCTAAATTCAGTTTATTAGACTTTCCAGTATCCTCATAAGACATACCAAACAGTGACAACATTCTCAGAAATAATCAGCTTTTAAAGTGCTTAGAAAATACCTAACCTTACAGAACAGAGAGCTGTCAAGCAGGTCATTTACCTTGACGTGATGTTTTTAGCTCAGTTGAAAGTACTCTGCCGAGGTGGACAGCATACCTGCAGAAACCTGTCTGCATCAGCACTTGTGATATGAAGTGAGCATGCCAGTTCTCATCTCTTTCCCAGAAACCTCAGCACTGGGTTTGCCTTGCATTTCATCTGGTGCTGGCTGATGGCACAGTAATATGGGCAGGCAGAGACAGCAGAGAGAAGGACTTCAACGTCCAAGGATATGTCCTTGCACATAAAGGAAGCACGGAGCAATGTTCACATATGTATGAAGGAAGTATAACTCAGACATCTTTGAAGAACTAGGGCCTCTGTGAAGGCCATAAACCCAGGGGAAAGAGAATGGGTGGCTGACAGTGACCTCCTCCACCAAGATGTTGCCAAAAAAATCACCTCTCCTAGGATTTTAATTTTCCACTATATGTCTGTCCTCCTTTCATGTCAGCTTACGCAATTTTCCCTTTTGCTAGCTTTAAAATCATCATTCTATATTCCTCATTCATCTTACCTCTCATAGCCTCTGCTCAGAGCAAGAATTCACAGTTCTCAGCTCAACAAAGGAAAAACTTGGGCTTTCTGAATTTCCTGGTGTCCTTAGAACACAGAACTCCAAAATGATATCATCTAACTCCTCAGGTGAACTCTTTGGTTGAGAGAGACTGTGATAAATCACTTTCATATGCAAGAGGAAATTGCTCTTCTTGGTTGAGTCTGAACTGGCTTGGCGGTCAGTGGTGCATGACTCCTATTCCAGCAGAGTTTTAATTTGTTTAATAGAAGAGCGAGTAGGCCTGGACATAGTCTGAGGCAGCTAGCTCTAGGTGGCTCTGCTTGAGCAGGGGGCTTGGACCAGACAACCTTCAGGTCAACTTCAATGTGATTCTGTGTGATTCTGTGCCTCTTTCAATTCCTGAGCCTGCATCTCCTGAAATAGTCTGTTTTGTTTCCTGACTGATATTTCAAGTGTTGCTCTCCAGCCTTGCACATTAGACAGGTCAAATATCAAACAAGTGAGTGCAAACTCCAGTCAAATCATATGAGTCATATGAGGAGCAGCTTTGAGAGCTCAGGTTGTTTAGGCCAGAGGAGAGGAGGCTCAGGGGTGTCCTTCAACTCTCGATCTCTTCAACTACCTGAAAGGAGGTTGTAGGGAGGTGGGAGTTGGTCTCTTCTCCCAGGCAACTAGTGACAGGACAAGAGGACATGGCCTTAACCTGCACTAGGGGAGGTTCAGATAGAACATCAGGGAGAATTTCTTCACAGAAAGGGTTGTTAAGCCTTGAAACAGGCTGCCCAGGGAGATGGTACAGTCACAGTGTCTGGAAGTGTTCAAGAAACAACTGGACAAGGCACTAAGTGCTATAGTTTAGTTGACAGGGTGGTAGTCAAAGGTTGAACTCAATGATCTTAGAGGTCTTTTCAAACCTAAATAATTGATTCTGTGATTCTGTGAAAATCGTGCAGCTCCCATACCATGTTCTCTTGGTTTGCCTGCTGAACTTGCTACATGTAACTGCTGAGTCAATTCCCCCAAAATGCTGAATACCAGCTCTGCTCCACTCCCCTGTGAGGCACACCAATTTCTTGATCAGCAAACACATTTTAGGAAATATAGAGCATTTAGAAGAGGAGAGTTTCAAACTGCAGAGTGTTTTCAGACTTGGTGACAGCAAACCTGCCAGTCATGATGCCATCCCACACATGCAGCTATGCATTCCAAAGACAAGAGGCAGTCACACAGAAAATGGTGTCTGTGCCTTACTCAAAACCTCCTGTTCTCCTGGTGGCATCAATTCTTTACTCAGGTCACTTTATAGAAAGGGCAACTTAAGCCTCAGGGCAGAATTGCATCCTTTGACTGTGGGCAGAATCTGTTCTCATAGTTTAGTAAATAGTAATGACTTTAGTTTGTTGAACATCAGAGATCTTCTTGTTGTACACTTGAGTGTATTGCAATGGAAACCAGGATTTGATGTTTTAATAGAAACAAATAACTAAAAGTCTTCACACTGTTTCCTAAAGTTTCACTAGCTGAAACAAACAAAGAAAAACCTGAGTGGGGATAATAATTTTTTTTTCCTCATTTTACAGGTCTGCCTTCAAAGATCTCTATCAGGTTACATTGATTTCCCAATAAAGAAAGGCTTTAATTTGCAGTAAGGTCTTTTTGGTACCATTATAAGGAATATTTGCATTGGAAGGAATATGGGGCAGAATTTACGTAATAGCACAAAACACTTCCAGTAGCAAAAGTTGCCCAGGGAGAAGAGTTTGTTAGAAACTTGACCAGCTGATATATAACCGAAGTTATGTCCAATTCTAGCTATACAATACTAGTTAATTGAAGTATACAAATACAGGTATCCCTTTTTTCCCCTTAATTTATTATTTTCTTCATCTGTGCAGTTTAAACCCAGTTTTAAGGAGCTTTATGTCCCTTTTCTTTTTCTTTATACATTCAAACGCATAGCTTCACTTGTCAGAATGAACAATATATCACACCCTATGCAGCTGAAATCATTGTCCTGCTGCTGCAGAAGTATGTGTAACTTTGTGTTTCTCAAAATACCATCAGGAAAATCTGTGAAAAACATCAGCCATGTTAGAAGGTTCACAAACCGTATGTTTTGAAGCTGATTTTCTTAAACAGCCCCTGTGTGAACTCAAGGCAAATTGTAACGATGCTGTTCAAAACCACCCTACCAAACAAGTATGAAACCCTTGTGATTTGGTGCACTATTCAGACACAGGGTTAATATGAGAGTTTACTGTGAGAGCAGCCCATTTCCATGGTTTGACCATATCCTTTGTCCCCTTGCACAATGCCTACCTGATGCCTCTCCCATTTCTCCTCCAGATGTTATCAGCAGTACTGGCTGCCTCCTCATTAGCAAATTTTGAACAATAGGAACAACTTCTTGCATAGCTTAGGTACTGCTCAAAAGCATGGCTTGCTTTCCCAGAAAAGCAAGCAAGTATTTTTTTCCTCAAGTTTTCTTGTTAAGTCTATGGAAAAGAAAGTCAGCTGTCAAATCAGATCTTATGTTTGTGCTCCTTCGCTTGCCCAAGAACAGAGCAAGAGTATGAAATTGGCTAACTCTCTGTCTTCCTCTCAGGTGATATTTGCAGGTGTGTCCTTGCATCCATCTTTGTTACAAATATGTAAGTACTACCTAAGATAGAGCTACCATGAATGGTCCAAGAAAACATTTGTGATTCTCTTTTGTTAATGAATAGAGGATCACCAAACCTTGAATCTACCTGTAGGAAAAAGGTCAGTTTTGCTGAGTGTCATTTGATCAATGGCTTTAAGTAACAGGAACAGCAAGCAACTGCTCACATTGCATCTCTCCAAAACAACATGGGTTGAGATTTTCTGATGACCCCATTTCAAAAGTGAGCTAATTTATACTCTTAAATGAATTTAAAAATATAAATATTTAAACCAGAACCAAAACATTATGCAATTATTAATTTACTTATTTTTTTATGACAACGGTCAGAAATTTCATTTGGCCAATTTTTTGCAGTAAATGTCTGATAATTTTAAATATTTGTGGCTTCAGTTCAAATGGGAAAAAACCTTGTAGATGACATATGAAGATGAAAGAGGAATACAAAATGGAGATGTTTTTATATGCATACAATCCTACGGGCTTGTTTCAATATTTGCTCTTATCCCAGTGTGAACTCAGATAACTTATACTTAGAGACATGTACAAGAGGTATATGCAAACCCTACTGATTTTTATTATGCCTTTTGTATGCCACTCACTAAGTCCTCTCTTTTTTAGAGACAGCATACTTTTTAATTCTACAGCTTCCTTCAGTGAACTCCAGTTAAATATCTCCTCTTAATCACTCTAGGTTATTTACAGGGGATTTTTTTCTTAATCTTGGAATGAAAGAATTTACTTGCCTTTGAGAAACATATCCTGGATGTTTTCGCAGTAACACCCTTTTTTTTCACGTAGTCTGGTTCTGTGTCCTATGAGTGGGCTATAGCAAGTCTGAGTGCAGATAACTGCTTTTCTAACATGTCAGCAGCATATGTACATGTCAATCCACGTTACACAGGAAATAAGCAAACATTATCATTATAGTGCGGAGTTCTTGTGATTTTCAGTTTCCATATTAACAGGAAAAATAAGATTCCTTGGGAAGTTTATGACCTGAAGAGTGACTAATACTTCCAATGTGCACAGACATGGTTCCCAGACAGTCTTTGCTGCAACCCACATGGCTGGCATCAGGAGAAGCAAGCTAGGGGCTAGCGCTTGGTACAAGGAGTCAAAAATGACTGGGGGAAAAAAAGGGATGAAAGCCTTCCTGAGCAGTCTGCAGAGTGAAAACTCTGCCTTCTACTGAGGCAGAATTTCCAAGTGGATGCCATCCAAGAATTATTTGATTCCCCAGCAAGGTCTGCACCCTGGTTTCACAGCATGTGTAGTGTCCATGCCTGCTCACAGCTGTTCCTTGCAACCTGCTCCTTCCCTTCTGCCATACTTGGCAGCTCCTTTCTCACTTCGGCATGACACAATGGACTGCAGCATCTCGTCACACCTACTCACAAACTCATCTAAAACATATCCACATGACATCATCTCAACACCATTTTGCAGTGCGGGAACTTGTTCACCACCTTCAAAAAATGTTTTAACACCTCAAAAGGTGTTTTAACCTCAAAAGGAGATGGTTGAGAAGAGACCTTATCAATGTATATAAGTATCCGAAGGGAAGATGCTAAGAGGATGGGGCCAGGCTCTTTTCAGCGGTGCCAAGCAATGGGACAAGAGGCAATGGGCAGAAAGTGATGCACAGGAAGTTCCCCCTGAACATGAGGAAGAAGTTCTTTACTGTGCAGGTGACTGTGCAGTGGAACAGACTGCACAGAGAGGTTGTGGAGTCTCCCTCACTGGAGATATTCAAGAACTGTCTGAATGCCACGTGGTCTAGGACAAACCTGCCTGAGCAGGAAGGTTCGACCAGATGACCCACTATGGTCTCTTCCAACCTTACCCATTCCACTGTTCTGTGGTTCAGCCACTGCTGAGCAGCAAAGCATTACCAAAATATTGTGGAGCAGGTCAACTTGTGTGGGGATGGCTCCATCAGACATGCTTGTGAGCAAACTGCACTCCTGGGCAATATTTTAGACAAGAAAAGACCCATTCCTCTCAATAATTCTGTTATTCCTGTCAAATCAAAAGTTTCTTCCAAAAATAACTGGCCAGTGACATGTTGTTTCAAATGCCTGAAAACTAGAAGTCAACTGCTAGAAAGAAACCCTGCTGCCTTCCACAGCACCCATGGCCAAAAATGAAGACAGGTCAGTGTAACAAGAGGTAGCCCATCTGACAACTCACCTGAGGCTGTAACAGGGTGTGATGCCTGGCTGAAATATACTCTGAGTGACCTATTGTGGTTTCAGCACATAGTGACATTGGTTTAACTCTACCCAGAGATGGGAGAGCTGCAAGTGGCTGCATTTGTGCAAATGGCAAGGTATACCTGATGTTTTCACATCTCCATTTCTGGGTGGCTCTGAAGATTCTCAGGAGGGCTTTCCCAGAGGTTTAACATCATAGAAAATTATCACAAGTCTCATTCATGCTGAGGATTCTGCTGAAAGAGAATGTGTTTTTCTCCCTTTCTGTTCCCTGGGACTTGCTGGCTGCTCCCAGAGATGTAATGAAGGTGAGAACTGAGCCACTGAGAACACACTGTATATTCTCTGTCTTATATTAAGGCACATATGTATTGTCAGTTTATATTTATGTATTTCATAACATAAGCGCATGTGTTTCATTACAGTGTGAAGTGTAATTTTAAGACATTAAGGATGGGGAGGTACACCCAGCATAAGGCACGACCCTGCAGGCTTTCCACAACATTGTATAGCTTCATCTTCTAAGCCTGGGAGACCCACAGATCAAAGTCAGCAGGAGTTGGGGGACAGGTGTCCCCCATCAGGAGAAAGACACCACCACCTCCTGGACCCATCACTATCAAGGCCTCCAGAGTCACGAAGTCTTCACTAGTGTCCTTTTCTTGCTTTTCAAAGAGTAATTACATTTACAATACAACTGCTTTTTCTTTCTCTGTGTTTTTCTCCAAAACTTCTGAGATGTGCTCTCTTTCTGGCTCACATTTTAAATGTGCCTTGGCAGCAAAAGCCTCAGCTTCTTTAATTTATTACCTCTGTTTATGGAATATGGATATTGGGCCAACTTTACATCTTACATTAAGTGAATCAGTGCAAATGCAATCACTTTTGGACATCCACTGTATAAAATAAGCATATTTAGATGATCAAATAAGTGTTCCCATATGCATGTTGGCTGGTATTTCATGCTGGTATAGCATTCTTATTTTTCTTATGTGGTGTCCTTTGTCTCCTTTCCTTCCCTTTTTGACTGCATTTGGTCAGTTATTCAGGAAAAAAAATTACTTGTACCTTAAAAGAAATACTGTCTATTCAGCATATGGCATTTATAGAACTTCGGAAATTCTTTTGGGAGGCATGCTTCAGATTAGTGGTCTCTCTCCTTCGGGAATGGTTTTAATTTGTTAGCACTTCAGATCTGTAGTCTTGAGGTAGTTCCTTTTTCAGTCAATAAAATGGTTAGTGAAATGAGGCTAAAATATTATAATTGCGTTCTTCAAATCAGATTTTTATGTGGGTTTTTTTCCACCTGGTATGTAAATCTGTCATTCTGAGAAGATTTTTTTCCTGTTTTCTTTTAATCTTCAGTGCATGTGCCAAGAATGATGATTTTAAACATGAATTACCACAGTGACTTAAAGTCAAACTGCTGGGAGGTTGTTACCCTGGGATGGGAAGGGAGCCAAAAGCAGCCCAGCTTTTGCTCCGTAGTTTCCGACTGAAGTCTGCCACGCTGTCTACTGCCCTCACCTCTGATCGCAGAACATCCCCTCTTCAGTACCAGATGCACACCACCAGGTGCAGAGTGCCAAGCCACCCACAAGAAAAGCCAGCCAGATTAGTGAAGACAAAGACATATTTGAGCCCCACTAACTGTTGGCTTCCTGTAAAGCAACAGCTCTATCATAACCAACCTGGCTTGCCCATTTATCCACTTTTAATCAGTGGTGTATAGCCAAAGCCCTTAGCTATGATGCTTTGTAAAAGTAGTGAAGGGACATGCAAATGCCACACAAACTTGGGCCAGCAGCAGCCAGCTGTGGCAACACCACCACGGAAACAGCTGAAGAAGGAGTCAGCAAAAGGTCTCTAATCTGCCATGGCTACAAATTAAAGTCTTTGCATAAACTCTTGAAAATGGCATGCAAAATGATGCTGTGGTTTGCTACAGTAACCAAGAAAACAGGTGCCCTGAGGACCTTGGGACTCATCGCATCCACCCCAGTCCCAAGGCAGAATCTGTATGTAGGCAGGCCGGCAGGCAGGCAGGCAGACAGACATTTTTATAACCTGACCCTAACAACCCTCTCATCACAGGAATTTCACAAGCCCCCAGTTGGTTTTTACTGAGGTTCCAAAATCCTTCCCAGGAAAAAGTTTTCCCAACATGCAACCTAAAGCATTGCATAACTGCAGCTCAGCATTTTCATTCCCCTTGCCCATTGACATCAGTGTTTCCTTTCCTCAGAATGAAATACATGGGCATTGCCAGAGGTTGCCTTCCTTGGCCCTTACTTCCTTACTATGAACTTGACCTCTGTGTGAAGACCAGTTTTTGTGGTCAGTTCATTGACTGAGAGACAATACACAACTTGTGGTACAAACTTTGGTGCAAAGTTGTGGATGCCCAAAGAGGCCACTGAAAGGCAGTCTAAAAAGCCTCAGATGTGCAACGTGCCAGAACTACTTCTGTCATAGTCTGTGTGTCTGTGTGTGTGCCTGGATGCTGTGGGCCTCGGTTTTTTAGTTATATAAATGGTGAATTTATTTCTGTCACTCTAAAAGATTTCCAAATGGATATACACTTGTTTCTCTTCTCTTAGGTATTCATGTAAAGAAAACTGATAATAATAATAATATTTTGCATCAGGCAGTGAACTCAGTGGTAAATTGCTTTGCAACTTGACTGTTGTGATTTAGAAATTAACAAATCCCCCCAGAATGTCCAGGTCCCATTAGGGATGGTTGCAAAACCATCTTCAGAGGACCCACAGAGAAGGAAGTTGTTCATCCCTTTTGGCACCTCCCCACAGATAATCAGGGATGCATCCTGCAGCCGGAGCTTCTGAGTTGGGTTTCCCAGTTGCTGCCTGGAGTATCTGAACCCATTACAAGAGGATGAATTGCAAGATATCTAATGTTTCACACAAGTAAAGTTAAAAGCCCCATGCTGAGTAAATTATAAACACGCTTAAAAACACAACAGTGAAGGAAAAGCACAAACTTGAACAGTTTCCTTTCTCTTGAAAACCTATACTGATCATGAGCTACTTATGAAGGCAAAGTTATGATTTTGTCTAAGAAGAAAGGCTTCTGTTTGAAGTTAAAAAAATTAGCTTTATTATTTAGGAAAAAATATTCCAAAACTAGGGAAAGGTGCAACTGACTAGCATTTCATAACATATAGGAAGTTTCCCCACTACACTTGACAGGAACAGAATAGTCTGGAATCAAAGGGGTATGTTAACAACTCGGCATATCTCCCCCTTTGGAACTAGTATTAGTCTATCATATCACCAAAAATAATAAATCTCTGTAAAAGGCAGCAGTTGCTTTCATAGTCTGGCAGCAAAACCCGTCTGGCACTATTGGAAAAGTAAAAAAGGTAACATACTCTCAATTACATTGTTAAAACACCTACAGCCTAGTTCATTTTCATATGCTATCCATATGTAAGCCCTGAGCAATAGGCAGCCACTTAAAAACCCTTGTTCTGTGCTTGTGTGTGTGTGTGTGTGTGTGAGAGAGAGAGAGAGCGAGAGCGTCAGAGAAGGTGAACATGGAGACCTGTTTTTTTATCTGACATTTTGAAGTGGAAAATGTTGCAAAACCTAACTAGCATGAAAATAATTAAACTCGATAAATAAATGAATAAAAATAATGGGAAAATAAGTTTTCCCATATGAAAATTCCTGAAAAGTTTTTATCTTTATCAACCCCCTTCCACACCCACCAGAGCATATGGCCCTCTGTTTGTGCAAATCAGCCGTCTTTGCTTAAAGTGGATGTTTCTATTAACACTGTGACTAATTACTGAAAACAAACATGTGTAAGTATGATCTCTGCTAACTGCCTCTGTCAACCCATCTTTTTCTTCTTGCTATTCAGTTGAAGGGATTAAGATTGCTTGCAAAAGTACAGTAGACCTCCACTTAGCCTGTTAACTGGCATGAATAAACAAAGCCCATCAACCACAATTGACGTCAGGCTTCAAAAAATGTTTTTTACATTAGTTTAAAAAAAAAATCCAAGAATAAAAAAGTGAAAAAATTCAGAGAACATTAAGACACCAAGTGTAAAGACCTTTAACATGGGATGTAACGGGCTGCTTTGGGAGTGGGTACTGAGAGTACAGCTCTACAAAGTGCAGCACGTGAGCTCAGATGGGTGGCAGACATTTTGTGCTGAGGGAAACCAGCGCTGTCTCAGTATGCAAGCCTGGACATACGTGCACACAGAAGGGGCATCCAGAGAAACTTTAATGTCGGTCTTTCTTGTGGTTTTCTCTCATCCAGAAATAAAAACAATAACAAAGACTCAAAGCATCCATTTTGTTTTCGTAAGATACAATGAAGAAAGGATGCAAGCAGACTTTTCTTCCAAGTACCCTGAAAGCTGGATTTATCTGTTGCTGTGACAGCATCACAGAGTGGGGTACAGCAGCCCACACATCTCCTCATCTTGTTGCGTACTTGGGAGTGGGGAGACCCAGGCTGCTTTGAAGCACGTCGTCATTATCAGAGTAGAAATAGAGGAAATATTAGCATCTTATGGTAGAGCTTCAATGTGTGTGCTCTTCACAGTCCCAATGTCTGTGCTGGCTGGAGTCCTGGAGAAGTTGTTGGGCTCTGAGCCGATGTGGCCACTGGTGAAAACAGGTCTCAGTGCACTTCATTCTCACACGCACACACTGTCCCGAGAGGAGCCAGCTCTACGGGCCAGAGAGAGAACTAGTAACCTCCTTTACACTGCCATGCTGCCTGTCTAACATGAGCCGTGGGACAGGGTCTCAGTGCATTTTACCTCAAGTTGTACATAATGTAAAAACAAATTACATGCTACAAAATTGTACAAGCCTACATCTGCTGCTTTTTCCAAGCTCTTAGTATATTTGGGAGCCAATTCCCTGTCATTTCTCGTCTCTTGCACTTTACATGGGGTGTTTCCTTTATAAAACAACTTGCCTTTGGATTTAATGATTTCTAAGGAAACATAACTCTGTCACTGCACTCCGGTGTTTAATTTCTCCTTTGCCATTAGTGTCTGCCTGGTGCAGCCCAGGGACGCCAGTGTGCTCCCTGAACTGTGCATGCACTTTGTGTGCTCTTGGGCTCATGCCCATACCTAGAAGCTGGTGTTTGATCTAGACTGAACAAGATGGCCTTAGCCTTCAAAGTCAGTGTGTTTACATTCCTCTGCTCTGTCTTGACTTTTTTTTTTTTTAGTACCTCCAAGATAGGTGTCTTGCTGTTAGAATAAATACTTACCTTGTGCTTTGCCCTTTTCTCTGGTGGCCTCGGCATGCTTTTGCAAAGGTGGAAACACTGCTAATTCATTTTATGGGTATGAAAAAAAAGACAGTACAGTGCTCAGAGCTCTAGGGCAAAGCAGAGAGAGAAAAAGCAAGGAAGAAAATACAGATGTCCTCTCACCCAACCCAATGTTGGCCTGGTTCAGACCCACTGAGTGAGCCATAGCAGCTCTTCTTTCCTACCAGCCACCCTTGCCTCACTGGCTCCTTCTCTCCTTCCCAAACCAAGCCTCTTGGTGCAGTGGCCTGGGGGAGGCAGAAAACAGGGACAGCATAGCAAGGGGTTTGCAGAAATAAAGTCCCTAATTATTCAGCCCTTAACTGTTCACTGCAGTGCAATGTGGGTTGAAGAACCAGGGCAGATGTGCTGATCCCCTGCTCTGTGTGGATCACTGGAGGAGACTGGGTCAGGCAGTAAGGTCATGGTGAAAAGAAGACATAGGAAGGAGGTGGGGAGAAAACCTTTCTGAGAAGATGAAACAGGATGAACAGGACCAGCATTCAGATGGCTCTGTCTCCCATCACATGACATTTCTTTGGCTGTTGGAGGGGAACAGAAAAATCCACTGCCATCCACCCATTCAGAAATGGCCTCTCTCTGTCTTGGATGGCCACTGCACAGCAGGGACAAGGGCTCTGGATGGGGCTAATGGGGAGAGTCTCTCTGGCTTTTGTCAAGCTCAGTAGTGGTACTGATCTTGTGTGCTAAGACTAAGGCCATGTAAAGGAAACCCCAGTGATACAGTGGTTGCTCTTATTCCTACTGCCATGCCCAATACGTGAAAAAATTCAGCTCTAAACATGACATATACACCACATGAAAAAACAGTCTGAGAGCTGGAATAATGGATGGAGAAACAAGGGAGGTACAGGAACAGGAAAGCAGCTGCAGCAAGATGTACAAAACTCAAACCCTGAGTTTATTGTTCAGCTCCTCTTCATTCAGTTTGTCAGTGCCACTAACCCTCCTCGGTACACTTCAGAGAGGGGAGATGAAGCAGAAACAGGTAACCTTCTGGCTTGAATGTCATCAGGTTTCCTTCCCTTCTGACAGACATTTTAAATCTGCCACCACTTCTCCGAAGATCCAAAAAATATGAAGCAAAGCACCCCGGTTTTGGCTGATGTGTCTCACATTAAGGCAGAAAAAAGCAGTGTTATCCTCAGTTTCCTCCATTAACATAGGATCAGGTACTTTCAGCCTACAGGTTGGGGGCAAAAAAAAATAAAAAATAGTCAAAATGGTAAACAGCCTACATCTTACCTGCACCTCAGCTCACAAAATCAGGCAGTGCAGTTTAACACACACAAAACAAGTCAGTTTGAGGGCAGAACCTCAGTCCTCACAGTTAGCATTTCCCAATACATGGTGTAGGCTGACAATTATTTTTGCTCTCTGAAGTCTGCAGTTTCAAAACTGACAACTCTGTGCTCAAATTCCCCTTTCACTCTAAATGTCATTTAATGGCAGTATAACTGGAAGGGTCAAAAATCAGCTCTCACTTGGCAATGGTCCCTTCCAGAGCCAAGGCCACGGCCCCTGCTGAGACACAGGAGAGCTCTTGATTTCTAGGTGGTCATTCTTGGCTTGCTCAAGAACAGCTTTTACAGAAAGTCTAAACACCAAAATGCTTTCAAAGTGTACAGATTGTACTGATGATAAGAGAAATGGATCAAATTACTAGAAGGTTGGTAAGAACCTTCAAAGACAGCTTAGTTCATTGCTGGAGTTCTGACATGAAAAAAAATGAAAACTCATTTCACGTGTCTTCATGTTGCATTTATTCATGCCTCTGCCCCTCCTCTTTACCTTACACCAACTTGCAAAATGAACAAAAAATACTTACTTTTGTTTGCTTAACAAGGTAAAGAGCTGATGCTCCATATCAGAGTCTTTGGGGCATTTCATCAGGGACATATCTACAATTTTATTGCAAACCCAAATTGAAGTCAGATCCTTCTAAAAAGTGTTAAACTATTAAATAGGCTTGGCAATGCTCACACTTACTCTTCTCTTCTGGGAGGGTGCAGGGGGTGGAGAGTGATGTCCCATTATCACTCTAAATGAAGTTGGGATTTAGTATTAATTCACTACTCAAATATCATTGAGGTCAAGGTCATTATTCGATGTCTTAACAAATACTATTTGCCTATAACAAGAAGAAGCAAGAGAATTAAAAAATCCAGGGAGAATGGTTTACACTGGAAAAACACTGATGTTTGAATTCAACTGACAGTGTCTGTGTACTTGCAGGAAATTCCTGGGAGCAGAACACAGTATAGAGCTAGGACCAAATACTGGACATAAATGGAAATCATGTTGATGATCGTTCTTCTCCTGCTAGAGCAGTCTTAATTTCTGTAACAATCACACTATAAATGGATTTACTTCTGGAGACAGCATGGTTAATTAAGCCCCACATGTATCGGAGAGTACTCCTGGGAAATGCACTGGACAAAGGCTGTAAAAGTTACTGCTTGGTCTACACCTCTGGGAAGGTAGCTTCCCTTTCTTAATGAATATTCCTATTAAGTTTAAAATAGAAATAGATGCCTGTGCAAAAGCTCAAGTGCAGAGAAACCATTAAAAACCGATATGGTTTATGACAGCAATTAATCTAGCCATTAGTTTGACTTTGAAGGCAAAGCACATCTCTGATCCAAGTCCTTAAGCATAAGCATTTTGGGGCTTTTCTTCCAAGGTCTCCTCGAGCCACAAAGAAACAGATCTCAGCAGGCTGGACATGGACAGAATGTGAAACTCAGAAGAGATCCCCTGAAGAACCTGACACCAAAGTTGTCCTGTCTC
>WBMV01002016.1:238393-275893 GCA_013396655.1 Campylorhamphus procurvoides | reverse complement strand
AAAAGCATGCCTAGGGAGTCATTGTGACAGTGCAAAATACATTTATGTACATCCCTCTTACAAAAACACCAATATGTTAGCATTCCGTGAAGCATGCTAGTTTTCAGAAAAAAAATTCTATAACAGAGTGAAATAGCAGCTCCAATAGATAGCATTTGTTTTTCTTCAGGACAAACAAAAAAAGGGTGTTTTTTTCTTTTTTTTTTTTTTTTTTAAGCTACTAGAGAAATATCACTAATACATACAGATATAAAAGCAGCATAGAAAGTTACAGGTTTCTCACCAACTAGGAATAAAGAAGACTAAATGTGAGCATGGTTAAACTACAATGCATCTTCACATTTGTCCAACACATTTACAAGAAAAACACCATTGGGAAACCTCACAGGACATAAGTGTTTTAACACCAAGAGAACTACTAAGGGGTTTTTTCTTTCTTTTTTTTTCTTTTTTTTCTTCTTTTTTTCTTAATTAAAAATTCAAACGGGATGGGTGGAAAGAATTTGGAAAGGGGCTGGAGCCACCATGTCATTAACTATTATCATTAATTTTCAATACAAAAATGAATGAGCTGGAATAGACCCGATTGTCATACTCTGTGGAACCTTGCAAAAAAAGTGAAGAAATGTTGAAAGGTTTAGTTGGAGCAGCTGGCTGATGTCGAAGCCGCCAGGATGCTAATTAACTGCAGGCTGTGTCCCTTATTTCTGTATTTAAAAGGAAAAAAAAAAAGCCTTTTGTATTATGGCATTTTTTTTTTTTTGCTGCTGTAGTCCTACATCCCACTGCAAATCATCTTTCATTTTTCATTCTGTTGACCTGGATATTATTTTATTTCTTTTAGAAACAGGAAAAAAAAAATGAACATCTGTGTCTCCTTCCAATCTGCTGCACATCTGCGCGTTTTGATGCGGGTCTTCAAAGTTCAGTCAGTAACCCACGGACGCCATTCATCTTCTTGTTAAAATGTCTACTGCTGTATCCAATGCTCATGCCCTTGAGGGTTATTTTTTTTCTCTCTCTCTCTTTCTTTTTTAATTTCCATTATTGTTATAAAGAACATTGTGACTTTAATATTAGCATTTTGCTTTCAACAGCAATTAGCAATCTCTTGGTTTGCTGTTTGGTAAAGCATCTGTTAATGAGGTCATCTAGTTTAAAATCCCAGCTACTGGAAAATAACAGGGAGGAGGTCAAATCTATCATTTTGTGTATATTCTCTGTTCTCTTCAGTTTTCTAAAGAAAAGATATCTTTGTTATCCACAATAAGTCATTATGACCCGTTACTGGCCTTATGTATTTTCTACCACCTCAAGATACAGTAAGTTCTTATTGAAGTATTGAAATACGACAGTTCAGTTAAAATCTTTGCGCATCTGAGGATGAGGAATTGGTTTCATTTTCTGTTGTGTTTTTGTTTTCGGAGTTCCGAGTTCAGTTTTAACGAGGAGTTGCCTCTATGGTGGATGGGGTTCCTGGGGTGGTGGACCGAGGAGTAGCTGCTGGTGGAGTGTCAATGGGGCTCCCGGCCCCGCTGCTGGGTGTCACAGAGGAGCTCACTGCTGGTGTCTCTCCTTGCTGCTGGGCTTGGAGGGTCTGTCCACAGATGTGATGGTGCTTCTCCCAGTCCTTATGCTGGCAAAATGAGCCACAGTATCTTGCTGTGTTGCAACCACTGCAGGTTTCACTAGCTTTCCGGCCACAGTTCCAGCAACTCTAGAAGCAAGAGAGAGAGAGAGAGAGATGGGAGAAATTAGCTAGTGTCCTAAATTTTATACTAAAAACAGCTGGCAGGGAGCTGCTAGTCAACCCTTGAGATAGCTGAGGCATCAGTAGGTGCTAGTCTGGGTGTTGGAGGCTGTTCCAGAGCAGCCCTGGTCACCTTGGGGATTCTGGCCCTCAGAAACAGGGCAACAACAGAAGCAGCTATTTGCCAGTACTGATTTGCAAACTCCAAGTTTGCATTCACATCCAGCCACCAGCAGCATGCAAACTAATAGAAAATTTCAGTAAAACTTCCGCTAGTGCCTCTTGCAGATTTATTAAAACAAGTACTGAAACATGCACACAAAAAAAAAAGTGTTCTTTCAAAAGTGGAAAGGGACTAATGCAAGACAAGAAAGTGGGGGAAAAGACTTAACACACAGGTAAAACTTGCCACCCTAGGAAAACTTCATTTTAAATAATCTGAGTAATGCCATTTGACTCAGTGACACTTCTGGCAGCGAACAGCTAAGCTAGAGCCTAAATCTTTGGCAGGATGGGGAAGCCACTGCAGAATATGTGTGCTATTCACTTTAACACACTCTATAGCTCTGCCAGCTGGATGCTGGAACACAGCCAATCCTTAAGTGATATTCCTCAACTACTTTAAAACCTAATTCCCAATTTCAGAATCAAACAAAGACCTAAATCCAAAACAGTATTTTAAGGAAATTAGACATTTAATTGGAATCAAGTGGCTTCTTTAGAAAACGTCCCTATGTTAGTTCCATATTCCCCCTTGTTGCTGTTTTTTTGCTGTTTTGGATGGTTGGTTTGTTGGTTTTTTTGCATAGGCATGTGCTGGCAGACTGGGTAAGAGTGACTGCCCAGTGCTCAACTGTTCTTTGAGATTGAAATCAAAGGTACATGACATTCTCAATTCATACTGATTAAACACACAGACTAAGCCAGGTAATTACAGATACATGTGTTGGGGACTTTTTTAATTCATAAAATTGTTCCCATCTTTAAAAACACTTTAAAAAAAGGTGGAATTACTAACACACAGAAACAGATGTTTCTGGTAGTTGAATGTCGGGAATTCAGACTCCTTGTCTGGGGTCACCTGGTTTTGATTCAGCATTTGTTGGTTTGGGTTTGTTTTGCTCAAACTCTGTCCAGTGCTGGAGAGGTAAATCCACCTTGGAAATGGACAGCTGTACTATTCTTGAACACTTTTTTTTAAAGGATCTTTTATCTCCACGATGAAAAATAACTATAAGTAATTTAGACCACTGTACAGGAACATGTACACATAAACATACTTAAGTATACACCAAAATGACCTGACACTCTTGCATTAGCATTTCAAAGAGATACAATGAGTCATCCTGCAACCAGAAAGATAACAAAGTGTGATGCACCTAGATTCTCCTTCTTTTGCTATTCTAGTATTTCTTTACAGTTGCATCATACTAATGAAAGTTTCATTTTGACAGCTCGGTGCTTGTACTGTGATCAGTAAACATAGTGTAATTCTGCTCCAATCGTGCACAGTTTCCACTTACTGCCATGCCTGCTGACCTCTTAGCTATTTGTTTCCAACTAAATTCCCAGTCCTGGGTTTGGCGCTTATTTCCCTTTATCTCCTCAACTGAAAACAAATTCACACACATAAAGCCTCCCCATGAAGACTTTTCTGAAAAGACACTTTTCCTCACATGGAATAATGCTGTAGTCAGCCAGTAACTGCCCAGGTGCAGGAATTCCTCCCTTGTGCAGATCTGTTAGCAACATTGAAACGCATGGCTTAACGGTGTGGGAATTATGGGGATGTCAAATTTGACCTGTTCAAGTACCTGTTTAGTTAATAAAGGCCAGCTTCTGAGGAATCTTCATTTTGCTTCCCTTTCTGAGGAAAGCCTATCTGTACACACAGAACTGTCTCCAGATATGACCAGAGTCACCATACAGTATTTCAGCATCTTACCACAAGATCTGTACTGATGTCACAAAATAGGAATTTAATTTTAACAGTATTGGTTTAATGTTCTTATTAAAATAGACATCAATTAACCATCAGCCTGTGTAGAACGTGAAAAGTGATACAAAGGTGCAAGATTGCAATGAAGTGACAAAGCACTAAGGTGGCTCTTTACATGATTCCTTAATGTGTCCTACATTGTTTGGTATGCAATTTTGTCCATTGGACATATTATTTCTAATTTAACAGGTCATTATAATTTTAGTATGATTGCAGGAATAAAAGCACATAAAATACAAGAATTTAAAAATAAATTCTACAGCTCACATTTATGCAACAACTTATTGCATTTAAAAATTACTACAGCACAAATTAGCATGAACAAGCACACATATCATGGGGAGCTTGCACTGCAATAGTAGCTGTATTTGACATGCACTGTGGCCATTCATTGCTTCTTCCTGTGTGCGAGTAGCAAAAAACAGCAGTAAAGATCATGCTTGGGCACTGCAACCTTTGGAAACAGATGCTTTCTGTTCACACTGCTGGCTGATAGTTCCAAATTCTACCAAAGAAAATCCAGGCTCACAATGTCACCTAATAGCCTGAGCTGTGCTTCATATGTTCCTGATGCTCATATATTTCCAATTGATCCACCTATCACAGACAGAGCTTAAGTTCACTATGGGATTGAACATATTCAGGGTATTTTCCCTCCTGGGATGCTGTAGCAGGTACCAGCAAAACAGAGCACCCTTGCTGAACTGCGTAGACAGCTTCTCAGACAGCAGGTGACCACAACATCATGGGATGTCAATCTTCATACAAGGGCATATGAGCACAGCTATGAACTGCTTACACTTGTTTTAAGACTCTTTCCTAGCACTGCAAGATCTAGCCTGGAGCACTGTCCAGGTTGGGATGATGCACTTCAAATACAGCAAATCAAGGAAGAGTAGTAAGACTTGGAAAGAACCTGGAGAAAGGAAGCCAGAATAATCAGAAGGCAGACAAACACAATCTATGAGAAGAGATGGAATGAACTCAGAACTTAAACCTAAGGTGAGATGGTAGTCTGACAGGGGACAGTAGCACTCAAACATCACTGGAGTTGACAGATGAGCAGAAGTAATGGGATCAAACATCTGTTTAGGACAAGCACAAATTGTCCAGAGGTGCTGAAGAATCTACACCATTTAAGTACAGATAAAGCAAGCATCTTACAGGAATGATTCAGCTGGTCTTGATCATGGATTGGGAAAGGGAGTAGCTGACCTCTCAAAGCCTCTCCTGGTCTATACACTCCATCTTTAGGTAGCGACCTACTACACTGCACTTCCAACTTGTGCTCTGTGGAGTTCCAGATGTAGCTAAAACTATGAGGACTGGATTCAAGTTCAACTCTGCATTGATTTGCCTGTGAAACAGTGAGGTTATACAAAAGGCCAGATTCTCAGACTAAATTCAATTTAACTTCTCTACCTTGAAAATGGATTAATTCAATGAAATTGGGCTAAATTACACCAGATGGGAATCTCACTCAAAATTTATGCCGCTGATCATATTTCATCCTCCTCTTTCAACTGACAAGGAACATCAGTCTTAGGTCAGAGCCTTATCTTAGGTCAAACTCTTAATTCTCATGCACTTAAGCTTCCATCTTCAAACAACAGTACTCAGAAACTTCTGTTTGCCATCATGAAAATTCTTAAAAACAAATGGTCTCCATTTCTGTGGTCGCCAGTACCAGAATACATACTTGTCAATAATTTTGCCCATCCTGTTGCTTTCATCTCTGAAATACTCAACCACAATTGAGTATTTGCTTTCCTCTGACACCTCCAACTGAGACTTAGTATAGAGCTTGCTTAAATAAGACAAAAAAAACCCCTTTGCTCTGTCATATTTGAGAAATTCTGGATTTCCCCAGTTTACCATGAAAGGAAGCATGGCTGGGTAAGAACCCAGATTTTTCCCGGTTCTGCAATGCCCATGGCATTCAAAACTCTACCACTGCTAACCACAAGAAAAGGAACATCTAGAAATCACTGAAACCACAGTGGCGTAAACAAGGACTCTATGAGCTGCTGAATAGCAGTATAAAGAAACAGCAAAGTTGTTTATGAGAATTTTATCCAAGACTCATTAGAAAGGGAAACACATTGGTACTTCAGAAATTCCCACGCTGCGTCAAAATGGCATTTGAGCCTTTAGATGTTTCTAGTAAAGTTACACCCATCACTGAACATTCCAGGCCAAGCCACTGCTTATTGTGTGAAATACATCAATGTTCATTTAAGTCAGCAAGAGTAGCTAAATCCCGAAACAGAAGTACAGAGCAGCATACAGAAGAGACGTGCAAGCTGGCTAGCCAGGCTTAGCTTAGCAGTCTGGGGCAGTGCCAATGTTCACATCACATCTGGACTGATCCTGCGCAGAACACATGGCTCTGGCGCCTCTGTACCACCCACCACTGCAGGGGATGATGTGCTACTTTCCAAGAAACGCTCAGCCAAAAAAATTAAACATTAGCTGACATACGTATTAAATTTAATATTAGCCTAAAAACTAGGCTTGTCTGAATCACACCATCTGATGCTCAGAGTCAGCTTTGCTGGCACAGTCCTGGTCTCAATGGATTGGTCATCAGAAATTGAAAACAGCTGTCTTGAAAATGTCAGGTAAGTGTGATATTCACATACAACATGAACTGCTGCAATATAAACAAGCCCTAACATTACACATCTCCTAAAAGCAGAGTTGGACCAGTTACATACTTGTTTTATCTGAGCAGATGTCAGCATCTGCTTTAAGTAGAGAGAATTGAAACATTTGTGTTCCTTCCCTGTCCCCAGCCCCCATCCTACTCGAAAGGGAGGAAGAACACTGTGTCAGATTTTTCAGTGGCATTTTATACCACAGCAGAAAGACAGATGTTTTGATGATCCCACCTCCCCATACAATCTGGGCAGCTAGTCTCTTTTCTAAGCTGTTCACCCTTACTATTAAAACTGATTTGCTCAACAGTACATTGCAGCCAAAGCAAGCACTGCAGACATTAAAGAATAGGCTGCTCACACATGTTTCTGTCCTTAGCCAAGTTAATGACTGATGAATGGGTCATCTTTTGTCAAGTAACAGGAAGGAACTGTTAAAGAAATAATTGTGGTTCAGGAGCAGCCACACTAACAGGTAGGCCTTTTCCTGGTCCTTTTGCCTTCCAACAGCAGTGTTCTCTGTTAGCTGATCCTCAGTAAATTTCAGTAACAGAAAACCACAAACACATCCTGGTCAGTTGCAAAGCCTTAAGTGAAGAAACTATGGAAATGTTTAGAAAGTAAATGCACAGGTGCTGAATCAATGGCACTGCCAATTAAATCACGTTGAACAACCCAAGCATAAGTAAAGAACAATAGTTCAACAATAGATCACGTCAGGGTCAGAAATTCTAACTTTACGATATAACGCGGTGATTCTCAAAATACTGCAGGCCACTTCTTAAAAGTCAAGATGCTTCCAAGTATCACACATCCCCTATTAGTATTCTTACTATCCTGTGCTTCCTCAATTATGATCTGGTCAGCTTAACATGCCCAGCACCACTTTTTTCTTGCAGACAGTCTTGCACTCAGGGATGCTACTTTTTCTGGGTTAAACCCAAAGCAAAACAGAACACCAAAATACCCTCAAAAAACCACACAGAAAACAACAACATCAACCAAAAAAAAAAAATCAAAAACCCAATCTACTTCTTTATGTGAGACCTCTGAAAGGTCTTGGATGAGGAGACTGCATTATCTGCACTATCTTAAAATTATAATGATTAGAAAAGTCCTGAGTCTTGGTACTAGTTATCACTTTGAGTTCTGGAGAAGATTGCAGTAAAAATCATGCCACAAAGTTCTCACATCAGAACAGCTTCAAGAAGCCTCTGCTAGGTCCAGGCTGCATTTTACGGAATAACAAATGAAGAACTGTAAGGGAGAAATCTTGCCAGTAGACAGGGAGTGGCCATATCAGTTGAAAATTATATCTGATACATTAGAAACCCACTGTCAAATTCTCATCTCCATTCATAGTTTCAACAGCCAAAAGAACAAATGACACCCATGGGGGAAATATTCTCTGTCAGGAACTGCATGGAGGTTATATAGCAGACTCTACTGAGCTCTCTTGCAGGCCCTGGAGTAATGTCCTACCAAGGATAAGAAGTGAGGAGGCATGCTCAGCCTTCCCCTCTAGATGTGTAAGACTGCAGAAGCTGCACCTCAACAATCTCACATTTGAAACTGGAAATATTTTAGCACCAGATATTTTACTCCAGTGCTTTAAGTACACAGTAATCTGTGTTCCTGGAAGTGTTCTGCTGAAAGCTGGAAACAAAGAGAAGTTTATGGAGACTTACAACCTGGTTGAATGAGGAGGGGATATCCATGGAGAGACCTGGGATAGCAAAGCAAATGTGGAGTTTTATTCCTCAAACCCAAAAACCACAAGGTCTCATCTCCAATGAAACACTTTTCAACCACTGGCAAACTGATATCTTGTTCTCAAAGATGAAGGAAAAGTCCAGTCCATTCTTACAGGAGTTACCAGGGGGAAAAAAACACAGCCTAGGTTCACAGGTAATGGTGAGAAGTATCACCCTAAGTGTCTGGAGTTTGCCATAATTAGAACCTAAAGCTAAAGAGGAACTACTTATATACAGACACACCTAACTCTCAAATAAGTATTGCAGTCATCTCCCTTCACAGTTAATTAAGCATCTGTAAACACAAACTGAGCAAACCTGAGTTCTCTCTGATGGTTTACTAAAACTTTCACTTTTCACCTCAAAATAACTACGCTGATGTGCCACTCATGACCACAGGGCTGAAAGCTGCAGGAGCAGTTTTATTTTTAGGTCCAGGAGGCTTGTAACCTCCCTGACGACACACAGCCCTGAGAACATCTATAACCTTATGAGCCACATTTCATTAGAATGCAATTAAAAAGATTGTTTGCCTAAAGTCTCGCTCCCAAGGAGTGAAAAACCTCGTAATCAACTCTGCTGAAGAAGTAATATGTTGTTATATGGCTTTTTCCAGAGCTTTGACTGCTCAGGAGTTAATTACAGCACACAAACTCTTGGCGCATTCTTTTGAATACACATTTGCTTGGGGAAAAATGGGCTGTGTCTATTGGCACATAAGTACTTCCTCTGTCCTGCTTACACTGTGTCAGTTCACTAAACAAGTTTAATTTGCTGTTTCCTCCAAAGGCATTTACCTTTGGAATTACGGTTTTAACAATAGGAGTCTCTTGTATATATACACACACACACAAAATGACAGCTCTTTAATGATGCTATGCCGGAAAAATGCCCTTTTTATGAACAGTGCAGCAAAAGTGTCCTTGAGTAACTTAGATACAAAAGGCCAATAAATTGAATTTATGTCTCATTTAATCTACAATGGAACAGTTAGTACTTAAAGGGTACATACACTTCCCCTGGTCCCTTTCTTCCTGAGAAACTTTCAGATGCTGAAAATCAATTCCTTTTGTCTCCTTGTTATTCATCTGCTACACATTAAGGAGAAACTCTGGGCATTCAGTGATCCCACAATGGTCTTTCATCTCCAGAGAAGCCTGGTATGAATTAAAATCTTATGCTCCCTCAAATGACGGATGTATACTGCAGCATGCCACTGACTTATCTGCTCATGATTTCTGCCAGTGTTCTCAGCGTGCTGCAGCTAGCTCATCTGCATCTTTCAACTTAAGTGACTCTCCTTCCACACTGCCCCTCTAGCCCACAGAAGGTGTTTAGACATGATCATACACAAATATACTTCCTCACACAACAGGTACTGCTATCTACTCTTTTTCCCAACTCCCTGCTGTTTAAAATTTACATTAAAAAGTGGGTTTACTATAGCAAGATATTAGTATGAGAACAATAATTACTTCATGAAGGTAATGTTCTTTTATTTCAGTGGTCTCAAGAAACGGAGATTGTATACAGAAACTTTAAAGTGACACAATTTCTTTGTCATGTCTGTTTTTACAGGCAGTAAAAAAAACAGGACTATTTTTCTGTAACAGACATAAAATTTAATTGCTATCTAGACTGATGCAGCACTATTCAAACTACGCTGCTCTTTCACTCTCAGCTTCCAGCTAGTCATGGTGTCAGATGTCCTGCACCACAATTCAAGGTTTCCACTCCCTGAAAGTACATCAAGGCTTAACACTTATTCTTGTTTTACTCTTTGCTCTTTTGATCTATTTTTCCTCCTTCTCAATGCTGCCCACTCCTCGATTCTGAAATACTTCCTGCAGCCAAAGTAACACATTCAAAGCAAGGATATACTTGCAAATTTACTTTCACAGTCTGTCCGACAGGAACCATCATCTTTCGCTAATCGCTTCTACATCCAACGCTTTCCCCAGACAAGCCACCTTGCTCTACTGTCTCTTACATGTATAATTTCTTTGTTTAAATTAGATTGTCAAATGTTTTCCACTGAGCAATCTTCTTATCTATCCAATCTGGCAGTTTAAAGAGCTTTAAAATGAAGCTACTGAAAGCCAAGTTAGAACAGCAACGTGCACTTTATATGTAACCCTGAACAGCAGTTAAAGGTGAAAACACAGATCAAGTTCACTAGCTATTTCGGGCTCAGATTACAACATAGCCAAGAAAACTTGGAACTCGGTGTACGCCTGAAATACATGTCCAAAGCAACTGTGCAAAGAGTTAACAGCAGCCACTGACCTCCTGTGTCACACAAACAGCCTATGCCAGATTAAAGCCAGCTCAGATACTCCCATGGTTTGCGGTCAGAGGTGATGCTTGCCCAGCAAGGCCCTTACCTCACTTGAATCCTCCTGCTGATTGATAACAGCTAGCGCGTCCTCTGCAGCCTGGCGCTTGGCTTCGGCAACAGTGCGCTCCATCTTGGCTCTCTCCGAAGTGATCATGTCGTGAGCTTTCCGCTCTGCCTCTGACACTGCCTTCTGCAACTCAGCCATCGCCTGGCGCTTCACTTCATTGACAGCTTCCTCTGCAAAGGAGGGAAGAAATCCTTATCAGCACAGGATGTTTGGCATAGGGCTATGTAGGACTGATGCAGGAAGCTCATCACTATTATTATGTTGAGATTATTCTCAGTTATAATGACAGTCTTCGTTCTGAGTAGGACACAGAGGAACACGGTTCCTCAAGAATCTTCAAGCCCACTGAGGTGCTACTCTACTTCCCCATCATCAAAGTCTCTAACACTTGTGAAGATTCTTGCTATTTTGATTCACAGTCATTTCAGATCTCCAGCACAATATAATTGCAATCTATTTGAACACTGAAAAACTGGTTTTGCAGCACAGCTGATATATAAATATGTTTGACAATAATAGTTATTTAAGACATGATATTACAGACTTTTTTTAAAAAAATGTATCTTTACGCTCTGGAAACTAAAACAAGATTTATAGTCTTTAACAATTTTTTTCCCCATATGTTAACAAATAAATACACGAAGTTAAAAAAAAAAACCAAGAGTTTATTTAAAAAATTTAAATCGCTGGTCTAACATCTTTTCCTGGACATATAGTTTTATGAGACAAAATTAAAATTTGTTTATGAACATTCATTTGACCTCTTGATCTCTCCTTCAAATTCATATTAATACTTGAAGACTCAACTTCCTGGCTCCACTGAACTCTTGAGCACACCCTGGCCACCCTGGCATCGACACACAATTAACACTGAGCAGGGGCACACTGCTTCATTAAACTCAAACCTTCATGCTTCTTGTTAAACAACTAATGCAGTATGAGCCCTTTCTTTGGTATATACTAGCATCATTTCTTTCGTTCCAAAAAACATGGATTGTCTCAAATTGGTTATTTGGGTTTTGATGCAAGAGGAGTGCAAAGATTTTACTAATGATGAGTCTTTTAATTGACAACTAAAACAAGTAATTTCTTTTTTTTTTAATTAACTGCTCTAATTAACAAGGAAACCATCCTCCCCCCGAATTAGTTTATCTAATTTTCATCTTTATTCAAAGCAAAATGACAATGATTAATTGAAAATTTAATAAGCAGTAATTATTAACTTGGCAAACCTAGTACCAATTAACACTCTATTAAAACTAATTATGACATGTTTCATTCAAGTGTTTGCTCTTAATTGTTTCATGCACTTAGAAACCACCTTAATTAAATGTTCTGTTTAATTAAAAATGTAGATTTCTATGAAAAACATTTTACTGTAGATTAAAATCTAAGTATTACAACAGTGTTATGGGTTTGAGTTTTAGTCCATGTATTTAGCCTATGTACTTGTGCGCATGCACATACACACAGACCTAACCCTTATGTATAGATACTCTGTCACTCTTTAATGTCTGATAGCTCTGCACTTGTTCTTTAAAAATAATGACTGCATGAAGTCTCAATTTTCAGGTATTAAGCAAATTACAATAAAGCCTTAACTTTAAGCCATGTACTGAACTAATTAAAATGAAAGAAGAGCTCCATTGAGGGTATGTGTGCGTGTTACATGTGTGCATGTTTGAAAGAGATGTTTCAACTGAAGTTTTCAAAGGGGTGGGGAGGGATTTAGAGATAAAACTTATGCCTTTATTTTTATGAGGCTGAAAATATGCCCTTATATTACCCTACCATAAATGTTGTTTAGGGGAAAGCCTCAGGAGAGGAAAAAATCATACCCTTCAACCACACAGCCAAGGCTTAATTTACTTTGAATATGCAAGGTGAATTAAAATTCTATCTAAGTGGCAATACAGGACAATAATTTTTGCTTACGATCAAAGCTACAGCGAGTCTAATTGTATATGCAAATCAGGCAATTTATATTTAAATTATGCATTCCTATTCTAGTCCCACAGGCACACACTGATCAGCAAAGGGAATTGGTAGGACATTTGCAAGGTGCTTGAATATTTATTACCAACTGCAACCATTCACTGATCACGAAAAAAGAAATATACACAGGCAAACATACAGATGCCATTTTATTACCATTTTCATAAAAATGAGGCATCTTAAACACAGGCATTTCATGTCTATGAACTGCAGTTAATAACAAAGTGGATTTCTTTAAGAAAATCTCTATTCTTGCTGGAATTTGCTACAAACAGAAATTATCTTTGTATGACACAATGTGCTTTCACTACATCACATAAATTCTGTTTTACATTTAGGTGTTTGCAGTGGTTAGAAATGACAATTTCTTATATTAAACTATAATACTACCACATTTTCACAGGGACTTCTAATTTTAGGGTTTTGTCCTAGCTAAGCAACTTCTTTCCAGTCCAAATATAGAAATTGAAAATCAAATTCTATCTTGTATATTGCATCTAAGTTTTTCCAAAAAGCTTCTGAGAGCGTGAAGATGCTGAAAGTGCTTATGAGGCCATATGCCTGACTGATACTTTTTAATTGGCTTAAACTGTTGGGTTGGATTTTAGTATTTCCATTAACTTCGATGACGGAATTTGTGTCGTGTTATATTGTGAAAATAAATAGTTAAAATATGTCGGGGGCTTTTTTTATGACAATGTACCATCATTATTTCAATATAATCTGTATTCATGAACAGCCAAATAAACTAAATGAAATTTTGTATCACTGATTTTCTTCAGGGCTTCTCAAACTGAATGTTTCCTCTACCTACTGATATTTTATAGTCATAGAATGCAAGCTAACAATAGATAACAATAAAGACTGTCATATCAGTGCTGAAAAATTATGGGTGACAGTGAAGGAGATTTTATTTGCCTTGACAATGCTGAGCTATGACAACCAAGAATGACACCAGCACTCTTCCTTTCTCTGCACTTCCAGAGAACAGAAGAGTGATTAGATTACTGATCAAAAAACATAAATCTGGAAGTTTTTAAAACCATGATGCACGTACCTGCATCGTCCACCTTCCCACAAATATTAAGCACTCTTGGTACAAACTCACTCTATCATTTTAGGAACGCAACTGAAATCTTCCTTCCCTTTGAGTAGTGGTAACTCATGAGAGAAGCTCCAGGAAGCAAACAGCTTGTGTGGAATAGGCGTTACTCAGCATGGTCTGATGTCCTTGGAGCAGACTCAGAAGAGGTACTTGACTCATCCTTCACCCAACATGACAATTCACCAGCCAGCTCCTGATCACCTTCCTCATATCATGAGCACACTCGGTCCACATGATGAGAAAAGAAAGGTGGTGGGCGCACGCGCAGTCCTGTGCCACCACAACAGTTTGCATCATCTCACTCTCAGGCTGACCCTGCCAAAGGCAGCATCAGCAGCTGGTGACAAGAGTTACCTCAGCATCATGTCCCAGAATGCACCATCTCTTTCTCTGGATGACTCTAGAACATGCAGGAACCTTATTGTCTTTGTAAGACAAAGTATGGCCACTTCACCCCTCTTTTGTAGCTCCAGAGCTTACACCTGGACTGCCATGGACAATGGGCCTGGCTAAGTGGCAGGGGATGGCTGGAAGACAGTTTCTACATGACACAGAAGAAACTACGGCAGCAGCTCACAATGGGCCTGGGACCCTCTCTGTTTTTAATAAAGAGAAATAGGTATTTTCAGAGAGCAAGTCATCCGACCTTTGATCTGACCAATACTCATTCCCTGCCTGCCTCCCTCTTAACTACTGAGGACCATCAAGACCTTGTTTTGGACTCTTCATCTCCAAATCCGCAATTCAGTGAGGTGAATCAGGGCACTGATGACTGCTTTCTACTGAGGTATGAGACTGAATCAGGCTCCCATGGCTTTAACTCATAAGGTTCTGCAAAATATGTTCTTGCTATAACAATCACAAAAGCACGTGTTGAACTTGGTATATTTCAAGAATTAAAATAGAGCCCATCTCCAAAAGTTTATGGTGAATCCCTTTTCCATATGCTTTGGAGATTGCATGTTAACTGTTTTTATGCCACATTCTTTCTGTGCAATGGATTCAGCATCCCAAACAGACTTTCATTCTTGATTCAGCTGTACACTGGTCTTTAGACATTTGACATACCAAAAGATCCACAGTGAGCCAGCAGAAATGACCTGTGAGAGATTTGTAGCCCTCTTAACTGGCAGTTGCAGCCTAGCCAGGAAACTACAGAGCATCTCAAATGGCATTAGAGACCTATTTTTACAGAGCTGAACTGCATCTTTACTGTCTTCAACTGATCATGAAATTGACCTCCAACTTCAGTGCACACTCCTGAAAATGCAGACCCATGATTTATGAAAGCAGTATGCTTTCTGATGTGTTACTACAGTTGGTAACAGGTACAGGTATGCATCCTGCAAAGAGTTACATTTTCTTTTTCTCCAATTCACATGCATGTTCAGTTGATTTAAACCCACATTAGCCTGAAAAGAAGAGACTGGAAATGGGACCAAAGGAAAAACTTTGTTTCCAAGGAACTGATGACATAGATTTTCACAAAATGATATGTCACAGCTCCTGTAGACTACCATTTGTGGATACAAGTAATGTGACTACACATCCAACTTCGTAATTCAAGCCAAAAGCTTCAATGAAGTTGTGCTAATTATGAAGAAAACCATTTTTCTTTTATTGCATTGCACCTATGAGTCATAAATGACCTGATATGCCAAATGACATCAAATCCTAGATTTTGCAAGAGGAATGAAGGCTTTGAAATTCAACTCAGTAATGCTCCTCTTACTGAGATTCCCCAGGACTGCATACTTTTTCATATTTTTCATTTATGGTGTTAACGTAAATATGTCAAAACAAACTATAAAAATACTTAGAGGCACTGAGTTACAAAGGCTACAATTTCCTTGGACAAAAAGAAAAATATGTACATTGGTTTGCTGGTTTTCACAGAAAATGCAGTAGTTCTAAAAAAATTAACATATTAAAGAATGTAGACTTTACATGAAAACCCATATTACACATATAATTTTTTGTCTGATGCAGCAATATGCCAGCATAACATTTTTATATGTATACTCTGTATCTACTTTAAAACACAATAGAAAGCAGCAAGCATTTACAGGAGATTTGAACAGAAAACATCAAAACTGTTGCATATTTGCCATTTAATCATTAACTGCTGCTCAGAGAGCTGCTGTAGACTTCGTGGTTATACAGGTGTTCAAAAGGAGGGGAGTTGTGTACGGGTGTATTATATAGAAGTTCAACTACCTCCCTGGAGATCAAGAGGTGCCTCCTGGCCCCTCTGAAAACAAGGAAGCTCTGATGTCACTTGTCAAAAGAGCAAAGGTTTAGCTCCAGCACCACAGTGGGATCCTTGCCAGGAAACTCCTGTACTCAGGCAGAGTTTCAAAGTGTTGAAGAAAACTTTGCACAATGACAACTTATGCCCAGGGTGCTTTCCAGGCATGGGTAGATGCTGTCAATGCCCCTGCAAACAAGCAGAGCAGCTGCAGAGATGCGAACTTGCTTACTTCGTTGAAAACTTTGCAGGTTTATGAGCACAGGCTTCACTGGGGGCTGACAGGCACAAAATCTTTTTTAAATTAAGAATAGTTATATTTCATAGTTGAAGTTTTTTCTTTAACAGGTGTACCTAGGTTTTTTCCCCTCCTTTGGGAATTCTTACCTTAACTAGGCAAGAACTTTGACACTTAAATATGAAAAAACAAACCCCCACACACTAACTTTTTTTTCAATTGCTAACAGACTGAAAACTTTAATGTATCAAGTTTCAGCCTGGAACCATTAGAAGCGCTGAAAATAGTTCTCATTGAAAGTACTGATATTCCCGTAACTATAGCAGCAGATGCTTCTATTATAAAATTATTTAATGTCCTGATCAGTTCCAGTTTAAGATTAATAAACACAATTTCTTCTTGTTACTAGTAAGCCTTTCGCCCGCCTCCCCATTCCTCACATCAGTACATTAACAACTGCACACAGCTGCCAGAAGACTAAGCTGGTGTTTTTAAACAGTTCTTACCAGCTTTCTTCCAGATCTCCTCTGGCACATATCCAGACGCAGGCCTGTGAAGGAATTCCCGATGAGATTCTGCAGGAGGAGAGGATATAGAGGGAAAAAGAAAGAGCATCATAAGCAATGCTTGCCTGTTGAGAACAAAGCTTAGAGAAATACCTTTTCCTTTTACTTACTGCTCAGACAAAATATATCATGTAAAGTTTTTCTTTCCTCAAAACAAAACTGATGCCATGTCCACAGCTCATGAATGTCACACAGACCAGATCAATGTTTATGACTTGAATGTCTCATCATAAGCCAAGCTGAGACTAGTTCACTTTTGTTTTTATTTCATAGTGTTTTGAGTCAACTCTATACGACAGTTTCCATAATATTAAGGCAGGCTTTGCAAGATGAACTGAGGGACTGACATGCTTTATCCTTTGTCATTATACTTATGAAAAGGGAAAAGAAAGAGGGCAACAGTGCGGGTTTGGCACTTCTGCTCTGTGCAAACAGAATGGCTACTGACAAGTGCAGATAAAAGCCAAGATGTCATTCCAGTGATCAAATAAGCTGTCCACAGAAAAAGAGAGGGGTGTTTCTCTATGTTCAGAGCAATGCTTTCTTATATCTGAGCCCATGTTGGCAACTATAGCTGCAGGAATTTGAAAAACAGAACCTTTAACTTTAGGTTAAGCCCTAAATACATGTGCTGCCAAACAACCTCACTAGAGCTGAAGCTCATAATTCACCCACACATTTCAATCACATCTTGACAGCTCTTTCACTTTCTCTTCTTTTTTCTTTTTCTTTTTTTTACAGGCTTTAACCTCTGGGCTTGGGCCTAAGAGTTCTGAAATCAGCAAGATCCCTTCCACACAGACTTCAAAGTCTTAAGACCAGACAATACAGAAAGAAAATTCACTTTGGCCTGAAATTTAGCACACAGATCCTCAGCAGACAAAAAACTGCTCTTTTCAAATAGGATCTAAAAACTGATTAACTGATTATTCAAAGTAATAGGGGAGAAAATAAAAAAGTACAAAAAAAAACAACCAACATAGAACTAAGTTCACTGCCATAATTAGTATTGCCTCTGTGACAGAATTGTCTAAATATAATAACTCAATTTGGTATATTGGAGATAGGTTTGAATCATTTTAGAGATGCTGCTAGAAATCAATCATTCTGTTTGATACCTGAGCTTGAAATATAGAAAAAATACACATGCCTTTCTTTGAATACTAATTTTTACTAAATATATTCATTTCTGTATCTTAGTTATTATTCACTAACTTGGTCAAAAAGTAGTATTTTTAAGAGAAAGGTTGAACAAAGGTGGAAATGACAGAGGCTGTTGCCACTAGACAGAGAGTAGGGATTCCCAATCCCTATGCACTGTTTCACAGAAGCAGTTTCTATCATGAGAATCTGCAGACACCAATGGAGGTAACTGAATTCTCCCATCTCACAGGCAGCTGCATGGATTTCCCCAGCTTTTCTGTTTGCCACTAAAGTTTGGGATGACAATAAAATCAATTTTTGTTGGCTGAATTCACACCTCTCAAGCATAAAATTATGTATTTTGTGTGTAGATTTTGCAAAACATCTATTTCTACTGGTTTAATCAACTTGACAGAGGACTTCAGACCTGATAACAAAAATGGGAAAATTCTCTGTATCACTTTTATTTGCTCTTCATGCAATACCTGCAGGAAAAGACCAAACCAGGTTCCAAATGTGGCAAAACAAGGAGTTTGTTGCATTCACATCTTGCACTTTGTGTTGAGTTTTCCTGTCTGCTATTCAAGATACAATCCGCTGCATGGAGATCATAACCTTGATTTAAGCTCATGGTACTTAGTATTAAAAAAAAAAAAAAGAAAGAAGTGGAACTGATTTTTTGGTACACATGACTTTCCAAAAATGGAATTCAATGACATAAGTGACCAGATTGCCAGCTAATTGTTAGAATTTCCAAAACATAAACATCAATCAAGCTCTTATTCCAACCACAAATTATTTACACGAGGAATGAGATCTTCTAGAAGAAGAATTAAATCAAGACCTTGTGAGAGACTTTCCCATAGTTTGGAATGGTGCACAAAAAAAAGACAAGAAGCATTTATGAAGATAATAAAAAACATATTTTCCAAGCAAGAAAAATATTATTAACATGGCTATTGTTTCAGCAGTGATGATGAGTCCGTGAAAACAATCTACATTCTGAAGCTAAACTACAGGACGTAACCAGAGGATATAAATCTTAAATAATTAATATTTTTAGGGTAAAGTGTCCTTCCACTTAAGACTCACAGAACTTGCTCATTAAAACTACAGCACAAAAGATCTTAACCTGGACATCTAGAAAACTCAAACTAGGAGTAACATAACTGAGCTAAGTCCCTAAAATACTAAAGGCAAAGACAACTGCAAAAAGCCATAAAGAGGAAAGCACATCAACTCTGTTAACTGACTGACTACAGCACCTAGAAGCCAAAGTAAATGCTACCTGGAAGGAAACAGAATGAAATCAGACAAAATTAGGAATAACCTGAAGTGACAAGGCAGCTCATAAAGAAAAGAATAAAGGAAAAGGCTTTATGTGTCAGACACAATAACAAAGGTTTTTCTAATGTGAAAATGCAATGTTATTGTGCAGAACAACAGGATGCACACTAATGAATTTAGTTGAATTCATGGTAATGCATAGTTTAAAGTATGGATAATTAGTCTGGTTCCTATTGAACCAGATGAAAAGCCCAAGGAAAAGAAAAACCACATATACATGAGAGCAATCAGTAATTGCCTGTGAAGTGCTTAAACAAAATAAAAGGGATTCTTGACATCAGAAATTGTTTTGGCATTTTCTATTTTAATGTGAAATAAACTTGTGAAATAGCAAGAAAGTTGCTGGACTGGGACAGAAAAATACACATGAGGAAAACACACAAAAACTGGCCTTGGTTTCAGCTCTCACGTTCCATTTAACATTTTTGGTGCCTTAAAGAGAACAGGTGCTGAAAGTACTGAGAGACCTGGAGGGACATGTAGAATTCTAAGAGCAGCAATATATATGGGTATGGGAAGTGAAAGATGAAAAGCTAGGACCAAAAAAAGCATATGAACTCTCATGTGATAATAAGGCCCAAACCCACGAATCATAGAATAGAAATACTTAGAAGGAAAAAATGTGTTCAAAACTTTCAAAAAGTCTCATACATATTTGGAAAGGACCAAAGATGGGTTGGCAATACAAACGAATGGAAGGTTTTATTGCTGGACAATGACATGCAAACCCATAATACAAAATGTTAAAAAATGGAGTTGAACAGATGATCTTTTGATTTTGAGGACCTTTTCAGAGTTTACTGTATTTATGAAAATCTGGCTGGAACAACAATACCGATATATTCCGTACTGAACATCAGGACTCAAAATTGAACAAGCTACACATAATCAGCCCTGAATTTCAGATTGTTTCACAAATGAAATATATATGCTTCTATGTCTTAGTATTAAATTTTCATATTTCATATGCAAGTTTTACTTCGTTCTACCCTGTAATAAATGGAACACCGTTGGTGGGACACAGAAAACAAACAAAAAACATCTCAGAGCAACAAACGCCGAAAATTCACTGCCTTTTTTGTAAGAGTCAAGCTCAGAAGCATGCCAGCTCCAAATAATATACAGATATAGATCTGAAGATGTGTAATACTGAATAAGACTACCTTGCATCTGATTGTGGTGCACATATTTCCAGTACTTTTCTACACTTCTTTGCCTTCTAATACATTTCTATGGCTATTACAACACTCCTTGCAACTGTGTTAAAAACATAGTTTCGTTTTCATTTTAAAAGAAGAGGAAAAGTAGAGCCACACAGGTACTGTATTACTGAATCATTCTCAACTAAGGCTAAGCAGTAACCAAGCAGTGAGCACACAAACATGCAATGATCCTGCAGCTGGAGCCCTACCCAGCAGCATGCAGTTCGATACACCACAACCTAGCCCAAACTTCCCATGCAGCAAGTGGATTAAGAGCAACAATTAGTATCATCGGTGACCAGTATTACAGGGGCTTTACATTCTAGAATTACAAGTTATAAATGTTATAGTGGTATTCAGAGCATTACAGTTAGCTCATGTTGAGAGTAACATGCATATCACAGCAATGCCGATTATCTACTACCGCAAAGGAACGGTTTTAAGATTGTAGCATGAATAGACATGTATTGGCAGGAATGATCTGGCTAACACTGAAAAAAATGATGGTGAACAACCTTAGATACAATATAAACTAGGTCTGAAAGAGTTAACATTTAAAAATGCATTAAGAAATGGCTAACATACATGTTTTTGACAAATTCATACACCTCTGAGAATCCTGGTTTCCTGGGACAAATCCTGAATGCATTGGCACTCTTCAGTTGGAGCTTTCAAACTCTTATCTTGTAAGATTTCCATTCAGATAAATTCAACAGACACAGAATACCAACACCACTGCAGACCTTCTGATGTGTGTCTACACCACTTATCTAGAGGCACAGCTGCAGTCAGTGAGGTTATAGATCTTGTTTATAACCACAACATTGAAGACGTCTCATCTTTAATTTATCTGACTGCGTGTATTTCAGTATACAATGTCTGATATGTGTAATTATTCACTATTAGAATGAAAGTTGCAGTCTTGCTGCAGTATGTAGTACTGAAATTCTTCAGCAGAAATGGAGATGTCAGATAATGTTTTATTCCCTTCACAGACCATCATTGTTAATCAAGTGAATATATATATATAGTCTGAGTCATTTTTAGACTTTCATAAACATGTATTATTCAGACTGAAAAGAATAGACTCACCTTCAACACACTCTTGGAGAATAATGAGAGCCTGTAATCTGTTGTAGCTGGCTAATGCATGTATTGGATTACATTGTATTAAAATGAATGACCAAATATTTCATTTGATTTCTTAATTAAAAACATTAACAGAAAAATATTGATCAGAAACTACAAATTGTCATGCTCAACATAATTTACAGGGATGTCAAATTAAAAGAAGCACAAAACTCTTTGGCAGAAAAAAGGTCTACTGGTTCAAAAAGACAGCCAACGTTTTCTTCAATTACTTCTGGACTCAAAATATCTGTGCTAAATTTCATCTCAGAGTTTTTCAGCAAGAACTATCTATGAAGGCTGTGGCATAATGTTTTAAGTGAGAAGTCATTCCTTCAGTGATGATATTTAATTGCAAAGAAAAAGAAACAAAGGCACAGACAATGTAGCCATATGGCCCTCTTTTTTTCCCCCTTGGTAGTGGAGGTGACAACATGGATTTAAAGGGTGGGATTATCTCATTAAAAAAAAAATTAAGTACAAAGGGGAATCACTGACATTTAGAATCCCTGCAGCAAAACCCCCAGTATTTACATGTTGTGGCACTTTAATTAAAATATTGGAGGAATTTTTCAACCCCTTCATTCTCACTGCAAAACTAAAACAAAAAGCCCTAGAGAATGTTAGGAGTATTCATTTTGTTAACTAGATTACTACCAGATTTGAGGAAATACAGGGATTACCCTTCATAGTCTCACAGAAGTATTTTCTCATGGTTGTGTCAGACATAAAAGCATTTCCTATCAATATTTATGATTGACATGGATGCTATAGCACTGAAGCAAACCATGTTTCATGTTAGCAAGTCTAAAAAGTATTTTTTCAACCAAATAACCAAAACAGATATGTTAAAATTGAATAGACTCACTCCAACCAGTTTAGTTGTACCCACAGTACTGCAGAGATGAAGGGGGTGTCCAATGCCAAAGGGCTGTGCTGTATGTCTTTAAGCCAGCAGACCTCATTGTTTCCAAGAACTCATCTTGACAAATACATAAGCAATACCTTCATATAGGGATCTAATTGTATGTATGATTTTCATTTTACCTTTTTTTGTGGTTATGACTATTTTTCTTGGATTGTAGTATTATCTATAAAGTTTTTATGATTGTCATGAGTTCCAGTTTCCTTAGGGAAATACAAAAACTCCAGTTGCTTTTCAGTTTTTACCTACTAACTACAGTCACAAACACCATGGCCTGGCTCTTTCTGAGAGGTGTGCCACTGCTTTTCATCTGGGGGCTTACTCACAGTTCTCTTCCCGAAGCTACAGATGTGACCAACATTTCAGATGCCATATTTATGAGTCTTTCTTTACATTACATTTAACACTATTCAAACAAGCCATTACTTGAACGCCTTCTTTCTGAGAACAGCTCCTCTAGGGACTAGGCTTATTAGTGAACTTGGGAACAGCATTTCCATAACCCTTCCTTCCACTGACTGAAGTTAATTTATAGATGTATTGACTCAAATAATTTGACACACACACACACACACACAAAAATGGTTTGCTATCAAGAGGCACTAAATATTACAGTAATAACTTTAGAGATTTACCAAGAGAATGATGGAGAAAGGATTAGATTTGTTTTTCCATTTTTCTATTTGCAATTAAAGAAGTTTTTGACTTAATAAGCTATTTGTAAAGGCAAGAGTAAAACACAGCTTTAAATAAAATATAGTGCAAAATAACACACATTCTCCTAATGAGAACAGTTTATGATGATTTTGAGTAGATGGCATTGGATATAGACAACTTACTTTTTTAAAGATAAATATTAGACAAGCAAGCATAGTTTGCTGTTCTTTTCAAAAGAGCAAAGAATGATAAAAAAGGTATCACCAAGATGTGTTTCTTTACCATACCTGCCATGAAAGTGAGGAGATGGGGTAGAAAAACGCCAACATACTAACAAATTACAGAAAGCCCACAAAGCAAAAACTTGGTTTTATACAGCAGAGTCCTCTTGGAGCAGCTGTGTGAGGTACTGCGCGAGTGTGACTGTGAAGGTCTGCAGGGGCTGAAAACCCAGCTGCTTGGTCAGTCCTTGTAAGGGGGGGTCTGCTGCTTGAGACAAAGCCTGAGCTGCTCCATGTAACTACACAACAAGCAGTACCCAAACCACCTCAGACACACCTGCACAAGCTGCAGCAGTGGACACAGGCGTGCATGGCTGTGGGTATCCCAAATCTTGTTTCTTTCTCAAACACAAACCAAGTACAGCTAAGAAGTGTCCTTATCTTTATATGTCCTTCATTTCCTTAGAAAAAAACCCTTCCGAGTTAAGTAATTTGATTTGAGAGGGTGAAAGTCCTCAGTTTCAAAGTGCAAACAGTCCAGAAGCACCTACATACTTCCTTAATCAAGCAGGTAAGGAAGGGAGTCAGGGGGGACACAGAATCAGTGCACACTGCTCTGTCACTCCTACATGACAGCCTGTCCTCCCACCCCATCAGTCTCAGACTTTGCTGAATGAATTACCAAGCATCATCCCAAAAGACTCAAGCCATTTCACCAAGAAACATGACTAATATGGCATAAGAGTTATAGTTAATTCAGTAGTCAGCAGAGAGGAATCATCACTATCACAGAACAATCAGAAGACCAAACACAAACTTCATTTAGCATTTAGCTGAGCTTAAAGAGAATCAGTAAATAATTTTTAATGAGGATACTGTACCTAATGAAACTGGATCTGGATTCACCGGACTCTGTTGTCTGGAATGACTACTGCTGCTGTTTCCACCTTTTTTTAAATCTTCTGCATCACTGTACCGCCGTATCCAGTAATTCAGCTCCTCCCGATCTGCTTCTTGACATCGCCGTAGTACAGTGAGAGACCGTCTAGTCTTTTCCACCATGTCCATTATACAGTTCAACAACTGTTCACAGCAATGGATGGACCAGAATAAAAAAAGAACACTTTATTCATAGATTGACATAAAAATAAAGAACATTAATGTGCTGAGTGCCTGGGTTTTAATAATTAAAAGGTCCCTCTCTGTTATCTCAAATGTAGTTGAAAAATTCTAGACTTCTCTTAAGAATTACAATCCCTTTCTTTTCAACTGATGTTCCTAAACTGTACAGATAGATATTCACAGGAGAAAGAGCAAAGACAAGGAGGAACAGACTGAACAGGCTGTAGTCCTACCACTAGTATCACACAGCACCACAGAGGCCAGGAGATCTGGTCCAGAACTGAAGCCTACAAATGTTATAAGAGCTAATAAATGCAAAGAACAAATCCAGTGTGCCGCAGGTCCAGCATTTCTAGAGAAGAGTCCATCCCTCCTTTGGCAGACTGTAATAATTAGGATACTGCAGGAGGCACTTAACAGCAAGGCCTGATATGAGCTATCTAATGGGTAACATCAAACCCTCTGATTTAATCACCAATGCTTTCAAAACTTGCCCTGGGATTAAAATTTGGTTTTAAAAATAAAATTTTTAATTCCTGCCTGAGAAGGGCTCCTTTCAGGCAATTATACATAAAAGTAAATTTAGCCCTTACATGGTCGAGGTGTTTCCACTCTTCTGCCCATTCTCTGTCTGTTAGTCTGTGATCAATCATTTCTTCTTGACGTGTGCCATGCAACCCTGCCAAAAAGGCGCAAATCATGTTTACAATGTTGGGAATCCTCCAGAGGTAAAAGAAAAAGCAGGAGAAAAAGAGCCTATGGGCAAAACCACCATAAACCACAACCCTAACCCTTGTGCTAACATTCAGAATGCCACTACAAAAAAAAAATGGATGCTTAAAAACTTTGCTCTAAGTTCTCCATAGTATTTTGGCCCACACAAAATGCTACTGTTTTGTTCAATTTAATGTCTTTAGTTCTGCATGTTCTACAGGTTGTAAGATGACCTTTCAAAAATGGACATAAGTCTTTCCAACTATATACAATTATTATATATCTAAAACAACATAACACAATATATAAATTTTCATTTGCACTACTTGAAGTCAGCAAAGCAATTATTTGGTAACTCAGTGTATTCAATACTAGTTGTACTTCAGGCAGTTGAAAAAATATTAAGAAATAAACTCAACATTATTTCTCTAAATGCAGTAATTACTACCATGTCAACAGAGCATCATTAAGGGTTCATCCCTTCACAGATGTTTAAACAACATGTGGTTAAAATGTAGCACATATATCAGAGCAGCAGACAATATGATACAGCCAAGCCAGTATTTATTATCAACATTCAAGGGGAACCGACACTTGTTCTTTGTTTAGCCTCCTCTATGCAGATGCTGAATATTTGTAAGTGTTCCTCTTTTATTGATGATTTGTTTAAAACAAGGAAGAACACTAAGTGCAGATGTGAAGCAAGCCAGGCAAATCTAAGAGCATCAGATGGGAGTCTCATTTAACCAAATTGTGCTGCATGGGGTGTGGCTGGTGCTTCCACTGTTCACATCCTCTGCAGACATCCCCAGGCTGCACCACACTCTTGAGATGTCACACACACACAACACTTCTTCAAAAGATGGTAACTTTATTCTACTCTAAGCCGAAATCAAGCTATATTGATGTTGTTATCACCACAAATCTGGCATTAGAAGAAAAATATAAAGCTCTACCTATCCTTGCCTGCCATACACCCAACTGTCTATGTCACCTACGCAGCTTTGAAAGCACAGGTTCTGACTCTCTTGCTTAAAGACAAAATTCAATCTACTTTCAGAAATATAAATCTGAAATAAAGCCATTAGAAGCAGCTAGATGGACAAACAGTTATAAAGTCTATATCTGAATGGCAGGTAAAAAAATTCTGTTCACAATACAAGGAAAAGAGAAACTTAAAAAAACAATGCAGAAAATCAACGTGCCTTACCCATAGGTCTGTTTCTGTCCCTGAGGTCCCTGTGATTGGGGTGTCTGTATGAGTCCCTGTAGTGGTGGGCAATGGCCATATCATCCAAACGATAATGCTGAGGTGGAGGTGGGGTGGGATGAGGCAGACCATTGGGCTGATAAGATAAGCCATTATTTGGACTGTACCGCTGGCCTGGGCTAATAGTGCAGGGCCGCTTGCTTGGATGCTCTGAGTGCAAAGGCTCTCTGTCAAAGCCATTTTCTTTGGTTCTGAAAAACAAAGCAAAGGAACTTTATTTCACTTAGTGAGTAGACCTCAGAAACACGGACCCCCACCTACACATGCAGCTTCAGGAACTAAAGTTTGCTCTTTCACTTTGCTCCAAGTGTGTGGCGTTGCACAACATTTCATAACACTGTACATTTGAAACATACAAAGGACTCATTCACCTTGTCTAACTATCCCTGTAACTTGAGAAATACTAGTATAGTGAGCCTTCTGATGGAGCTGCTTAAAGAGGGGTTAGAAACCAAGCAGCCTTTGCTGAACTCACTGGCTGATGGGATGGATGCACACATAATTGCAGAGCTGAAACAATGAACTGATACATGAAGTTAGAGACAAAAAAAAATCCTACTTTCAGCAGTGCCCAAAGTGATTAGGTGAAATCTGCAGTTCAAGAATTTTAATTTTTTTTCAAGAGGATAGCAGACAGTCTTAAGGTAGTGCATGCCAGTGTGCTGAAGCTCAGCATGCTCTGAGCTCCCATCTAGATCAGTGTCATGCTGAGACTTGGGGAAGAACAACTCTAGATGATGAGAAATGCTCCCTTCAGAGATTTTTGCACTGTGTGGGCTATTCCAGTCAAAGGTGCTGTGACTGTCATTAATTTTGTAGAAAGACGTAGTTAGACTCAAGTACTCAATAACATTCAGGATTTCCCACTCCATTACTCTTAGACAGGGGTTTTATGCTCAGGGAACTTGGAAGAGTTATTGGGAAGAAGTATAGGTTTTTTAATGTTCTAGGTACTCTTTAATTCAATTTATAACCAGCTATTTCCAAAGACGTCTCTACTTGACACCTCTGTCTGAGAACCTTGAACTCACTGAATTAATTTTCCATTGCAATAAAGAAAAGAAAGACTGCAGTTACTTCAATAGTTTCACAACTCTTTCAGGGAAGTTTCATTTCACCGAAGCATGGTTTATTTACCACAGGAATTAACAGAACTTACAAAATATTAGCTTTGATAAGAAAGTTTATTAGATATCAATATTGAAACTGTTGAGGTTTAATTTCTCCCTCCAAGAACCTTTATTAAACAGATTATATATTCCAGCTTTTGTAAGAGAACCTTATCCTCTGTAAGAAATGAATGGCGTAATGTGTGTTTCCTAGTAATAACACATTTTTTCTCACTTTGACAGAAAGGTAGATTTGATTCTTGTTTGCCTGCTGTTAAAATCAACCACCCTACAACAAACGCTCCCCTGGAAAGGGACTGTCTGCAAAGAAAGTGTATTAATTGTCACCCCACAACAGGTTCCCCCTTACTGCCAATGAGAGGAAGGATGAAACCAAATCATTGCCAATTTCCTGTGGGAGAGAGGATCAAACTAAGATCGTGTAATTGCCAGCAGTTAAATAAATGATGGGCTGCATTGTTTTCAGAAGGGATAAAGAGATTTCTCAGGGACCTCACCAAAATTACTAATGCCGGAGAAGATGAAGGTGTATATATTTTATTATACTGTAACTTGGTAAAAAGGGGGGAATCTTTCACCAACACAGTGGGACAGCTATTCTAATTTTGGTCAGATATAAAAGGCCAACTTTGTTAAAGTGGACTATGTACCTTGTTCCAAAGCAAATACAGCATGGCTGTGAAAACTCCTAACCAGGAAAACCTGAGGTCTATCTTTTTTTTTATTATTATTACTTTAGGCATGATGGCTTGCAATAACTCTGAATGAGTAGTGATGTTTCTGACAGCTCTTCAAGACAAGTCTTGTGTTTTTAGTTGTTGATATGTGTTTTCTTTGCACATACCCACTCAAACTCCATGTCTTGGTCTTCCAATTGTAAAAATACTATGCAAGCAAAAAAATGGACCTTTCTGTCTCCACATAACAAGTTATTACTTTTTCTAAGTTTTTCAGTGTTACAGTTAGAATGGTCTCTAACTTAGATGGGGAAAATCAGAAATAGTAAATAATTAAATAACTGCATTGATTTTTTTGATCACTCAGTGTAGGAAAAGTAAAGCAGAAAACGAGGACAAGTGGCAATCCAGTTTTCATCTTCTGCACTACAACTTGATGTTAAAATCATATCTTTTCATACAAATGTACCTATTTGCACCTTAATGTACAAGTATTTCTATGTTTTTTTAGGAATGCTTTGTACTTAATTACCTTAACTGGAATGTCCTGCGTTAGCTTGGACAACACAACAACATATCCACTGAACCTTAACTAACACAGAGATTAACCTGACCACAGAAAACACATTTACTGAAATAAAAATCCTGTTTTTGCTACTATGCTGGATAACAGTTATCATGTCTTTTCTGAATGTTAAATTCTACAATTTGCTGTTATATTTCCTGCACTGACCAAACTTAGTAGAATACCAGAATGTGACTGTTCATAAACTCATTTTATGTTACTGACCATACAAAATATATAAAAGGTAACAATTTAGAAAACCTCATCAGAACAGGAATCACTGCCAAATTTACTATATCTGAATATACTGCATATAGTGATAACCGACAAAGTACTGAAGACTGCCGTAATTCAGATGCTCTGAACTCCACCTACTAGTCTGCTTCTAATCTCAGTCCTACTCTTTCTTTCAGGTCTCACCCCTTGGGACAACAGCATTTCCCCAGGTGCCTGAGGAAGCACTCCTGTTTTCCCGTTTCAATAACCGGCAGACCCATGTGAACACTAGTTCCAAATATAACACCATCACAGTTTTAATCTGTTTTCAGTTGATTTCTATCTGAATTCATCTCATTTTGCAAAGCAACCACCAGCTGTAGAGAGGAAGTAACACTGGATGTGTAGGAAACCTGACACTTTTTTTCTTGCTCCTGTTAGTCATATTTTCCTTGATATGCAAGGAAATCTGCACTGTTGTTTGGAAAACTGGCAATATTTTACATGAGGTCCTTGAGCTATAAACACACAAGAGGTCATTATACTTGGAGCTATGATTTACTCGGATTAAAGATAGCAGAATAGACACTAGTCATTAGTTTGTAGCCATTTAACAGAATTTATGTTTCTAGGTTATAATTTCAGTTTTAAATTATTGCAATTTATGGATAATTTCCTGGGTAGAAAATCTGACCATGCAAAACTGCCTTAGCTAGAAAATTAAGTTTCACCTGATCGAGACTATTATACCAATCTCAAAGAACACTGAAGTCAGCTTGCGAGAATGAAGCAAAGCTGTTCATCTGCTATTTGTGCAAGATGCTTTGGTTTAAATTGACTTCCACCAATAAAGGTTTGATGGCCACACAAGTGATAACGCTTTGCTGAAATAAAGTACTTGTTTATAATACTGTGTTATAGAAAAGATTACTACTGCCTTGCTAACAGTTCATATTAAGAAAATTCTTATAAATTCCTCATAATTACACATGGCTTAACAGGGAGCATAGCTATAAGAGCTGTGAACATCCTTACTGAGATGTGGAGAAGCCTCTCAAAGTAAGATTTACCTAACAGTGTTATCAAAGTTGATTTCTGTGCCCAGGTACCTTTGACAAGTATTTCTTGTCATGTGTGCCAAGTGTACAGCAATCACTTCTGAAGTCACAACACAATTCTGGCCACTTTTGTTTTCTTCTCACTCAAAATTAATGCTGTTCTAACAGAATTTTTTTCTATCCTATATCCACTTGTAGGCAGCTGTCACACATGTAGAGTTATTATATGACGTGTTCATGTGCCATACAGTCCTTCCCAGGAAGCTAAAAGGATGACTAATTAGCAAGAAGTTTTTTGTGGCTAATGCATTTAAAATCATGCCCTTTATAACTAAGCATTAATTCACCAAAACAAAAATTCACATTGGTCCAAGTTTCTTTGCTTTATTACAGTAGAATGTCAATTCCAAAAGTTGCAAACAAAATACAGTGAACACTTTGATCGTGACATGTCATGAACAAATTACCAAAATGTGTTGTCTCCTCAGGTGTCAGTTTTCCTCTCTTGCAGTGACTGATGGTTCCCAGTGTTATTACAGAAACAGATTGATCTTTTTAATGAGCTAGTTTAATAGACTCCAAAATCTCACCGTGGCTGCTCATCCGTGTCAAACCATATGCACCAAGGAAACATTCAGTAAAACACAAAGCTCTGCTGTCAAATTGCTCTATAAAACCTCACATACAGTAGACTTGAATATGCAGACAAATAACCAGAATTGGAAAATGCATATGCAAAAAAGGTTCTGAAATTCTAAGCAGAAAAAACTACTGTATGTGGATTTTCTTAAACAAAAATCATGAGGCGGATGTGGTTACATGTAACACGTTCCAGTTCATTTGCCTAATCCCATACTGTATTTATTTCTCAATTGGAATAAATGCTATGCCCAAATGAAAAATACCAATATGAACGCGAGGATGGATATATATTTTTACAGACACACACCTATATGTGAGATATGTATGTCTGTGTATATTATAACATACACATTATATACAATGCATGTATATGTATTTATATCATGTACCTTGAAAAGTGAAAAAGATACTGCCATTTACTTCAGTAAGAGAAGTATCTCCAATCAAAAAACTACTGTATATTTTCTTCTGTATAGTTTTAATCATAGTCATAGTCAATGGAGAAGTAGGTGTGACTACAAGTGACAAGGTTTTTTGCTACTGAAAAAAGCAACTTATTTTTTAAGCTCAAGGTACCATTCCAATGGACAAACTGGGCAGTCTTCTTTCAGGTAAATATTCTTCATGACAGCAAAGAACTGCAGAGTCCAAAAGAAAGAATGTTTTCTTCTGAAATGCCAGGGAACTAAATTTCAGCTTTGGAAAAGTTCTCTCTTTACACAGAGTAAGAGACTATGTGTAAAATGTCTGAAAATTAAACAACTTTCTTGTTTAATGTGTAGTTAGCACACTTGTGTTAACCCCAATGGCTGTTTCAGTTTGGTCTAGTTTTCAGAGGAAAATGGTGAAAAGGGGGTACACACAAAAAGGCTTCTCTGCTGGTATCTTAATTTCCTTGCTGGTCCACAGTGATTACAGGCAAGTTAATATCAAATACTTCCATATTTTGTCTATCTAATGGTTATGTTACTTTAAATTTTACTGTTAATTTTTGGCTATGAGGAGCTTAAAGTTTTACTACAAGCTTTCTGAATTTTCCTCTTTGTGTTATCTCAGCCTGTTCCTACACAAAAAATATTACCTTTACAAACTTATGTGGATTCTTGACTTTGCAAAATCTTCAGCTTTTTCATTTAAAATGCTGTGCCTTAGGCATAAAGGTAGTGACATTTGACAAAACAGCATTATAAAAGTTTAGCACACTATAAAATCCATGGCACACAAATCCATGAAAAATACAATATTTGAATCTCTCAAAGGTAAAATGTAAATACTAGTCAAATTTCCAACATTAGAATGGGAAGACAGTTGAAATTTCCTTGTAACACTAAACAAAGAATTTTATTCAAAAAACTGCAGCCTGAAAGCTACTGTACTTCACACACATGCACTCAACTTGGCCCACTTCTGCATGGACTCTTTTCTCAGCTCAACAACAAAACACATTTCAGTGAACACTTCTCCTGTTTGGAAGAAATATCCTTATGCATATTGGATATACGGATAAGGAAACATGGCACAGTAGGAGTCAAAGCCCTGACTGTGCTCTGGGGTTTGCCTTGTACTTCCCAATACAAATGATTAGCCACTTTCCCCATATTTACTGTTTAGACCAAAAAAGTCTCAAATACAAAGAACTTTATATGCAGCTGGAGTGATCTGCTGCTTGCCATTTCATGCTGAACAGAAATCCTATGCACAAAGTAGTACAGTGTAGGCTGGCCATTACCTCTGTGGGGATATGACCACAGTGCATCCTCAGGTGATTTTCTTGACTGAATCAGTGTATGTATGTATTATATTTATATTCACAGAGATATATATGCATATGTAGTGCTCTCTCTCTTTATATATGTGTGTGTGTGTGTGTGTGTGTACATGCATAAGCTGGATCTGTTATAATAGGGCATGGGATAATGATTTTAAACTAGTAAGAGATTCAGATTAAATATAAGGAAAAGATTTTTAACACTGGGGCTGGTGAAACACAAGCACAGGTTGCCCAGAGAGGTGGTAGATGTCTCATCTCTGGAAACAATCAAAGTCAGGTTGGCCCTGAAGACGGGACAGCAGTCACACCCCAGGAACACCATCTGAGTTTCCTCCAGGCATCCACCCACAGGTTCCCCCCTTGCTGGTGAAGCTCAGCACACTGGACTCATGGGAAACCCTGAGCAGGGTATGGAAGGCGTGGGGGTGCTCACCTGTCTGGAGTTCGCCTCTTCCCGTTTTCGTTCACATCGAGAAGCAGCTCCGAGGAGTCAACAGGTGAGGTGGTGCTGGCATCCAGAAGCAGCTGTTCGTGCTGGGCGAGGTACTGGGCTGGGTTCTGCTTGGCTAGCCTTGCACAGTGCAGCAGCTCCCGCTGCAGCAGGGGCAGATTGGCCTGCAAGAGTATGGCACATGTTAAGAGGGAAGCTTGCAAGCAGTTTCAACAGAGATGAAGAATGAAAATCAGAACTGTGAGATGAACCTGTTGCAAATATCCCCAGTTAAGTTTGTTGTGATTAGTGGCCATGTCATGGCTGTGCTAAGTATGCATGGAAGGATGGGAGTTTAGTAAAAATGGAAAAGAAAACTGTAAATGCTGTGAGAAAACCAGGTCTGAGTTCCACATCTTTAAAGAGGGAAAAATCATTATCTTAGCTGACTTCATCACTTTTCTTACTGATCCAAAACCTGATCTCCTATAGTGCGGCTGTTTTCAACAAGTGACAATACTTCTTCAATATTAATTTCCCATTCAGACTGCAGTTGGTACTTAGAAATTGTCTGAAACTGTGGGATCTGCAACTCTATAAGCTGCCTCAGTCACCATCCTTCAAGGGCCTTGGGGAGAACAGGGTTGAGAACAGGACTGCCCTCAGCTTTCCCATTATGCTTGCAGTTACGCATTAAGATAAAGATTACAACAAAATCTCACATTCCAGAGCTTCAGTTAATCACCCAGAGGGCTACAATCCTCCTCCTAGCCAGATGTAGCTTGAAGGATTTCTAACTGTTCTCTCATGGCCCCACTGGGACTTGGGTCATGGGCTGGAGATTACCACGACTCAGACACAAAGAACTGAAAATGCTCGTTGATCCCCGGGCAGCACATTTTGCCCATATACTGGGGACATACTTTGTCAGACTTTTGCCAGAATTGGGACCAAGGTGGAACTGTATGTTCTTTCCCTCTTCAAAGATAGTTATACATACTGGGAAACATTTTCCCTTCTTTGCATCACATCAGTACTAAGTTAGGCCACTCATTTTTTACCTAATTACTTTTTGTGCCATAAGATGGTAATCTTCGACTTCTCTTGTTTCATGACTAATGACCATTGATTTTTTGCCTCAGCATTTTCAAGTATAGAATTAAACTTCATAATCCTAGTAACTAGAGATATACCAAAGAACTTCAATTGCTCCCTTTGCTGGTGAAATAATTCCCACTTAAAAACAAAACAGAGCAAACAAACAAAACAAACAAACAAAAAACCCCACCTTTTTTTCTTCTTTGAACAGGAAAATATTTCTTAAGTCAAAAAGTTCTGAAAGTCACATGCAGGGAACCAAGCATAAAAAGCTGATGTTCTGAAAAGTTTTGAACCTGGGAGCTTGGCAAATTACTTTGCTAGCATTATAACAATGGAAAATGCTCTAGCACCTGTTTCTGTACCAGAAGAGCAGATCCACTGTGTAGCAAAAATGCCAGAATAGGGTCAATACACATGAACCCTTCAACAGTGAAGCAAAAACCAGCAACTGCTATGACTTATTCACCTTAGGATGGGAAGACAGCCAGTTGTGCAACATGGAAGCCTTTGCAGACCTCCACAGAACACAAATATTTTGTAAATGAACCAAATACATATTTTCTTTCAGGGTTGGGGGGTGGGGGGAGGTTGGAAGAGAGAGAGAGAGAGAAACTGACTGACGGCTTCTGTGAGCAGTGTTTTTCACTTGTTTTAATTTCATTGGTTTTTTTTAAAAAGCTCACACTCAACTACCTGAGCTGCCTTGCATGGCAGAAGATGATTGGGGAAGTTCACATATATTTAAAAATAAATATATGGAAGAAATAAAAGAATTAGACCTAGTATTGGAGTAGTGCTACATACTTGGAAGATATATCATCACATATCAGCAGCTCTCTGAAGCAGAAATGTGAACTCCCCACTTAGCAGCTGAGCAATCAAGGAAAAACCAACACATTTGTGTTCCTTATTCACTATCATAAACAAAAGCGACCTATTTAATACATGGGCATTTCTGGAGACAACCAGATATTGAATTGTATAGCAAAACCCGTGATTTATTTCACTTGTTTTCCTTCTCCTAAAGAAATGTTCATTCTTGCTTTATAACCATAAACATAAAAATTTGCAAGTAAGTTTATCTAAAGGGATTGAAAATATTTTCTTTGCACAGAACAAGCATCTACAACTTTTAATATGTGCATTAAACATGGATATACTGAGTTTCTTAATTTTTTTTTACAAATTAGTACAGAAAATTATGAATGACGCCTTACAATTTGGGTTTGTAATGACATAAAGCAATATTTGAACAAATGCTTAAAGTGAAGAAAAGCAGTATTTGAAAAATTTATATTTCAGCACAAATCCTGTCAATCTGCTCAAGACATTATTCTAAACAAACTTTATCAAACCATATACTAAAATGTAATGCGTATTGGAAGAAAATTATTCAGGATCTCTCTATAGCTAGGTCAAGCGTGCAGACTGCTCCTGGTCACCATGGCCCCGATACACAACAAGAACCAGCTTTTGGGAAGATAAAGAATTAGTTTGGGATGCAGAATACAACACCAATACTCTCCCTACCATGAGCAGGGAGAAGTCAGGCTCCCAAGGCAACTCAAGCGTACTCATACAGACTCTGAAACCAAAATGGCCTCGGACACGAAGGATTGTGTAGAGGTTCAGCTCTGACATAAAAGGCAGTTCTGCACACCTGCAGCAGCACATTTCTCCCAGCATTGCTGCTGATGCCTGTAGAAAGACTTCTATACCTCTGCGTGTGAGGTACAAATGAGTTCTTGAGCAGAAAAAGACTGACTGTAAACTAAGGTGACTTTACTGGCTTGCAGTACCCTAAACTGTTGTACTTCAATGTTCCTACTCTTGTATTTCAGATTGGCCCTTATATCCTTCAAGAGAGGCAGTGACTTAGACTCCTTCATCAGTTTTATAATCATAAACAGGAAAAGGAGAACATGTTCGACCTGGCTATCAGACCTGTTTTCCACTTTGAAATGGACTGTTCTAACAAGAGCAGAAAACATTATCTCTGCATCTGCTAAAGAAGCTACATCTCCAAAAAGCTTTTTTATCATTTCAGTGCTTACTCCAGGTAACCAGTTGATAATTTGCCATTTTTCAATGTTCCTACTTTCTCCTAAACTTTAACTACAGAAATATTTCAGTATTATAATTTACATTGAAAAGGTTTCATTAGGACATAGTACAAAATTAGGCTTTGATGTTTTCTTGATAATTGCAAGTTTAAATAAATTATTTACAGATTTATTAAAAAAAAAGATTTAAATTGAGACAAATTTTGTGCAGAGATCCTGAGTAACTCAAAACCATCAAATCATATATTGATACTGATACTTAAAACAAGGATGCACAGCACAGCTATTGAAAAACAGTGTTGGCAGTACTGAACATGCACACCATGTACCACTTACTAAATCCTACTTGATATTAATATAGAAAATGTGGACAAAAAGGCTCCCAAACCATTGAAGGTTTCTGCAGCTGAATGATATTATCTTCCTCTGCAGCAGAACTGGTAGAAAGATAAGCAATTCGATGACTATTTATTATCTGTAATAGATCAGCGCTCCCTGGCGTGAGGCACTGTACAAACACATGGTGAAGAGTAGCTTCTTTCCCAGAATTTTTATTACAGAAACACAAATACTGGTTTCTGACTGCAGCGTAGCGTTTGGTAGACCTAGCAATCTGCAGTGGATGTACACCAGACAGGATATACAGTGTGTGAAAGGTTCAAGAAGGTTTGAGTGACTTGCCTGAGGTAACAGATAAGAGGCAAAGCCGGGAACAGAAAACAGGTCTGGCTTCAGGACGTGTCTTTGGGACAGAAGGGACTGCAGGGCCCAAGAGTCTCTCCTGCTGTGGGGCATGGCTGAGAGCCTAGCTCTGGTCCTGGGAAGTGATAACGCCGCAGTTTTGAAGGCAAAAAAAGCATCTTAGCTAAGATTTGGTCCCAGATAGCTTTGGTCGACAAAAAATACATTTATAAAAATTACATATATTTGCCGGGTGCTCCAGCAAGAAGTACAGAAAGCTTTCCATCTGGTCCCTGCTCAGCAGACAGCTTGGGTTTTTTCCTGCTAGAAAGTGAGTAGGCAGTTTGGCTGTGGGAATATGTGTCCTTAAAAATACTGAAGTACCTAACTACTCCCTTTGAGCATTCATCTGCGTACGAGCATGTCTCCTTTGCCCCTCCAGCCACCGGAAAACCACTACTTATCTGTAGGTGCCAACCAGAGAACCTTCTCAATTCACATCTACCCATACTTACTGAGCTGAACAAGTCGAAGTAACCAGCAGAATTGGTCTCAAAGTAACAACCATACGACACCAGTGCCAAGACAAAAAGAGCATGTAACACTACAGAGTCCTTGTGAGACCATCTGGTCTTTGTCTTGCCATGGTGGCTGCAGTGGGATGCCTTAGGCAAGAATGAGTTAAAAGCAGTGGGTGGTGGGAAAGGGTTACGACAAATA
>WBMV01002016.1:203393-235893 GCA_013396655.1 Campylorhamphus procurvoides | reverse complement strand
GAGTCCATACCACACAGCACTCCCTTGGTCAGAGGGCTTGCGGACTGACTGATAAACTCTTTAGTGCCAGATTCTAACAAGCTCCTGGCACCAAAGTCAATTAATTCTGAAGTGGCTTTTTAAAGGAAAGTAAACTAGATGCCATGAAAATAAACCAGAATGATTTAAGCAGGAATATCAGAGTTGAACAAAGGCGAGTGGAAGAGCATATTCAATTCCAAAAAGAAAGCATCTAGCAGGATACCAAGGTAACAACTATGCTATCTGCATAGATTCCATATGACACAGCCAGACATGGAGGGGGAAAACATGAAAGCAAACTCACTGAGGATACTAGTGCTTCAGGACAACAGAATAGCTAGGAACACTTATACACGTGGACTAAAATAATGCAAAATGTCCACCCACACAGTGACAATGGAAAAAAAAAACATATGGGAACAATAAATACCTTATCTCTGAGAAAATTCATCTCCACACAGCAAAACCAAAACAGAATACAACGTGATCTGAGAAGGCAACATTGACTGCCCAGAGTTCACAGCAGTTCAGAGGAGGCAGTTAGAGTCAGGTGAGAGGCAGAATAACTTCCTGTCTTCAAAGAAGATTTTGCTGCCCTGCTTCCTATTTTGCACATCATGTATTGTATTTTATTAATTAGCTTTTGGATGAGATTTTACCCTTCAGTTCTAATAAAAGGTGCATAAGCATAAACCAGTGGCTCCAGTCATCAGCATTCTTAAGACACCAAGTTTACACTAGTGGCAAAGTCACAATCTCACCGTGTACTAATGACCAGCAGCACATTAGAAACAGGATAGAAGCAGGAATTCCTGACACCCCTTTACTCTGAATCGTGCAAAGTTTGCAAAACTCCAGCTTGTTGCAAGCATGTGATATTACTATATATATAACCAAATCTCAAGACCTTGTTTGTAAAAGCTTCTACAACTACAAATGAAAAATATAAACAAACAACAGTGATTACAGAATTAGGGAACCAACAGCTCCTGTGAACAGCCAGAAATGATCCCTGGACCATACACTCAGATGCAGTTACATGCACTAAGCTATGGAAAGTAGCCCTTCCACGTTATTCATTTCCCTGACTCTCTTAAAAAGAAAAAACTGTAACACACATCTGTGACCTAGCAACAAAATGGTTTGAAATACTTTCCAGATCACTGAACTGTGCAATACCTTTAAAAATGGGATGACAAAAGGTCGCAGAGGGAAGTTAGTAGCTTCTTGCAGTTTGGAATGAAATTCTTCAATTGTCAAAGTAGAATTCTGTTGAGAAAAAAAATTCTGTCTTGATGACAAAATAATGAAAACACTTAGCAAGAGAAACAGTAACCAAAGGACTGAAATTGCTTAATAACTTGTTCTTGATATTGATAAGAAAGAAAAGCATGCTGCATATTAAATTAACATGTTATTAAACTACTCAAAGGAAACAACCAGCATCTAAGATATTTAGTGCCTGTTGCTTACAGTTCAAGCTCTCAGGTGCAAAGCATGCAAAGGCTTTCGTATTTCAAACATTAGTTAAAGCTCCTTTTCTCAACATTTTTCTTTAATTTCACATTTTTCTACTATTTTCTTCTATTATCATATTTTCTACTGGTGACTCTTGACATTTTGTTCCCAGTAGTTATAATTAATATGCACAGAGGAAAAGATCACACTTTCTTAAAGGCATGTTCCTTGTTGTTTGAGGAGGAAGACTGCATTTTGCCTCTTGTACTTACAAAGAGGACTGCTCATATTCTAGGGTATGTAGGAAAATCATTACTTTACAGCTGAGGTTGTAATCATGAAGACCACACGCTGACAGGGTTGACCAAGGGAATAGTGTGATATGTGGATTTTCCCAAGGAAAAGATCCTAATTACCTCCTCAGACCTCAAATGAAGGTAGAAATCAACTGTAATTAAGGTTGGGGAAGATGTTTTGATCTGAAAATCAATAGAAGGTGGATGCTCCCAAAGCATCTTTAGTTCCTTTACTAGTTGCCCTTTACAAAGAGAACCATGTCACAAGCAAAACACATAATTTGAATATGGAAGCAAATGGATAGCAGGACTTACTGATGTTGCATCACCTATATTAAACTTCCTTTTGACACAGGCTCAAATGAAGGGGCACCTGCTGCTGACAGATGGGATTTTGTGAAAATACAAGTAGAGGACCTCTCAGCCCTGGTACTAAAAATTGCTTGGTCTCTGCTCCAAATGCAGTCAATGGCAAATGCAGCTGCTCAAAACAGATGTAAATCAGAGCACCACAATAGCATTTTTTCCAGTGTACCTAATTATTGCTGAAGAAGATACATGGGAGACAACAATGTTTGGCAGAGACAGGACTTTACCAGGATTTAAAAGAATCTTGGGCCAGATTCACAAGACGTTTTCATCTAAAAGGGCAGCCCTACTTGACAGATGTAGGTGAGAAAGAGCTGAAATTTTCGTTCGCCTATAGCATCACATAAAGACAACCTTATCAATAGGGTGACTTAAGGAGCAGCAGTGCCATATTGAGTTCACAATTGCTGCGGTCAGTGATACTGAGAAAAGGTTTTGTACTGTATAACTGCAGTCCAGACATACACAGCTCATCCTTTTAACCAGTATTCTGGCACTATATATGTAGGGCACTCTCCCCATCCAACTAAACTAGGCAAGTCGAACCATAATTTACTACATTACACTATTTAAGGTATGTCCACATTAGGAGTACTGCCAATATAGAATGAAAACCCCATCACACTGTTACAGTATAATACTGTATTGGCAAAAAGAGTCAAGGCTATACCTATTTGGGAAGAGCTGCCACTTGTGGGAAGCTAGTCAGGCTACTCATGTTAGCTGTGGCAGCAAGAGCCAGCATTTCACTCTTGCATGTTTGGCATCCTCTAAGTATGATGTATGCAGTGTATGTGACGAACTCTTTTATACAATAATCACAGCAAGCAAGGAAGAGGGAAAAGGACAGAAAAAAATATCAGGTTTATTTGCTTACCACAAGTCCTAGCACAAGGGTACGCACTCTCTCCCCAATCTCTGGTGAAATGTCATTGCCAAACTGCTGTAAGGTTGTAAGAAATCTCTTCAGTTTGCTGAGCTGCCTAGCTCCACAAGCTGGCGGTAACTGCTGGTTAGCCAGAGAAGAGGAAGAGGAAGAGGATGGCCCATTGCTAAAGCCATTAGGAGGAGATGGAGCTCCGTTTAACGCTGTTGGTGAATGGCTAGTGCCATTGGTTACTGAAAGAAAAAGAGACAGGAGGATAAAATAAAGATTGGGCTGGGTGGAGAGACAGAGAGAAAAAGGAAACAGAGGGGAAAATCCCTCAGCTTATGTTTTTTGTGCTTGACCTCAACATTAATTAAGTTGCACAATCAAAGATAATTAGCCTTTTGACAGAGTGACAGTCTGCAGTTTATATTTATTTCCCAGTGGCTGGTACTGAACGGTGTATGGACTGGAAATAACAACAGCTGCCTCTCACACAGCCCCTTCAAAATGCTCCCGGACCTGAAAAGCATCATTTGAATACCAGCCTTTTTTCAGAGGATTTTAAAAAGAGAGAGAGGGAAACAGAGAGAAAAAGCATGAGTGCATTTATGATTGAAGACCAAAAAAGATTGCTCTTTGGGGTAGAAAAAAGTGTTCAGACATATTTTATGAAGCCTCAGTTTATCTCTGAATATTTTTACTTGTGTTTTGTACACACAACTGACAGCTGTGTTTATAAAATAGGACTTTCACGTTTTAACCTTACACCACCCAATGAGAAGGTTATTTTTTCCAATACAGACTTCCTAGTTGCTAACATATGAAGCACACAAGGTTGTCTGTGCAGGTACAAATGCTGCCATGCTCCCTGTGGCCTGAAGCCTTGCAGCAAGGGAATGAAGCTAGACTTCAGAAGACTTCTCAGAGAGCACAAGCAAATCTCTCTGCATTCATGTGCCAACACCATATCTCTGAAAAGGGTAAGAAAGCATTTCCCTCCTGTTGCAAGGTTGCTGTGAGAATAACTATCTGAAGTACTAAGTGTTCAAATTTATGGCAATGAGGATCATGCAGACATACTGAAGACAACACAGTTTTTGGCAGTGATTTCAGTTTGATTCTTATCCACACTACAAAAGAGAGCAGAGAATCAAACTGAGGACATCCTTTTCAGCCCAGGTTAACTGGAACAGCAACACTCAAAACACATGCTGTTGAGGTTGTGGGAGTCCACTTTGCTAAAATGACAGCAAATGGCAAGAAAAAGGATGGCTCCCTAGAAATACAAGTGTACCAGTGCACTGGCAGCTGTGGGCATGCAGCATAGGACTGCACCCAGCAGTAGCTGTGCTCAGTTGGCCACTGCCCTGCGGAAATTTGCTGATTTCTTTCTGGGGAGTCAGTTAGAACCCACACCAAGAAATCCCATTAAAAATCAGGAACTTGCCTACAATCAAAAATGCATAGGAGTATTAGTCTAAACTGCTTTCTGTTTAAAAGCATAACCAAGGCAACCTAGCAACTTGAAGAACTTTCCTTTCAATGGCCAGCCTTTCTAAAGCCAAACATCCTGTTTTCATGTCATTTTCTTCATCAGTCATCATTATTTTTAGTCAGAAAGTCCTTTTTGAGGGTGGACACCTATTACTAGATATAAATCACTGACCCAAACCTTTGAAGGAGCTTTTGTTGCCCTAATGACGGCCCTCTGGAGGCACTACAGAAAAAGGTATGTGAACGGTTATCTAGTTTCTGCTTGTGTTTTATCCTAGTTTTGGTTGCCTATTCTGGCTGTATGGGCTGGGGAGAACAAGAAGTGGAAAAGCAAAAATAGAAAGAAGTTGGCCTCAGCAAGTTCAGCTCCACATGTAGCTCCAAGCCATGCTCTCGGTGCTGCAGTGGAGTGTGATATCTGAGTAAACAAATATATCATGATCACAAGAAACTTGCATAGTCAAAAGTCATCATACCATGAACTTAGTAAATGAGGATTGGGAAGAATAGCAACATGTCCTGATCTAGCCTGACAGTACCCAACAACTCTATCACCAGTAAAAGGCTGCTCTGGGCAGAGGCTCCCAGGGCTACGATCAAAAAATCACACAACTGTGGAGTTCATTATCTAGGATAAATATAGTGAGGAAAAAGGTAGCTAAAGATTTCTCCCACAACAAAATGAATATAGAAATAGTCCCGTGATTTCACTTCTTTCTTTATAATATTTCAATTTGCCAACTGGCAGATATCTACATGATTTCTAAAACAAACCCATGTTATTAATACAAAAGAATTTAGCATTTAAAATTTCAAAATAAGAAATGTCAAGAATTTTTAATCATGTAAAACAAAGAAAACAGGGATATTCTAGACCAGAAAACAAGTCTGATCTTTCTGGCCTGCAGGCATTCCCGCTGTAATAATAATAAATTTAACAGACACTCTGACAGAAGTGACTGTTTACTATACAAGCTGGAACTGCTAAGAACAAAATCCAAAATCTGACAGGGTAAAAAGCAATTAAAATCAGATTTTTTTAGACTTTTAGTCTTCAAATAAAGAGCCCCAAATATCCAGCAAATATCACACACCTTTCAAACTGCTGAACTCAATCAAATAAATAAACATCCAGGAATCTTGTGAGTACACTGAGGACTGTAAGTGCAATTAAAGAACACCGTCATATTCCTTTCATTGGTGCCAAAATTATCCTGAACTGTGGCAAGGACATCATACCGGAAAGCTTAATCTGCAAGAGCCCAATCCTTCAAAAACCTAGAAATAATTTAATTTCAGACTGGAGCAGCTCCAGTTTGAAGCTTCACCCAGGATGATTCAGGTGCTGGAGTTAAGCAAAACAGACAAATCCTTGCAGTATCAGGGTCACTGGGTTAAATATGAGTTTATGTGAATAGCTGGCACAAACCCTCCTCACTGTTTAAGTTCAATGTAAATTGTCAGGCCAGAGTTCCCTGGGATAAGTAGTACAAAGGCCTCCAGCTGGCCTTCTACATAGAGGTGAATTTTAAATAAGGCATTTAACAGACAGAAAGGGACTAAACAGACATAGACAAGACAAATAGAAGATGATGCCTTCATTCTGTTTAGGCATATGTATTCTACTGTTCTGAAAATGTTTTATTTAAAATGTGAAATGTAAACACATTCTCATGTTTATACTATTACAAGGCAGTATAAAAGAGACCAAAAAATTTGCAGCTAAATCTTAGTAAGAGAAATGTAGAGCAATTTATGGCTGTGAAAAGAATAGTCCAGACAATGTGCCAGATTCAAATCCAAGTTATGCTGACACAAATGCAGAGTAATTCCATCAAGCCTAGAGTTTGTTATGTCAATAAGCTGAGACAGAGATGCAACCCCAAGTGATTTATTTAGAGAAGTGAAGTGGTCACAGACTAGAAACCTCTAGAAAAATTATCAAAGGGCTTTAATTTTGGTTTTATACCAGTATTAATGAGACATTATATAGGACTTAAATCAGAATTCTTCCTTGAAATGTAAGTGGGAGGAAGCTAAGTATTTTTTCCATTATGCATTATCCCCACTTTAAAAACATTCAAACAAACAAACTCCCTGAAGTTTCTATACACAAGGGTACAGGATCCTTTAAACAACATAATGGCATGTAAGAGAAGAAGGTTTCCTGTACTTCTCACAAGAGGACTGATCCAAGCTTTAAGTACATAGGAAACCAGTGCTCACTGTTCTTTGACACTGCAGTCCAGATGTCAATGAAATAACAACACCGCTCCAAGCTGAAAGTCTTAATACCTTAAAGATGTATTAATCTGTTTTGACCTTAGTTTTGCTTAATGCTTTATCGCAGTACAACCAAATGCTGTTCCCACCACATCATTCATGTTTTCCTTTGCGTATTTTGGTTTCTTACACGTAGAATAGAAAGAAGATGGAAAAAATAAGACTAATTACACGTTGTGGGCGTGAATGAACTGGTTCTTGGAGCTCCTTGGGTAGTGGGAGGAGGTGGCATGGTTGGAGGCGTCAGCCTGGATTGTGTCTTCACATCCACAGGTGAGTCTGGCATTGTGGAATGCTTCTCGGTGCGATCTGCAACACACACCACAGGAACACACCAGTTTATTTCCCCAAGCACACTCTCTCTGACAAAAACTTGAAAGCTAATGCAAGAAGTGAGCCATTTCAGCATCTGCTGCGAAAGATTACACCTGATTATCTACTCCAGTGTGCTCTTCCCAAATTACATCATCTAAACCTTACTTAAAAAGGTGTAACGCAGATGGTAAGACCTCATTTGTAGCAATGCTGCATTATCTTTTGGGGTTTTTTTCAGGCATGTACAGATGCTACCTCACAAGCACTCCTGGAGCTGTAATAATGCCACCTCCCTTCAAGGCTCTCATGTCAGTCAGGAGGTAAAAATAGATGAAGAGACAGAAAGGTAATAAATCCCCTTATGACAGCTCTTCCAGAACTAAAACCTGAAGCTCTTTAGTACAGGTGAGATACTGGGTTTATTATTGGTTGAAGCCAGCTCTCTTCATGTCTCTTGTTCGCATCACTTGCTGCCCTCTCCATTGCTTCTCCTTGTCATCATGGAGAGATACTCATGTTAAACACCACACACATCCTGGATCACTTTACCACAGTGCCACTGGATATTCCCACATTCACCAGAAATGCAACATGCCAAAATGGTAAGTCAGTTGTCTCATATACATACCATTATTTTTAAATAAGTAAGATTGCACCTTCATACAGTAAGAACAAATTTAATGTTCAACACCTACAAGCTAAGCAGGAACATACCTACACATGAAAACAGAACAAACAAGAGACAAAACCAGGCAGAAAACTTAATACTTCTCTTGCAACTAAAGATCTGAAAATGCAACACACTTGATAGAGAAGCCACAGAACTGTAATCTTTTTTCCAACATCATTTTGGACACCTTTATGTTATTTTTGTTTAAAACCATCCAAGCCCTTATGTTTCATTTATTAAGAATGGGTAAAACTTGACAACATTTAGCAACTGAATGCAAAATTAAGGCTTTCTCACTCATGCTGGGAATTTAGTGAGCTACCTTGAGTAAAGATGAGTACAATCAAGTTTAGCTTTGAATGGGTGGAAGTTAAATTCTTCCATCTCTTCTCTGGGGAGTCAGAGTTATTTATTTATACATTGCTCTACACAAGTCTTCCCAAGCTCCATGAAACTATCCTGCAAAGGAAATAAGTGTTGCTGCTATGGATAAGCATGTATGTCTGTGGTTTAAATTCAAGACAATAGCAAAGCCCATCATGTTCTATAAATTCTGTCACTCCATTTTGCAACATGCTTTTGTTGTTCTTAATAACAATATATAAACTTAAATGAAAAAAATCCTATCTGAAATTTTCCCCAAGAGACAACGACATAAATTAAATGCAATGCACAAATTTAACAAATGAAGGGCACGTTTAAAAGAGCGTCAAAACATTATCAGAAAACTTAAATATGAGAAAGTTATCCCCCCCAAAAAAGGGGGGATGGGGGGTGGGGGAAGAGGGGGAGAAAAAAACCCACAACCCCCACTCTACTCCCCCCTCAAAAAAATTAACAAAAAATAACAGATACCAATCTTTAGCTGCCTGAAACTGAGGAAACTTGAGAAAGTAAGTCCCAGAAGTGCAGTGTGTCAGGTACTGCAACTATAGAGCCATCTTCACCCTTTGTAGAAATGCTTACAGGCAATGTTTAAGTTCTCAGGGAAAGGGAGTTACATCACATAGAATTTAGAGACAAGTTTGCAGAAGGTGAGCAGTGAAACAGCCCCAGAACAGGATGAGCGGAATACAGATACTATTTTATAGGATCTGTGGTGGTGATTGAAGATTATTAAACCTCATACATGGGGGGAAGAGTATCCACAATGATTAGCTTAAATATTAAGGCTGCTACACAGATAAGTGAAGTTTAATTTGCAAATCAAGAAACAGCAAATTATCACATGCTGGAAAACAAAAGCAAGTTTCTAAACATATTCTATACACATTTTCTTCCCATATCACTATGCTAAAACAGTTAAATCTATATCTTCAACAAGCCATTAATTCAATACAAAGAACTATGAAAACTCGTCTTGAAATGTTAATTGCTTCCTTAATAGCCAAATTCATCTTCCACTCACCTCAACCAACCTCAGCAACAAGGGAATAAATAGCTTTCAGCTCATGTTGCAACAGGGGAAAAGAGGCACAGCAGTGAGCCCCAGCCCTCCTAAATAAAGGCAAATATTTCTGCCATGCCAAGAAAGGAGAGAGAAAGGGAGGCTTGCCAGAGCTGGTGGGGAGATAACAGTGGGAACTGCTGGTCCATCTGGTTTTCATTCTGCTAACACTCACATTGAACTGTTAAGGAAGGCAGTCCAGGTACACAGATTTGAAGCATGTGGGAGCGCAGACACAGGCACAGAGGAGATGGAGGTGGGTGGAAGAAGGAGTGAGAGAAATTGAGCTCCTCTAACAGACTGCTGCTCTCAGCAAGCAGGCACAGCCTGTATCCTCCAATTCAGCTGGTGATAACTAAAAGTGATCTCGAGCTGTAACCAACTGCACGGCTCCTGCTCCCTCCTTCACTGCATTTCAAAGTTCAGGCTTGATCAGAAACACACTGAGATTGGAGGGGGGAGATTCTCCCAAAAAAACTGGCAATGTTTTGTTACTTAAATTGAACATGGTACTGAGAAATAGTGTTTTGGTTCTGCCCTCCAACTTAAGGTTGCCACTCTACCATGATCCAAATGGTTTTTACCACCTCTAACCGTGTCTACCACCCAGTTTGCAGATTGCTGAACTTATCCACAGACCTCTTCGTTTCTCATCTAAATCTAATAACACTAGTCTTGATTTTCCTAATCAATTTCTTTGGACCTCTTAGGCGTAAACACAAACACTCTTTACAGACCACTTGTCTTTTCTTAGCCTCTTTCTCACCCGTTCAAAGCCCTAAGCCCTATTCTCCTAGTGTATGATCACAGGCAGACAGATTTATCTCTGATTGTCTGTAAGTTCCCTAGCCATGCCTCCCATTAGGAGATATAAATAAGGCTCATTTCAAGCACACCTCAAAGCACTTCTTACCAGAATACAAGATTATGTTGTCAGAGCAGAGACTCTCCTTGGGGCTGAGGAAAAAGGGCTTTTGAAGAAGTACAATGCAAAATGCAAAACTTTTCCACATGCTTGGAAGACACTACCACACCACCCAGGAGAACAGCCTTTGCATCCCTCTTTTCCACCCTCTTTAATAACAAAACCCCTCTGGGAGCCATTCTGCTCTTACTGCTACTGTTTACCTGTTCCTTGCCTTTCCATATGGCTCCCTGACCTCCAAGGACTGGGAGTACCTGTCTATAGCAGCTCTGCACCCTCCAACGTCCCACCACCCACATGCCAGAGAACCTAAAAGCTAAAGACAAATAGTATTTAAATCATATTCACGAGCCAAGTGTCGTTTACACCATGTTATGTCCATACATTTTTATGTGTGGGCATTTTTATACAAACTCTCAGTGGATATTCTGCTACATACATTCAGAGGTGATGAGGGTTTGGGAGGGGAAGAAAGAATCCATTAAGAGGAAAAATTGTAATTTTTTGCATGTGAAAATCTGCCTGTGTAAGATTTAGTGCACATTTGCCCCAGTTTTACAATACAGGGACATATACATAGAATTTTGCCTGGAATTTGTGAGAACTTTCACCGTGTCTTAGAATTGCTCAATTTCTTGAATTCAAAAGCATTTTTAAGCTCTTGATTCAAACAAAACTTCCCATTTGCAAAACTAGTTCTGCCTCTTTTTTTTCTTATGGACCCTGACACTTCAAACAATAGCCCAAAATTAGCAGGGACAAACAAGAAAGTTTCATACAGGCAGTATCCCACAGCATCACACATTTCAGAGCACAGACTGTGTATGCAGAGGGAGTAACTTCTTTCAGGTGCACAGATTTTTTTTCCACTGAATCACTCTAAACAGTGACAGACTTGCACTCCTTAGCCCAGTTCAGATCAAATGGGACTGAAACCAGAGGTCTTCCAAACTGGAAGGAAAAGAAGACATCTGGAACTCATTCTGTAATGTTCACTGCAATCAGTTCAGGATGGAGAAAGATGGTGAAATAATGGTCTAGTCCCAATCTATACACATAACCCTCTGGTGCAGTGAAAGACTTAAAATAAATTCAGAAAATATGCTTCAAGAATGCAGAGTCCTATTGCATTTGCTTTGGATTATATTTTTTATGAAAAAAGGCAAAACATTTTGAAATGTACATTCTTGAATCAAATTTACAGCACAGAGTGAAGAACTGTGATTTAATCACAGACGCATTTTGCTCCATTCAAAATTAAAGAATGTTGTAAAACCAACTTTAAATTATGATATTCCTTCTGTGTATTTTTTGTTTCATGAAACAGTGCTGTTCTTGTTATTCATTCAGTTTTTATAGTAGAAGGTATCACTATATTTAGCTGTTAGGTGAACACTGATATTTACTCTAAGCACAGTCAGCTCCTGAAGCAAACAAGAAAGAGACAAAGTAAAACATGAAGCAGCAGGGGCAAAGAGGGATGTGCATGTATTCAAAGTGATTTACTTTACTTCCTGTATCCTAAAAGATTTAGTCTGTTTTTAAAACAAGGCGGCCTTTCATAAATGGCAACATTTCAGCTCACATGGCACACTTCCAAGTCTAATGCACCAAGGAAAGCTGATGTATGGAACAAAATATGGAATGTATAAATACTTTACTGATACCATTTCAATAGCCAATTCAATGTCAAGCATTTCTAGGAGTGGTGTGTTTTCAATTTCCTTTTTTAAATGAAAAAAATTGTGGTATAATACACTGTGGCATTTATTTTACTTTTAGTTAGTGCAAACAGTTCCAGATGTATACTCAGGCATGAAAGATTCTTAAGAGATGCTCTATATTGATTGTACAGTACTTTCTACTTTGGTGCCAACATGTTAAAAATAAAACTTGCTAAATTAAAAGAGTCCATTGTCTTTTTTCCTTTAAATTCACAGAAAGAGCAAACCCCACATATGACACAAGGGATTAGAACCTGCCTCCACCACCCAAATTACATTAATTGAGACCTAAATCTGATGGTTACCTAGATTAATGGGACTAATTTTGATATTATTTTGAGAGGGATAGCATAGAAGTTCCAAGCAGGTAACCACGGCCTGTAGATCATAGTGGTGATAAATGGAGAGACAGACAACCACAAATCCACCAAAGAAGACAAACGCCATAGTTCTTCCATCCGTAGTGCTACCATGCTGAAGTCAGTAAAGAACCTTCCCTCTTTCAGATATGGCCAAGCTATGCAGAACCACTACAAAGCAGTGTTTGTGGAGACCCAGAACTCCTCACTCTCAGACCTGCTGCTACTCAGAGTGGGACAATCTTACAAGGTTGCCTTGAAAAGGATTCGTTTAAGAAAGCATGGTATAAGCCTGATATATCTGGTAAAGTTGAGCCACTCCATGCACTGAATCCCTCGTGGAGCTTGCAAGTTGTACAATGCAGCCATAAAACATGATATTTGGACAACACCACTGCAGGCTCTTTCCCAGGCAAGCATGCCTGGGATTTGTTTGAGAACGGTACAGTCTTCATTCCATTTAACTCTTGGCCTTTTTGACTTTTTGTTAATGAATAAATAAGGAGCTAAACACAGTGGATAATTTTGTGCTAAAAACAACTGATCTCAAGCAGACATAATATAGACATAACTTTCTGCCAGCACCAGATGCAGTCACCTTATTGGCCTAGAAAGGAAACATCGCCAGGTTTCCAGTTCCCCGGTAGAGAACTTTTACTCCCCAGGCAATTCGCAGAAGTGAAGTACCAGAAAGCAGCTCAGATGCTCAGACACTATCTTTTGACACAGAACATTACCCCTGTAAGCTTTATCCACCAGGAATGAGAATCTGCGTGGGGTGACTGACGGACACACACGGCAAAGTTTTCAGATGACAAAACATTACACTTCTCCTTTAGCACACTGGGTATGAAGCTCACACACTGAAGACGACCTTTTTGCAAGAGAACTATCACAATTTTCCTGCAGTCTTATCTTGGTTCTCCTCTGCTCAGATAGTTGAACAATTGATATCACCAGCTATTCTTCAGAATAAATGAAAGCACACTCAATTTACCCAGTCCTACTCATTTAATATGCAATAGCTAGAAGAAATTCTGTATCCTGGGAGTTCACTGAAGTTATCTCAGGCCAAGTTATCAGAATTTTCTTCAGATGTGCTAAAAAAAGCCTTGAGAATAATGCAATCTCCACTGTCTTCCAAAAGCTGAAAGAGATTTTTGTGCTACTGTCTCTGGATTTTGGTAGAGCTTGTGGATGATGTAAAGTAGGTGAATGGTGAAAATGCTTTGTGCCACGGTTTTTGTCCATAGTGGTACCTTGACTGGTCCTGACAATGACCCAAAAATGCAGAAGAATTCTCTTTCATTTCAATTCTCTACGGTCAGAGGTTCTCACTGGCAAAAAAACCTTGGTCCTACACTCATAGTATAGCAGCTAAAGGCCAGATAATTGCATACATTATAAAATAAACAATTCATGAGGTCAATCTCAGGATTAAGACAAAAATTCTATGGCTTGCTTTGCTTGGACATCCTATTTTCTCCTGAAAGAAATAAACTTGTCTTACCATATAATTTCATTTTAAAAGAGTGGGAAAAATAAAGTTTTCCCTCTCATTTAACAACCTGACATGTTTTGACAGTTTCAAAACTATCATAAATTCACTTTCGGTTATTCAATAAAAACTGACTCCTGTCAGAATTGTACCTTTTTTTTCAAATGCCTCTTTTCTCCTTCACTCTTCCTGGTTTTGCAGATTTTACCACAAAAAATTGCTTGAATTCAGGAACACAGGGGAGAAGAATACATTCTAAATCTATATCTACTATCAGAATAACAGTTTATAAAACACTTACCAAGAACAGACAAGCAAAATAAGGGTCAAATTGTGGCAACTGCCCTGAGTTTCCATAAGCCCCCAGAAAACAAAGTCTACAAGTTCCCTTGTCATGGCTGAATACACATCAGTTGGCCTGTAAAGAAGGTGAAGACAATGTGGATTTACTCTTAATATCCCACCAAGCATCAAGAAAATGTATAACTAATGCAGTTAGTAAGGAAATAGCCCCATAATCAGTACTGAAATGCTATTTTCCTGTTTACATTGTTTCCTGGATCTTTTTGTTGACAAGCTATCAAACTGAGAACTGTCTGTTTTGAGTGCTTGTCTTGTGTTTCAGATCACAGGAACTATTACTACTATTCCAAAACCAGCTCACTGAACACTGAGGCCCAAGTGAAGTCACAAACTGGTGCTCACTGCCTCCATCACGAAGAAGTGAAAACCAATCAGGGCAACTGCTGGCCAATCCACTCCCCTGCCTCCCCTACAAGCTACAGGGGTGACCACCTCTCTACATCAGCAATCACTCCTTTTACTTGGATAGAGGAAACCACCAGCATGCTTTCAGATGTGATTTTTCAAAGGCTCGCTGACCATTCCTTTTCAACAAACTACACATGAAGGTAAACTGATATCTAAGAAATGCAAATGCCATCAGCATTGAATTGGTATTATTTGTATGCTCTTATATACTCAACCAAACACAGCACACATCCTTCCCACACATCCTTTTTACCACAAGTAAGAAGATTTTCTCTCCCAACACCAACTGAAGTTTCCTAACTTGGTCTCCAGAGGGATATTTATGTTTTTAATCCAAAGTTTGTATAGTCCCAAATTAACAGTAAATCATAGAACCATAGGCTGGCCTGGGTTGGGAGGAACTTTAAAGAACACTTAGTTCCAACCCCTCTGCCATGGACAGGGACCCCTTTCCCTAGACCAGGTGGTTCAGAGCTCCATCCAACCTGGCCCTGAACACTTCCAGGGATGGGGCATTCACAACATATTCAGACAACCTGTTCTAGTGCTTCACCACCCTCATAATAAAGAATTTTTTGCCAACATCTAATCTAAACCTACTCTCAGTTTGAAATCATAGTTTGTTACACACAGCTACAAGTCTTAAACAAAATAATCATGAACTCCTTTATTTTTAATGAACTTACACAAAGTGTAAAGCATAGCTGTACTCATTTTAGAAAAGTCCTAAGAGAATACTGATACCAGGATTTAATTAGACTAGAACTGAAGTCTCCAATAGAGACTAGATAAAGTAACTTATTTAGATTCAGGGAAACTTTAGGTATTAAATTACCCTGCCTGCCTGCCAGTAAACAAATGATTATGGCAGTCGTTTTAAGAGGCATTGCTTATATTTATATAACATGCCAAAAGTCCTTTAGACTCAAAAAGAATCAAACATGGTGTAGAAGGTGGTGTTTTCCATGGTTATACAACTGAAAAGATGACATAGAGAGTAACAAGAAGGTAATGGATATACATCTGGCTTTGTTTGGTTTTGAACTGTGGGATTTGTCATGGACAAATTAAGACCCTGTAGGGTGTGGAGTGGTGTTGGCCAGGCTGGGACGGTCTACTCCTCACCTTGTGGATAAAGGTCCCAAGTCCTCTACCAGACTGTGCCGTTTTACCCATCCAAGAACCCAATTGCTCCCAGAGATACTTCAGACAATGGAAAGTCTGTTCCATTAGATCAGATGTGCAGGTTTGGGGAGCAAGACCTTATCCCTAAGACTGAAAGCTGGGCCAGCCAAACTCCCTCTGCAGCAAGTACCAATACAGTCTGAGGAAGTCTGCTAATTTCTGCCATCTAACGCAGAGACCTAAATTAGCACACTAGACTTCCCATATAATCAGTAAGGTGTTAGAGCTCTTAGCTTTTTAATCCCTAAGGCTGTTAAATCAAACAGTATAAATATTCCTATATAGATCTAGTTTCCTTGTTTTGTGAGAACCAGAGGCATTCAGACTGCTTTTTCAGGGTAGCTGTTGTACGCAAGAATCACTGGTCCTCAGTCACCAGGAACTCCTTGGTTTCTATTCAGTTGGGTATTAATCCAAGAATGAAAATACATAATGAAGTATATTTCCCCCAGAAACCCTTGCTCAGGTTACTGTTACAGGCACTGTTACTTACTGCCATTACCAGCAACACAAAAGTGAAACTACAGGCTTTCCCCCATCTCAGTACTACACACTGATGATCTCCAAGTAATGCAATTTATTACCCCAATCAGTACTTTGGCATTTGTGGAAATACACACTTTGGAAGACTATAATTTCACATCATCAGATGATGCCATTAAAGACATCTTGTATTTACATGACTGACTGTCTAGACAGAGTGTGAGAAAACACTCATTATTAGTTACAAGTTACTTCTCCTCGATGCTGCATGTCATACCAACTGTCTTTTATTTTGGGCACTGGATCACACCTGAATGCAGCGATGGGGAGGTGAGAAGGGGGAAACAGATTCTCAGAAACTTCACAAGAAATTAAGATCCAAATACCTTCCTAGGTGAGGCAATACTACTTATTGACAAATAAGCTCAAAAGTAAAACAAATACTACCATTAGGAAAACCAAGAGTATTTTGAATTGTCTGGCCCAATATATCACATGCATACTTAAATGTGAGTATAAAATAACATAAACATATAAAGGAAGAGGGAAAGGAAGAAACTTGTGGATGTTGTGTAAGACTAACAAATGCAACACCAGATTAAATTCCCTTCCAAACCCAGTGAATTCACACAAATTCACATCGGCACAGAAATCAGGTGATCTCACCCAAGAAGAGACATGCTGGGTTAGCCCTGCAGGGAGACTCCAGCCCTAAAAACACTCAGGAATATGTGCTTAACTATAGACACTGAAAACAGCTGTAGGTAAACTAATGAGACCACTCACAGGGCATGCAATTACACACAGCACTTCTAGACCTTAAAGCATCACAGCAGTCTTAGTCTTGTACAGTAAAGCTTAAAACTTCCTTCTGTTGAAGTATCTTCCCTATGTTTTGAATTTTAAATGTCAGACCACAAAAATAAAAAAAAATCACCCAGCTGAAGGCTGAATTGAAAGAAAAATCAGCAATTACTAGAGAACCCACAGAAAATATAGGCAAAATTTTAAAACAGTTCCATGTACTATAGCATTGCCATGCTTGACACTTTTACAAAACATGATTCATTTCAAGCCCGGTAAATTCAAATTAAATATTTTGGGGGTTTTCCCCAACAAATATATTAAAAATTTATAGAACCACATATTCATATATTTATATTATAGAACCACATATTTATATATTTATAGAACCACATATTCATCAAGCCAGCTAAACCCACTACTACAACACAGCAATTTAATCTTGACGTTTGAGGATCAATGCATCTTCAATGGCTTATTTCTGTATGTGCATATGTGTGTGCATGTGTGTGTATGTGCACACACACTCAAAAACATATGTGACAAACTTTTACTTACTTGGTTTTGTATATTAAAAGACTTAATGTGATTATTTTTTTTAACATTCAGATTCAGAAAACTGTAAGAGGGAAAGAGCCTTCATTTACAATGAAGAGAATGTTAAATGGAGGGGAAACTGCAGGGCAAGAAGTCAGACACCAGAAAGAAACCACTCAATGCTACAAGTGCAAGAGAAATATTGGCAAAGCAAAGAAGTCCGACGCACTCGGACTCCGAATGTTCAACGTGGATGCACTCAACTTTGGTGATATGGTATGCTTTCTTATGCATGAAAAAAACCTTACAAAATTCAGATTTAACTCTCTCCATGCTATGGAAGGACCCAGCATTTGGCTTTGGGTCTACTTGGGTATATACATTTTGTGTCCCTGAGAAACGGATTAACCAGGAGAAGCCATTTTTAGGAGAAAGAGAGTAGGGTTCGCCGGAAGGATGGGAACCCTGCGCGGGCAGAGGCGGCCGAGGGGCGGCGGGGCGGGCTCATCCCGCGGGAATGATCCCGGGATGCTCCGCCGCAGCTGGGGATGCCAGGGCAGAGCCCGGCGCCGCCCGGGAACCTCCTCGGGTGAGTGTGACCACTAGAGGGAGCGGACATTGTGCGGCGGCACAGGGGAAAACTCCCTTTCCAGACGGGAAAGTCAAAATAAATGGCAAGCTACTCAGAAAGCCGAGGGGAGGTGCTTTAAGAAAAGTTCTTTCCAGTCTCTTCAGGCACGCGATATAGGAAGGAAAGCCTATGATACTGTGTGTGTGTAAACACATCAGTATATCCTATTCTGTTCCCACAGTACCAAACATAATATTAAGTATTTCTCTCTAAAATTCAACTATAATAATTTCTTTCTCAAAAGAGCAACACTGGTTTTAATAGAAGACTTTTTTCAGTTCCTCCTGTCATCACCTCTCTACCCCAGCCAAACAAGCTGGATGTTCCCACCCCCCCAAAACTTACACCTCTCCCCCACCTCGCCCTCTTTTGGAGATAGTTTTCTATGTGAAACGCTCCAAAAGTTAAATTGCAGCAGGCAGCACCACATGCAGTGTCATGCCTACAATTGCACACTATATCCAGTCATAGGAACCTGGACTGTGCTCACACATCTACAGCTGTGTGATGATGCATGAACTTGAAAATACCCTGTCAAAATTTAACACCATTTTTTTTTTGCACCGAAACACTGGCAACCAAACAAAACCTGGTATTTTCTTCACATCTATAATCAGTCAGAGAGATCAAATGCCAAGCACGAAAGAAATAAAGGAAAAAAAATACTAGGGTGGCTCACATAGATTATAAACATCCTTCCAGCACCCACATATACATTGAGAAAGCTAAATCCCAAGAGCAGAGACAATTCAAGAAGCATAGAAAGATAGTGACCGCACTGGGACCTCCTGTGAGAACATGTTTCTTTATGGTCTACACTGGGAACGGACCACATCAGTAGTTGTCTTGTAGGCTTTAAACTGCTTGGATATGAAGAAATGAAGAACTGCAACAACTACCCACAGCAAACTCTGAAATTATGAAAATAAAACTAAAAAATGAGAAAATAGAAGTACTTGTATGAAATACTAAACACTTAACAAGAATAACTGTCCCCAGATGAGTTCCCATCCATTATCTTTTCCATAATTATTGCAACAGAGCAAGTAGCTTCAGTAACTGTGCATACAAATGACCTATTAGAAACTTAGCAGGTCATTTCCAAAGGTGATTATGAGTCTTGACTTACAGAGCTACTGGGGTTTGCAGATAATTCTGTTCAGGGCCAACAATCTGCACAAAATTAAGATAAAATGCGTTTTCAAAACACCAAGTGGAAATAAATAAACTTTAGAAACTAAAACAAGGTGTGAGGTGAACACTGATGAATCACATGCAGTCATTTTGACAAATTAAATGTTAAAAAAATTGCTTTTGCCTGTGCTCTAGTATCAGGAATGGTGACGAGGTAGCAATTATATCTTAGAGCTCTTACAATGCCCCATGCTATAATTAAGTAACCAAGAGTGTATGACTGAAGACTCTATGGTTAGACAGAAAAGATAAAAATCATAGTAGGCTATCGGAGCAGACATCTGCTAGAGATCACAGTATGGACAGCAGAAACTTGTGGGTGGATAAAAATATCCCAACAAACTCCTTAAAAGAGTTATTATAACAACAGGATGTTCCTCACTCCAATGGTCCTTCTTGGCCCTGTTTCTTAATGAGTAGCTGTGTTATTGTTATAAGTGAACAAGCAATACGTTTTGGTTTAGAAAATATGAGAAAATTATTCAGAAGTACCATTTAAGGAGAGCAATAAAAAACAGGAGCATAGACGTGCAGCTTCCCCAGTTGCTGAGGTTGTTAAGAATCAGTAGGAGACACAGAAACAGATCCTGGCACTCCCACTGTGAATGGCTTGGACATGCTGTAAAGAAATTAACTGAGCAAAACCAGAATAGATTCACTTAAAATGTCCAGGGAAAAAAGGTAAGAGGAAGCATATCAAGCTACATCAACCAGAGGAAACAAAAGAATTATCAGTTTCCATTAAGAGATAAATAAGAAAACCTTTGATCTTAGCTGAAACAGAACGAAGATTGTGACAACTAACAAATGTTGACATAGCTTGGGTTTAAATCTGCCTCAGTGACTGAGAAAGAAATGGGCAAAGAGGGTAACAAACTTGGACGAAAACCCCTGACTCTGGGAATGTGTATGAGATGTTTTTACAGAAAGAAGCAAAATAGAAGATGAGACTTGGATACCGATAGCTCTTTCTCTTCCAGCACAAAAAGAGAGAAAAAGAGGTAAAACAAACACACTGAGGTATTATTACACGGTTCAGTCAGGATCTCAGGAGTCTCTCAACACACCTTTCCCTTTCTCCAGCAACCCCAAACCCTTGCAAGAATGAGAACATGAAATTGCATGGCGTCATTGGTTTTGCAAGGAATCGTCAGCCTTCTAGCTATTCCTCCCCCACTTCTTCTGTTTCTTTTTCTCATTATTTGAAACAATCTATCTTTTTTTTTTTTTGAACCATCTCAAACGTAGACTTTAAACACATGCTCTACATCATGTCATACTGGAAAAGCTCCTTGAAAGGCTGAACTTCACTTGTGATTATTTATCTACAAGCTTTATTTTCTTTTAAACTGTGTATTTTGTTGAACTGCATCTACTGACAGCTAAACTCCGAAGCCTTCAACCTCCCATCTCAAAGAAGCTGATTCAAAAGAGTCCAAGTAGAGTTTACTGTCAGTCTGTAATGAGAGTAAAATTACAAACCTCTGTACCAAAAGCCAGCTGCTTCATTCTTAACTCTGATCCCCTCCTTTTCTTTTGCATTCTAGCTAGCATACAGCTGCAATAAACGTGGCTCTTCTCACAAGTCGTGCAGATGTTAACAGTTCTGTAGGACATCAAGAAACATTTCAAGAATCTTGTAAGTGCTGACTAAACTTGCTTGAATTACCCACACTACCTCCTCCACATTCCTATTCAGTAACATTAGCCTTCCTGAATGTATTAAGGAAAAAAAATAATTAGCATTTGAGCCAAGGCATTAATACCTAGGTCTAAATGCACTATCAATAAACAAGGAATGTTCTTAAACCATCAGACAACAGATATTCAGATAGCAAACCAAAGGAATCAATTTATCCTTTGTCAAGATGAGTAATGCATTTTTCATTTCTTATCTATGCAAGAGTAGCTAAATGACTGGCTGAAAATACATATTTATAGAAGTCACGGCTGGATGTATTTGAAAGAATGGATCCTAACTAGAGCAAGATCTTTTCTTTTCTAGTAATCAAGTGGATTAATACTAAATTAGAGTGAAGGAGTTCAAAGTGCTACCTAGTACATTTTTATTAAGGTTATATTAGCATGACAGTCATATGCGTTAAAGATTAAGCTAAAGCCTCAAACAGCAGTCAGTTCTGGGCAGCTGAAAGAGTCCAGCTGTGCAGGTAGAGGACTAGATACCAAATGCAATAATTACGTGGGGCTGTACCAGAGATGCTGTTTTAATATTCTTCCTTCTTCAAGCAGTGTGCTGGTTTTGCCTGGGGTAGAGCTAATTTTCTTCATAGCAGCTAGTGCAGGGCTGTGTTTTGGATTTGTGCTGGAAACAGTGTCGGTAACACAGGGATGCCTTAGCTATGGCTGAGCAGGGTTTACACAGAGTCAAGGCCTTTTCTGCTTCTCACTCCACCCCACCAACAAACAGGCTGGGGGTGTACAAGGAGTTGGGACGGGACGCAGCTGGGAACTGCTCACCCCAGCAGACCCTAGAGACATCCCAAGGCATGTGATGTCATGCTCAGCAACAGAACAGGGAGGAAGGTTTACTGCGAGGCTTTTGCTTGGGGACTGGCTGGGGATCCATAACTTGGTGGTGAGCAGTTGTATCACTTGACTTTCTTGGATTATCTTTCTCTTTGCTATTTTACTTTTTATTACAATTAACTGCTGTTGTTGTTGTTGTTGTTATTATTATTATTATTACTACTACTATTACTGTTTTATTTTATTTCAATTATTAAACTGTTCTTGGCTCAACCCAAAAATTTTCTCACTTTTACTCTTCCAATTCTCTTCCCCCCATCCCGCTGGTGGGGGAGTGAGTGAGCAGCTGTGTGGGACTTAGTTGCCAGATGGGGTTAAACCACAGCAAGCAGCAAGTTTAGTCTCCTTTTTTTGGGGTAGGTCTTTCAAAACATGTGAAGCAACTTAGAAGCTCAGTCATCAACAAAGCCAATGAGACACGTACTCATGTATTACTCCAGACACTTGAAAATCCCACATCAAATACCCTACCCTGTGTGTAAACTTCACACTTTGAAAACCCGTTGGAAAGAGGGCTGCAGAGCAATTCACAGCACTGAGCCATAAAGAGATCACAATCTTTGACAAGTTCAGAAACAAAATGTGCAGTTGAGAGTGTCTACAGCGCAGTTTTGAGATTGTCTCCAGTCACCTGTCGATCTCAGCAGAGTTTCAAAGAGGATAGGGTAGGGAGAAATAAAACGAACATATCAGTACATTTCCTGCAAGGAATACACAAAAAGACCTCGATTCTACAAAGGCTTGCGTACCTGTTCAACTTCAGATACTTATCCTATTATGTAGCACACTTGAAGTTAAAATCAAGTCTTCAGAGATGCAGGGTACAAATAATTTAGCATGAAATGTGGAATTCAGGGCATTGCTTTTCTTTGATTTAACAATACAGGAAATTTGAATGTAAAGCAGAGTTGCAATGTGCTATTTTCTAAATGCTTCATGACACTGCTTTTAGAGTAATTTCATCATAGTGTCATAAAAGTACATTTAAGCATTTTGAGATAAGCAAAAACACAATAGACTACAACCTTAAAAAGAAGTTAATGTAATATTAACAGAAGCTCTGTAATTAGCTAGACCAAAAACCTCAAGCTGTCTTCAGTCTTCCCCAAACAAAACAAATTGGAAGGAGCAAGCAGGAAGAAAAGAACTAAAAAAAAAGAGGAGAAAAATAAAGAGGGAGGAAAGAAAAGCCACACAAGCCAGAGTCCCTGACTGCTGTTATTTCTCCACAAGCGGAAATGCTCAGTTCAGTCATGGCTTAGGAGGCATAAACATCATTGAAATTCAAAGGCAGCTCTGAGAAAGGGGACGACTCAATTGGTATGCAAGTGGTGTTTTCTCGCCCTGAATACATTATGAACTTGCAGCATGCTAATATGCCTTGCTATCATAAGCACCAGATGGAACAGTAGGCAGTATATGTCCCATCAAACCTCAGGAAGATGTATTAATGTTCCTGCTCTTTTTTTAATTCCCCTCCCCCTTCCCTACTACAACCCCTCAGCTGTGTCCCCAGACTGGCACATTTCTTAGCATCAGTCACCTGCTCCTGAAGCACAGTTCTCCAGGGTTGCCTCATCCTCACCAGGTGGTGCCAAGCATCTTTTCAATCTTTTTTATCGCAGAAGGTAAAGGCCACAAGACATGTCAGGCTGTGCTTACTGAAGGGTATCGAGTACAAAAGATAACATCATGAAATAAATGATAGATGAAGAAAGACTTTGAGTTTAAAGCTAGAACAATAGTTTTAAATTATACATAAGTAGTGCAGCACAAATTTCCCCCTCAGTACTATTGGTGAATGAAGAACTGGGGGGCAGCAATGAAGGGCAAGATTTTCCGAGTAAACAAATAAAACCGAGGAAAGTGGATTAAAGATCTTTGAACTTAATTTCTTTTCTCACCACACTGGAAACCTTTTCAGCAGAGAAGTACACAGTACAACAGCCATTTATAGGCTAGGGGTTAGGGTTTAATTTTAAATCAGATTATGAAAAGGGAACACAGGCAAATTAGATCACATGATTCTGATTTTTTTTTTAATATATATTATTCTAATGACATTCCTTGGCTTTTATGGCTAACAAATTTCTTGGAGCTGTATGTAGGATTCTAAAGACATGCAGAATTTTTAATGCTGCTTTGCATCATTTATTAATTCAGTCCCAAGCAGGTTTTATATGACTACAAAAATGTAATCTAATATTCTGTAGGAAAGTATGTGCATACACATACAAAATTAAAGCACGTATTTTATGGTATCATCTGAATTTTCCCTGTCTATTCATAGAAGTATGCCTCCAATTGAAATATATGGCTTGAAAGAAAATTATTTTCTTTTCCTTTTACTGCACCCTTCAAAATACAAAATAAGATCCTCAAGACTAAAGAGTCTATGAATCCGAACCACAAGTAAGAAAGACTTCAGATGGCTGAAGAAAAAGAAATGACTTGTAAGCATTTGAAGTTTCAATGTTCTACTATTTTTAAACAGGTTTGTTTTTCAGAGAGAAGTCACATCAATAAACATTTTACTAATTTCTGATATTTTAGAAAGCACCTGCTGATTTACAAACAGTTCTCGCTATGCATGTAAATCTATTATTTTCCTAACAACATCAGCCTTTTCATAAATACAGTCTAATTCTACAAGATGCTGAGTATTCAAAAATCACACAAACTTTTCTGGGAATTAACCTTGCTCAAAACCTGATAAGAGCTAGATATGGAAGTTATCTGTTGCACGTTTAAGAAGGATTTTTCCAGCTATTACAGGTTTGGTTGACAGGGATTTCCCCACACACATCCAATCCTAGCTAAAATTAAAAACAGTTACCTTTTTCTTTCAAACAAAGCATGCTATGACTATCATTCACAAATAACATGCATTATTCTGGCATCTATTAAGACCAGACAGACTTTAATTGCAAGGATATCTTAGGGACTGAGTCAGAAATGAGACCAATGTTTTTCTTTTTTCTCTTCCTATTGAATATTGGAGGTCCTTTTTGTTTCTTAATATATAGCCTTTAAGGGTAATTTGCTAGATTATGATTTGCATTGTGCAAATAAGTCTATTTAAGTCCATTATCCTGCCTTATGAAGTAATTTCTGACACCTTAACAGCACTCAATTTAATTACAACACACTGAAACAGTAGAGCTGACTCCCAAAGGAACCTGTTTGGATCACAAGATGATGATATATGCTAGTTGCTGATCAGCTTTCAGCATCAGATCCACAATCGGCTGTTGTAAAAAACAGCATCAGAACATCTGCATCATCATATTATTTTGTGTCAAAAAGCCCTCCAAAAGTCAGCAATTGCATGCAACAATGTATGCATATACATTGTTGCATGCAGACATATTTAAAACCCAGCAGCTTTACTGTAATGACTAAAGAAAACAAACAAAAAAACCCAAAAAACAAACAAAAAAAAGGCTTGATTTTGATTCAGTAAGCATCAATTTCTGCAGCAGAATCCCCATTGGGTAATTCATCAAGGCATCTATTCTATATCTAGTGTGGCAAGACAGCGAAAACACTTACAGCCTCCAAAAAGAAAAACACTTGTGACAAAACTATTAAGCGTTCCTGGTGATTAAGCAATAGACACTCATTATTTCAAGACTGTCTTGAACCAATGCCCCAGACAAAACCATGCAATCATATCTGCTGCTGTCAGGATGAAATCGAGGCATGATGATTTTCTATATTCCTTCAAGAAAAAGCAAGTTACTCAGCAAAGCTCTTTCTGAGAGAACATAGAAGTTAACTAAGGAAAGACTGTATCATTTCTCTTGTGACTCTACAGAGAGATGCAGGTCAATACCTGAAATTTAGGTGCTATTTTTATATTTGAAGCTTTTACAAACTCTCAAGAGCAGTTTGAAGCAAAACCTTTAACACAGCGTAAATGAAAGGATTCTGCTTCTTCTGGTCTCTGAAGATTAAATGCCATTACTTTCCTTCCTCAAAATGAAAGGAATTGGAAATTACTACTCTACCAATTGACATGCCACAGGAAGACTGGCTGGTCAGCTGAGGAGTAGCCATGCAAATCCAACCCAAGACGTGGTTCTGTGTATGCAGAGGAGTCCGAGAAGGGAAAAGAAAGACTGTAACACCAGCCTTCCTGGCATATAATTTGCTATCCATGCTCTGTAGACTCTGTTTTTATTCCAGACTCTCAATTAAAGTTTCATGCATAGATTCATCTCTTGTGCAAAAGCCTCATTTAATAAATATAGAAAACCCAAATACATATTTGCTTTTAAAACCAGAGAATAATGTAAAGAGAGATGTAAGTAAATTAACAAAACAAGATGAGCATTCTTCAAAACACTTAAAAATTTAACATGAGAGACACGAATAGGATTCCCAGAGAGGCCACCATCTCACTACTCCATTTGCAAAGGGACAAGGAAGTGCTCACATTGACTATTAGGAATTCAGAAAAGTAAAATACACATTTGTTACTGCACAGATCCTCTTTAAAAATTGCAAAGGACTCTTGCTTTTGTTTCTGAAGATGCAATGCAGTGAAACGCTGATCTCACTGGAAAATAAATCAAATATTGATTTTAATGAAGTAACTTAAATTACTTCCAAGATCTAATATGGATGAGATTGACAGAAACTTGCTCTCTTTGGGGACCCTAGAGTGAAGAGATCCTACAGTGTCATGGAAGGATGAACTCAACTAATGTGGATCACTTGAATTCTAGAAACTGTCCTTCCTCTGCCAGTGGAGAAATGAAAACTAAAACCATCAAGCCCAAGACACAGTAAACAGTTGCAAACCAGTTTTCAAGAAGAAAATTGATGACTTTCAAAGCTATTAAATGACAGTGCCATCTGACCTCACTGCATATCTAATTATACTCTTTCTTTTACAGACATAACCGCAGTTGCTTTAATGAGCATCTTTCAGCTTTCTTTCCTGTGCTAGTAACTCTCAAGGTCCCTCTGTTTTACTGAAGGTTTCACTGTCAAAACTGATTGAAATCCCAATTCTGCCTCAAAAAGGATGAAATTATTGCATACCCCTGTTTTTTAAAGACCAGCTTTGTACATCGTAGTATTTAAATGTCAAAAACAATGTACCTAGTACAGTTCCAGGCAAAGAAAAGTAGCTATAAGAAACAGCAACACTGTCACAGAAAATGACCCCTTCTAAATTTCTGTCAGACAAACTTCTCCTAAATCGAATATAAATACGTGTGTGCAAGCCTAGCAGATATAATTACGCTATCAACAATTATGTGGTGAAATGGACTGGAAAAATAAAATTAAAACAATAAATGTTAATTTGTATTTGCTAACCACGAAAGATGTGCCTGATGCTCTGCAAGGCATAAAAACCTTTAAAAAATGATTCTCTTAAAAAGAGAATTATCAAGGAATTATATGGGGAAGTCATATAGCAAAGTCCATGTAGATGCCATTCATTTGGATTATAAACCAGCTACAATGGCAATTCGGGGCTGTGTACACATGTTTATTGCCCTAGCTTAAAAGGGTCACCAGAATACATTTGGAATGTGCAGTTTAGAAGTAAAAATGAAATTATGGCTGCATTTTCCTATGATACGAGTGCACACATTTTTCCAAACTGTAATCTTGTGGCAGGAAAACTATTTCAGTCATGTGTACTTGCATGACTCACAAAACACATACTAAGGAGAGATCTCAAAGAAGGAAGGGGAACGGCCCTGTATCACTAAACCCAGAGATTATTCCTTTAGTAGGATGTGGTTTCAAAACAGGACAATAAGACAGTGAACCCAGCATTTCTAGAAGAACCAGAGAGAAAGGGAGAACTACAAAAATTTGCACTGGAGATACAAAGGAAGGCTCCCAAGGCTTGGAGAAGAGGATTAGAAGCACATAAAGAAAATCTCAATAAAGCATCATAACTGAAAGGGTACCAAGTCAAATTTTAGAGATACTTTTCAAATGACTTACAGAAGACAGAGTAGTGTCTTAAATCCCAGAAAAGATGTACTGATAAGCTGAAAAGGACAATGGGCTTTGAAAGGTAAAACATATTCCTCTTCTTGAATCATCATTTTGAACTTCACTGCAGTTAATTAAGCATATGCAAATACCTCTTCCTCAAATCTCAGTTCATTACAGCAACCTTTTTTTTTTTTTTTTGACCAGGAAGATCAAAAGTCTGACCCTACAGGATATCTGCACAGATTTGCAGTATGCTTGAAGGGTTACCAAAATACATTTTTCTTTCTTAATCCTCAGCATCTCCTCCAAGAGGTGATCAATACCAATTCCTTTCACTCTTCTATTTCCACACTTCTTTAGGCCTTTGTCAGGTCAGTATTGTCAACATGCAAAAATGCAGCAGAGCTTGTTACAGTCTGCTTCCAAAGGGATGTCCATAATGAATGAGAACCATATGAGCAGTACTCTTAATAACTATGTCCACTGCTGATGGTATTTCCTTTTGAACTTCAGAAAGATTTCCTGCCACCTCTGACTTACACTATGTGCCCGTTTACAAGCACTATTAAGTTGCAGGCATAGTTCCAGAATATTTATCCACATTAATACCTAAATAGCTGGCTGGATAATTTTAATTAATTCAGACGTGTGGGTCCTACCAGGTAATTATTCCTCATGAAAATTTCACAAGATTGCCAGATCCCAAGAGAAAGAAGAAGTAGAAATAAATGCACAACTCATTACACAATATCACAGAAAAGCTCAAGTAAGGCTCTAGCTTCATGCTGAAATAATTCAGGCAGAAGATTTTTAGAAGCTGGATTAGTTCAGTGTCTCCTTTGACAACACAGCTTTAAACCAGCTGCAAGAACATTACTACAGGTGGTATGCTGAAGCACAGGGACAAAACTAAGAGGTCTGTGAACCTCCAGTTGAAGCATCTCCTCTCAAATTCCAAGGGCCAACCTGTTGTCTCAAGTTGTTCTGCAATTAAAGCTCACAATGAGGCTCTTTCTCCAAACTCTGCCTATAACTGACAGTAAACAAGAAATTTCTAGTAGAGAAAAAAATAAAAAAGGTAATGGCACAGAGAAATAAATTCAGCTCTGGTATGTGGAAACACAAATACCAAGCCTGGCAATTCTGCTCTTCTACCAGCACACAAAGTTCATTTGTGAAGTTACAGATCAAGTAATGATTTCAGACCAGATTCAATGAGTAAGTAACTTTGGGTGCCCAGAAGCCAAATTTCACTGAAATGTGTCTCGAAACACAACACAGAAGCCACTGCCATGGACTGCTCTGCTCTCCCCTACAGTGCGTGGGCTGTAGCACCTCAGACTGGTTATCCGGAATACTTAACAGATCAAGTAGCACAAAGAATCATCATGCAGGCAGAAGAGACCTCAGGAGATTAGACTGTCCATGCCCTTCTCCTGCAAAGCATGAGAAGTTTAGATCAAATTGCCAGGGGTTTAGGAACTTCAATAATGTAAATACCACTACCTTTCTGGACAACCTGTTGTAGTGTCTGACCATCCTCATGGTGAAGATTTTTTTTTCCCCCCCCTTCTGCTTGGGTTTTATCATGATCCAGTACTTATGCCTTTTGCCTCTCATCCTTATCACTATGCACCTCAAGAAGAGTTTGGCTCCATCCTTATTCTCTACACCCTCCCATCAGGTAGCTGTAGACAACTCATGACAGAAAAGATGATATAAAGTTAGTTATATTTAACTAGCAACTGCCTACAGCTCACCAACACGAAAATACTGGAGACAGGATGCTTTACTCCTGCTTTTCAAGAGCCTCAGTAACTTGGACACATGGGATCCACAACATTACTACCTCCTCCAGAAAAGATGTCCATATCTTCACCTTCAGAAGATTGGCAAGTAGAACTGGTTTGTGTAAGACCAGATAGGGGAGATGAATGACATGAGCTTTGAATTTATTCAAGTCTTTGGAGTGGAAGCCTCACTCTGAAAGTGAAACACATTAATTCAAGTCCTCCTTCTGCTTGCTCAAGCTCAGGTCTGGAATGTATTCCCTTAGCACGGGGGAAAGCTACTGGCAATTAGCAGCTTATTCTGTGGATGGGAGTAATCTCCGTTGCTCTTGTCCTACCAAAGAACTGAACAGGAAACATGTAAAGAGGGAATACGACCCAAGATTAACAGGAGCAAGGGCAAAGCAGCTCCTGCACTGGTCCTGTTCTTCATCTGGTGACTCTCATGAACATGAGGCAGAAAGAACAAATGTACACCACAAAAATGCAACTTGGTGTGAAGATGGCTTAGCTCCTGGATAGTTGAGTCAGTGAATATAGATAGCACGGTACAGCATGGCAAGGGCTTCACCAGCTTCACAGAGAAACTGCGTGAACATGGAGTTATCATAGCAGGATATTGAAAGAAGTCAGTCTTGCCAAATGGGCCAATATGGCTAGACTGTGCCTGCATGTAAGTGAAAATCCAAGCGCTGCTGTGCACTATGGTTTCCCCAATTTAATCTCTACTTGCCTTAGCGTTGCTGGCTCTGTGCTTCATTTTACACCACACACATTTCTGAGAACAAAAAGTAAGTCTACACTTATGAAGAGACCAATAGTTCTGAATATGCATTGGGCTTCCTCTGCGATTACCTACCAGATCTGACTGTGTGAACAACTCAGACACAGAAATGCTTCCGCTCCAAAAGACAGAGATGTGAACTCAGCACTGGCCTGCTTAACACTATCGATACTGAGGCAGATCTTGGCATGCACAGATGCAGCTTGACATGCCTGAGAAACTTTAAAGCTGTAATAGTGATGCATCAGGAATGAGGAGAGTTGGGGCATGGCACTTTGGATTTCAAAGGCAGTTACTGATTCAAGTGCAGAAGTTGTTTAGTGCACTTAGTTTTACTCTATGACCTGGTAGTGAAAAAAAAAGATTTCAGCTGATTTTTTGGAAGAAAAAAGGATGAGGCAAACAAACCAGAAAACTGATACAGGTATATGTACATGTCCTGAAAAAGACCAGATATCACATCTTCTACTCTTAGATGTATCAATTTCTCTGTTTGGACTTTAAATCGGCACACAACATCATTTCATTTTATGCAAAATTGGTATTCATGTATCTCTTTAAATTGCATATACACAGATCACACTGATGTGCAAGCTATAATGATTGTGCCTTAAATATGTGAGGGTAGAGTCCAAAATCTCCAAGTCAAGATGAGATCAGTGCTAAACACCCTACACACACCAAGGAAGTACCAGTCCTGAGAAACTGATTTGTTTGTTCCTCTCCAGCTAAAGGTCTGAGATATAAAGCACTAAATCTTCACAGGAAAAGTGTTTGGAACCTTGATTAAATATATGTATTAAAGCTATTTCTGCAGCATTATCTGCATTCTGTGATGTGTAAGTTACTTTTCCTGCATGTTACTTTTTCCATGCAAGACACAGTTCACAGCCCCATGGGATGAAAATAAGAACAATAATTTTTTGGAATTTATTACTACCATAAAAGATGAAGAAACTTGAATACTGTGAAAAACAAGTCATCACATGTCACTTCTCAAACCCTACCATACATATCTGAAGAACCCAGTGACCCACGGGCCTCTTAGGGAAAGAGGAAAAGAGCTTTTCACTCAATAGCTGAATCCTGAAGAAGATAAAGTCATTATGCAAGATGATTGGAATAATGATGCAAACTTAAGTATTTCCAGACACATTTTCCCCATTTGGCAGGAAACTTGTTGTGTAAGACACAGAATTATCCTAATATAACAGCACAGCAACTACAACTTAAAACAGAGCAAGTCAGTTAATGGACTGCTAGGACACTTTTGCTGTGTAACAGCATTTAGACACATGTATTTAAAAAACAGGTGGATAATCTAAATGTTCAGTTACTAGGACACTAACAGTTATGTCCATGGCAATTTTGTTTCTGTTCTTTAAACAAATCATCACTTGCAAGCACTAATGTTAAAACCAGAAAGCCACTCTAGTACACAGTGGCTATAAATGCCAAATCAATTTTCAGCAGATAATAAAGTCCATGTTTTACAATCAGCAATACACTGTTTTACTACCCAAAATGTAAGCTAATAATATATAGCTCTGCTAAATGGAAAATGCAGATATGCTGTTAAGAAATGGGCTGGCTGTGAGATGATGGATCATTTCTGCTGGGACCTTCTTAAAGCTATGTGCAAATGTTTTGAAAATATCACATGATGTGGCCATGTGTTAAAAATTACAGCCAGTTAAGTTCTCTGCTAAGAAAAATATGTGGGCAATTTATGAAATGCACTCCAGGATGGAGATATCTTAAGTAAAACCAGATTTTGAAAACAAACCTTTTTTTTTTTTTTTGAAACATGAACTTAAAAAAAAAAAAGTTGCAGCCACATCTGGAGAGCAGAAGTAAAGAAAGGGTGGTCTGACCTAATACCAGGCCATCTTCTGAAAGAGCAGCATTATTTCTGGGCTACAATGACTGTGATCACTGATTGTCCTTTTAAGGAAACCATGCTGAATACTGCCATGGGCAATAATAAAGCATTTTGTAGGCCAACATCTGTTCTTTGAAAGTACTATAAAATGACTGATAGATTTGTAATGTTTCATAAATAAAATCCGGAATAAACAGT
>WBMV01002016.1:166598-203343 GCA_013396655.1 Campylorhamphus procurvoides | reverse complement strand
AAAGAAACCAACCACCACATTCACAGTAATCAGAGACAGAGAAACTGGTGTGGGGTATTAGATTTGAACACTGTTCCCCCAGGAACAATTATTTAGAGATAAATGCTTCCTAGAGTTCACTACACAGAATGACAAAATGGTTAACTTGGTTACAGCAAGCTGCATGTTAACGGGATTATCTTTCTAGAGACTTTTCTCAGAGTTGCAGCAGTGCCTTAAGACAGGTCTGAATGGCTTTTACAGTGCTTCATTAGCCAGCCTCAGTGCTGTCCTTTGCCCTGACAGGGAAGCGAGAAGGTGAGCGGCCAGTCGCAATTATAACAGTATCAGCAATTTGTCTTTGAAGGGCAAATTCAGTTTGTGCAAGTGTTATCACCACACAGAAACCAGAACATGTCTTTATTACTTCCTGTTCTTTCCCCAAAAGAAGGACTTCAGATGTCAGAATCACTAAAGGGATGCTTCTGAAATCAAGACTTCACACATACACAAAAGGCACTGACATAATATCAGATTACATAAAAATACACATCCTTTTAATCTCCTGTACATAATGTGCTTACTTTTAAAATACAAAATCTGCCCCAGATGGCTAATAATGCCCATTTGAAAAAACACACCACCACAATATTAAAGGGCTAAAATATGCTGTGAACAGATTGAGAGGCAGTTCATCCTAGAGGAGAGTAAAAAAGTGCAGATGGGTGTCAAAAATAGCCAAGTGTCAGATCTGTTCAAGTATCTCCATTCTGGCACATGCTCCCAGTCACAGCTGTTAGTGTATTCTCTGTATCCAAGTGCAAGGTTTTCTAACACTCGGAGCTGACATTAAAACACACTTCTTCCTTGCTACTGCTTTAAAAGAACATTGAAAATTAAAGATTTATTTAATGGTAAAGCTTAACAAGTATTGATAAGGGTATACATACTCAAGTGTAGCACATGTCATTTTGATTAAAGATGCATGAAATTTTAACCAGCAGGTAGATTAAGTAATTTAAATACCAAAAGCTTAATAGGTTTTCAAAAACCTCCACTCTAGGCATTCCAACACTGTTTGCCAACAGCCCCAAATACTGCACAGAAAGATCAAAACTGGTAAGAATGTGCCATTTTAGTACCTTTAAATATCTTGATAAAACACAGAAATAGTAAACTGCATGAGTAGATAAGTTTCATACAAACATAGGGGAAACATCAGTGGATTCAAATCATGCACAATACACAGTTTTCCTAATTAATGAATTATTAGGGTATTTCTGATGAAGACCACATTCCCAGGAATGCAATGCATGCAAATCAAATTTGACGTTTAAAGGGTTAAATTGACCTTTCATAGCCCTCAGTTGTTATCTATGCAAATTAATTTGCCCATATTTCAACCATATAAATCCTCTTAGCCTTGTGCTTTGAGCAAACAGAGACCACTTTCTTGTTACAACCACAGGATCAGCAAACATACCAGCAGTAGGGTATGACCGTGTACAAAAATGCTAAAAGGAAAACATTCTTCCAACAACTGGCAATACCTACATGCAACTGTGGCTGCAGCAAACTGGCAGATACTGTTTCAAAACACCATCTGCGAGGTGTACAGACTCTGTGATCAGCGTAGCCTCTTCTGCCTGTCCTATCCAAATAATCCACAAGAACCAGCCAGCTGTAGGATCTCTAGTCCCATCTCTTTTTTTATCCAGAGCAGAGACTGGTATAATCAGGCACATGGCTTTTTCCAGTCCCTACCAAAGGAGAAAAAAAACCCACAAACAAAACACACCAAATTCAATCCACTCGGTCGTGGTCAAGCACCTCACAAAATGCATCAGACAAATCACCCTGCACTGAAGCGTTTTTATTGGCAATAACACTTATCAATTAGACAAGTGATCGTAAGATCCAAGGGTAATATTTTCCTGAGGAAACCGACCTATTACAACTCCCAGCTCCACCGCAATTCCTCTAATTCAGCAGAATTTTTTTTATTGTTTTATTTTGAATTAACATATTTCCGTGATTTGTCTGATGACAGTGAACGACTACAATTTAGGACAAGGCTGAAATAATTTGTTTTATAAATCTCTCTCACTTCTACAACATAAACAGCTTTTCACAGAGATAATTTCAGCTGATGGGTGAACGCCGTGAATGATCTCTGCTGATCAAATATTTGCAGATTCAAGGTGCAGCTGACAGTCATGAAAGCCAGCCCGAAGCTGTATTTCTCTTTGCTAAAAATGATTGCCCGTGCAGAGACCTGTACCCACAAAGCCGGTGACTTTCTGCTATTTCTATCCGTTTTCACTGAAACATTCAATCCTGCTGTAAGTATCATCTCTGGCAGTTCACTTGCACAAATTCCCCTCCCCCAAACACACACACAACAGAATTAGCATCCGCGATCGCTCCGTACCCATATCACCTTGCAAATCACCTTCTATATTAAAAGAAAAAAGAAAAAAGAGAGAGGGGAAATATACTATCAAAAAAACAATTAGCATTTCCTCATTTAAAACCGAAAGAGCTGCAATAATTTCAACTCACCAGGCATCCTTGGATAAAATATACCACACTGTAAATGGCTCTCTCCTAAAAGCAAGCTTATTTAGGGCTCAGTGCCTCCTGTTCTGGAATGAACAGAGAGAAGCGAGGAGGGCCATCAGAACTGGCTGTGGCAGCGTAGCTGGAGGCAGGATGCTGGGCGCGTGCGTTTGCCAGGCAAAGACAGATGGAGAGCTGACACTCTGTATTGCACTTGGAGCAGAAATGTGAATGATGACAGGAGCACATGTGGCCTTGAACCCAGCCCTGTCTCTTCAGGCAGAACAATGACAGGGATGTGTGTGCAAATTATCACAACCCCGGCTCCCCTCAGCTGACTCCTTTTACTCTACCTTTCACACCAAGTTCCAGATGACCAAAGAATAGAAACTAAAATGCAGAGTGATAAGCCAAACACTGAATTATTCATGTTTCCTTTAAAAGTTAACCCTTTCCTCTGCTGACAATTAAAGAAAAAGCATCACTTTGAATCAGCTCTCCTCCAAAAGTAGAAACAAATTAATTCTTTATTTTAACAGCCATAATTTTGCACTCCATAGGACTGCGTTTGTTTATTTAGACAGAAATTCAAAACTTGCATGAGAACATACAAGAGATTCCCCCTCCTGTTCCTACACTTTTGTCATTATTATTCTTCTTTACTATAGGGAACAGAGTATCAAAATCACTCCCTTTCTCAGATTCCCAGTAGTATGTGTAAAATAGAACACACTTAGAAAGCAGACCACTTATATTTTACTATAGTGCTTTTAACCCCCTGGGATTCCTCCATTGATACGTTCCAAACATTTGCAGCTTACTCTCCTTTACCTTGCATGGTGATCCATGGGGGATGAAAACAAAATCTTCCCTGTAAAGCTTTTTCAAAAGCTAAACAATCATGTCCTCCCAATTTCTGATTTCGTGCACTCCTTAAATGTTTATCCTTTACATGAATAAGGTATGCCTGGCTAGGTTCAATTCACTCTTCCCTATTAAGCTTTAATGGACACCATGATACATAAAACTACAAGTCTTTGTTATAGTGCTTTATCTAAAGCTGGCTATTTTCTTCTCAGCAGTCCCTCTTTAGTCCTTTGTAAAACATCTTTGCCTCTTAGAAGAAACATACGCCTGACTCGCATGCCTTCTGTAGCACGTATAGCCTTGCACAAAATTCCAGGCACAAGGAAAAATAACATCTTTTTTTAAACTCCTCCCATTCAGCACTTGCAAAAGCTTCTCCCTATAGTAATGAGCATTTCTCCAGCACTTAGCATGTAAGTCCTGGTTCTGTGTTTGCCTTTGCAGTATACATTCAAACCCTTTATGGAAAGGGAATGATTCTCAGTCAGATCTTGTCAGTGCAAGGTTTGTCCTTGTGTACTTATGTATGCACCCCTCTGATTTTGCATTATGCCATCTTCTGCCTTTATTATGCAGAAACAACTCTGCCTTTAGGCCTTCCTCTTCCTTCCTCTAGCCGCTACAGAGCCTGATAAAGATCTGTTTAGGAAAAGGACACACATGCAAAATTAAGCAGAAAGCAATAGTCCTTCCAATGTCCAGACTGAACTCAGGAACATTCCTCTCTTAAAGAAAATTAGTCACTTAATTTACTGATATTTCCATAATAACTTTTTAACACTATCTAAGTCACATCCTTCAGTTTCACTTAAATAAGAAATACACTGCAAACACAGCAATGGCAAATCTACGGCTATCAAGAAGAAAAGGAGCAGCTCCCCTTGCCCCAAAAAACAACCCAGCACTAACACCCTGATATGTTGGTTACTTGAGGCAGGTGTTTTCTTCATCAGATACCTACTGTAATGAAGTTCTCTGTAATAGATTTTTGAGTGTAAGAGAGCCGAAGAGAAACACCAAAACACGAAAATATTTTCATGACAGCCTGGTTTCGTGAAGGGGCGAAAAGCGGAGGGGGCAAAGGGAGAGAAGCGAAGGAAAGGGAGACAAGCAAAGTCCGTGCCAAAAAGACCTTTAAAGAATTTACTGTCCTTATATTTTTATTATTCGATGCACTACTTAAAACCAGTCAGTTAGTATTGCATTTGCTGTGTTGTTTTTCTTTTGTAATGCTGTACTCTACATGAAAGGAAAAACATTTTCACAGTTGGAAATACAACCCTTCATCAACATAGATGCAAGCCTGGATCAGCTTCAGAGTAGAAAGTAACGTGTCAAAGGTATGACGCATTTTAATAAAACCAAACAATATTCACTCTTAAAAGAAGGTCTTAATATCAGTACATTGTAAATCCACAGACCACGGCTCACGAAATTGAACTTCCATATGCTGTGCGATTATGCATCTTTTTTTCTGTGTGTAAAAAGCCTTTTTAAGCTGTTATCTGACTACAGTAATTGCCACTTAAATTGATCCACGTCAACAAAACCTGGATCCCTGGAGATTCTCACCTAGAAGTCTGCTCATGGAAGGGGCTAACAGAATGCCTGTGCATCTGAGACTACTTCAGCATTTTCTCAAGCAGCCAGCTGCATGAATAGTTTTTCCCTCTCATTATTTAATACACTGAAGCAGGCTGCAACCCATTTGGCAGTCCTCCCTGAATAAATATCTGAGGATATTTATTTGCTTTCCCCACCCCCATTTTTAATGCAGTCACTTAAAGCTTGCCCTAAAAGTCTTTGCACCAGGTCTGAAATTTTAGCAGGCCAAGCAAAGGTAGACAGTCCATTCTGTAACATGGTTTTATTCCCCAGCAAGAAATGAAAGGTGGTGATTTTAACACTGAACAATTCTGCTGTAGCACAAGAGTCAGTGTTATGTGTAATATCAAAATAAAAGGGATACAAGGAGACTGAAAAATACAGAAGATAATCTTTGGCCAGGTTCTTTATGGTGCACATTATGCTATGCCATCCTAAGTGGGCATCATCTCCTTCTTTGACAATCACTCAAAATGCTTTACAAAATAATTTTAAATCACCCTCTACAANAAGAGAAATTCCAAACGACCACCATTAAAAAGTACAGAGGTTGCCTTTTGTGCAAACCCAGCTTACTAACAGGGACTGGAAGTCCACTGAAACGCATCTGTAGTTAATGAAAGCTCTCTATTAACAGTGAAGGAAGAATTTAGCTCAAAGCTTTTCTGTAGGACTCCTCAACTTCCCGCTCTACTTATAGCAGACTGTTGTGATACATTGTGACTTCACACAGTGGGTATTAAGTGAGTTAATTCAAAGGAGCTGAAACCTCATTGATCCTAATTGAAAGCAATACACCCAACCAAATAGTTTTCTACCCCATCTGCTCTGGCCTGCCACCAGCTATTCAATACAAGAGAATTAATAGTTTCAGATATTCTAACAGACCCAATAAAAGCACTCATTTAAGCAGGACTGCATTAACAAAGTGAAAAACCAAGGGCAAAATGGGTTCAAATGGAGCATTTTACTCCTAGTTGGCTTTAACAAAGCTGAATAATGCTTATTCTGACTTTTTATGTGCAAGACTTGATAAACTGAATGAGAAGGCACTCAATGATCAGTCAACGAGCATTGATGAATGGTCATTAGGACCCCCCCAATCTCAGGGAAGGCCATTCCACAAAGTGGCACACCAGCTTGAAAGGGCGGACTCACTAATGTCCAGATTTCCCTGCTTGCTTGTTCTACTTTCACTTTCAGACCACTGGCCACCAAATGAGGCTGACATATTGGAAAATAATCTTTTATGGGCGAGTGGTAAATAAAAATGGAGGCATTAGCTGAGCTTTCAAATTCAAATCTACTAGTTTTGTCAGCCCCAAAACGTTTTGATTTTCCACCCAGCTGGAAGCTATTAGTGTTTTCTTAAGGCATCCCACTGACAGGGCAAACCCACCTAATGTGTGAGCTGTAGAGCTGATGTGGGGGACAGGGGAAGACAACTTCTGGATGCTTTCCGAACTTTATTAAGTTGACTGTCCAACCAAAGTACAGTAAAGGCAACACCTTCAGGAGAAGCTACCTAAAATCTTCTACTGCCCAGTGCAGTGCCAGCCCACCCAGGCCTGTAAGGGGTACCCTCAGTGCAACTTTTTCCATGATGTTGTACCTAGCTTCTTGTTGTACCTAGCTTCTCTTGGTTTTACTGCACTATCACAAAAAGCTCAAGCTACCCAAGAAAGGCATTTCTTTATAACCTTCTAATTCTTTGCTTGGAAATAGAATTTATGTATTCCAATAAGATATGTGCTTATCTGTTAACAGCAGTTCTGAATGCATGCAACACAAAACATTTGCCAGATAACACTAAACATTTCCCTAACCATTTCCTTATTGGCAAGGCTTTCTGGACTTCTGAAAAAAAAAGACAAATGGGACACTTAAAACATACACTGTTCTGTGAAACACAGACTAATTGAGATTACCTACACAAATCAAATACTCAGCAGCTGAAAGCTACTGTCACCAAGGTGGGAAGAAAGTATTCTTGGTTGTCTAAGACAAACTGCTCATTATGTTACCTCCAGTACTGGATTAAATTCATTGGAGTTGAGAAAGTATTCATGTCTCTTCAGTTAAGAAAAATTATATCCATATTTCAATAATACTCTAAAGAGTATTTTAAATCATCTGTTAAGAAAAGGCAACTTTGACAGTGGATTAGATTTAAACAGCCTAAACTGCCTGCTGCTTTTTGATCAAAAAAAGAACCAAAAAAATTAATTCTTGTTGAGCACTGCCAGAAATTCCAGTGCCATTTCAGGCACATTTCAGGTTTTAAAACAATGAAAATATACATAAAGACCTATCATGGAAGAATAGTTCCACAAAAAAGTCATTGACTCAGAACGGGGGGGACACTACACTATAGGCTTCAGGTTTTAAAGAACGCATGCTCTTTTCCTCTCTATAGAAGTTTTAGTAAGAACACTCACATATAAGTTCCTACTTTTGTGTCTATTTCTTTCACTTGATCTGGCCTGAGCGAGCCTTGCCTCGCATTTTTATTAAATACTGTATTTTCTGTAATGTGGGCAAAATAAATTAGAATTGACTGTTAATTTCTATCATCATTTGACTTCAAAGGAAATTACCACACCATCTGTGCCATAGACATCACTCAAGTACTTTAGAAAATTTGATATTGATTTGATATTATTTCTGAAAGGACACAAGAAAATACCAAAGATGCTGTCTCACGAACAGAGAAAAAACACATTCAGTGTGACCTGGAGAAGCCTGGATGAGAATATCTGCTCCTGCTGAACTAGGGTCATATTTTAAGATACAAAAAGAAGGAGGGGGTGGGGGGAAAAGGGGAAGAAGGGAAGAAGAAGAAAAGGGTTTCAACCTATCAGATGCTTTTTGGCTTGAAGCTCAGAATGTTTGCTCGTTTAACATGGACAGGGAAACTCCTCCTGCTGTAGTATATTAACCCTAGTTTTGACCTCTAATCGATGTCTTTTCAATGTATAGGATCTTCATAATAAAGATAATGTGAGAGCATATTTGTGTGAAAGTATATCTACCACTAGCCATAAATTCGAGCCTTGCATTTTTCTTTGTAACATGTCAATATTTGTGACACTAACTAAACATATTTTATTCATTTGACAAGGACTGTTACATTATATTGAAAACTTTTGTTTCAATGTCACCACCTCCCCATTTTGACTGATGGCGAGTTAGTTTTGTTAAAACGCACAGGGTGATAGCGTATGCTCCAGTGAACTTTCCCTCCTCTCAGCACCAGAGACAAAAACCTGCAGCTCTGCTCTGTGCTGGCAGCCATCTGGCCAGCTTTCTCTCAATGCCTGCCCCACACCACACTGCAGGCAAAATTTCAGGGCTCTAGAGCTCTGTGGAGCTATTCATGACATACCAATTTCACATTTTCTGCTTGTACGCTTGCAACAATAAATGCTAATGAGGACTATGAATGACATTTTTAAAGACAATAAAAAGGTCTCCAAATCCCTTGCATATGGAGACACTATTTTCTAAACTTCACCTTCTGTTAGGGAGCCATTACACTCTAAAGGGAAAAAATAACCTAAGGAGAACAATGAGATGATCAAAGCATAACCAAGTCCTTAAGAATTCCAAAGAAAACAATGTTTGCAAAGCTAGCTTAATGACAGACAGATTTTATGCTGACGTACAGCACTAACACTTAAGAGTAGTAATTCCCTTTTTCGATCACACTGCTTCTCAGGAGGGGCTCAAAAACTGGGGGCAGAGGGGCAAGGCACAGCAAATCCTTGCTTTCACTGACCATATACAGCCCCCACAAGCCATACACTTGGACTTAGCAATTACTAATCTCTAGATGAGTCAAAGAATACTCTAAATGAGCCCAAGAATAAACTGTTATTACTAATGGCTTTGGAATGCTACACTTTCATAGAGATCATTGTACTGACCAAGTGTGGCCAAGACAAATATCACACTATATTTTCTTTCCCAAAATCTGCCTATTGCAATGCTAATGCTACTTTAAAAAAATGTTGCATTTACTCTGAGTAAATATTTAATTAAATCCAGGTTTTATATTTAATTAAAGACAGCTTCCCCTTATTAGAAAAATTAAAAACACTTTCAGGAAAATCCACCAGGTGGAGCAAATACACAGCAATACAAAACATTTATTTATGTTTGTACTGCCATTTTCAACAAGGGGAAAATGGTTTATATGCAAATATTCTTACCTCTTGACCTCCCTTCTTCACCCTTTTGTCATGCATTGATCAACTTGTACTTTTTTACTACATTTATAATGGTACAAAAGCTTCATTCAAAGGGGCCCTCGTACAAAGCTATTGAGCTCCATATTAATTTGCAAACCACAATAGTTATCAGATATATAAGGGAAATAGTATTATTCGACATTTACATATATATTCAACAATATAAGGATAAGATTGTGCTTGTAAAACAAACTGACAAGTATTCAGAAAACAAAGCTTACTCTTACATTAGGTAGCAAAATCTTTCCACTGGCCTCCATTGTAATGGGCTGGAAAACTGGCTGTTCTGCATGCCTGGTTATGTGTTTATACACACAGTAGTGGTGGTAACATCACAGCATTGCCATTGTACAGTATGTTGGTATTTACTATTAATGCCTTTATTTTAGTATGATATGTATTAACTACTGAGTAATTTCAAGAGAGCAAATGAATGAGGGCTGTAAATAAATATTTCAGCATATCTAGGACAGTTATGCATTATTTCTCCATTTAAATAATTTGCTTTCCAGAGCCAGGTGAGAGAATCACCTCATCATCAAACATTTTTACTTTTCCTGATGAATGAGGGGGTCTAATGGCACATTTTCACATGCAGAGAACTAAGTCCTAACAGAACAGTTGTTCTTTCTTTTATGGATGAGTCTTCTCACAGTTATTCTAGAACAACCCACTTGCAGACCATGTAATTGCTAAAATGGCAAAGCAATATTACCAAGTGAACTGCTCTAATGCAGTTCAGCATCTGAAAACAGAATCAGTACACAGACTCATTCAACCCTCAATGATGAAAAAGCTTTATCGTTGTAAGTGACAAAGGTATGGATTTTGGTCAAAGAAATCTTTTCCTTTCCATTGTTTCCTTAGTTACACCTTCCATCATGTTTTTCTCTCACTTTTCCATTCAGTCCCCTCTGTTTTCTCTCTGCCTTCACATCTGCTCCCAAGTTCATGATGCTGGGGCCATCTCTTCACTCTGTTACACAACTCCATACTCCAATTCACTACATGATCTGTTCTCTGCTCGTTGGACATTCATCCTCTCCCACCTCTGCTAGCCCTGAAAGCTAGAAGTTCCAGGATTTGAAGCTCTCAGTACTAACATAAAATATGATCCACAATTAACACATAAACAAAATAGCTACAACCAGCACTCTTAACACTGAAAGACAAACACTGTACCAGTTAGGTTACCACTATAAAACTGAGTCAGAATGGGATCAGCCTAATGTGCAGTTGGAGGAGCACATCGAGCTTCCTGGAAGCACAATGTGTTGACCTAATCTTTCTGTTTCTAGTCTGATCCAGATGAATTCCACCATACCTATGAAAAATTAACATACAAAATCTTTTTCTTTTTAGGAACTGGGAGGAGCCTTGAGGAACACAGGTCTTTAAATATAATTTCATTTTATCTAATTGTGTCATACTGCACACGGTGCTTCGTTGTAGCCACTTAGAAGAGAAGCAGAACAATGCGGAGATGATTACAAAGTGGAATTTCATACCAAGAGCAAATTACACCACTTCATACTAGGAGAACATCTGCAAAGAGGAACAGTAGTAAGTGTTTGGGCACAATGCAAGGTGCCAGTTTTAATAAAGCCCAAACCAGCTTGGGAATCATTATCCACAAAAACTTTCCTTAACGAAGATTGTCACAGCAGCAGAAACTTACAGAGATGGCCAAGATAAATATTTTTCAAGCAGAATGCTGATTTAAAACCATTATCTCTGAGGCATTTTTCAGTGGCAACCATGGTTTAAAGGCTATAATTTTCTGCCATTTTTAAAGAGGCACTAGACACCCGGTGGGTAGGAGGAAAGACAATGTGATGGTTGTTGTCAGCACACACCCAGAGAGAACTCTCATTTAATGCGCTGCTGGTTGAGGTGGGCAATGGTTCGCTAGAGGTCATGGACAGTTCATGCACATCTGGTCATGTGTTTATACAGACAGTAGCGCTGGTAACATCACAGCAGTGCCATTGTACAGTATGTTGGTGTTTACTATTAATGCCTTTATTTTAGAATGACATCACTCAACTACTGAGTAATTTCAAGAGAGCAAGTGAATTTCATCCTACAGATATAAGCAATGCTTATTTAAATTATGGCTTCTTTACAGTATGACAGGATAAATACATTTATAACTCCATGTCTAAGTAATCCACTTTTACTTAAAGGCACCTTTACATCAGAGTAGCCTAATAAATTTGTAATGAAGAAAGGGGCCTGATTTGAAAGGTGAAGGATTATGTACATATTTAAGAGTTTATTAGATCACAATTATCAATGTGATAACACTGTAACAGCTCTTTTGTTGCACCATCCCTTGCAAATCCTTCTCAGATAAGGATTAGTGGCAAAACAGACGACAATGACTCTTTTGGTTCTACTGCTCTATTGCTGACTCCCAACTGTGTACATGCATTGAAGGGTGCCTCTCTCAGTGAAGAGTCCCCAAAATCCTTTCCTGGCAATATCTGCAAGCAAGAAGAAAGGTGTGCCCTTAAATCTGTATTACAAATTCCTAATGAAATATTAGCAGGGGAAATCTAAATTATTGCTCAAAAGATTTCTGTCTCACCTACAAAGTATCCTAAATCCCTAAATCCCTAGCATGTGAATATGTTCTCCAAGACTGCTGGCATAACTATACAGACTGGACCGAAAGCCTTCAACATGAAAGAAAATGAAACCTTTGTTCATTTTCAGCTCTCCTTCTCTACTCCTGCAACCACAAAGATCTCTCTTGGAACAGCTTCTGCCCACAACACTAAAGGCAATAGTCACATGCTACATTCTTTTTTTCTGAAAAGTCTTATTAATTATATTCCCTCCCTCCACTACTTGTACCTGGTGATCTTAAGACCTGCCAACACAACTATTAACACTCCTATGCTATAAACTCGGGTATTAAAATTCTATAAATAACAGGAATATTCTTTATTTATCGTTCAAACAAGAAGTGATACTTTAATTTTTCACGCACACAACACCCCAAAAAAAACCCCAACCAAACAAACCAAACCAAACAAAAAACCCAAACAATAACAGAAAAAAACAGACAAACAAAAAAACACCTATTGAAGGCCTTTGCCTAAAAAAATATTCAGTATCTCTCAGGTGTACCCATGAGCTTTGCAACCCAAAGAACGTTTTTCACTTACGGACCCAAACGTGATTGATGCACAGAGCCCTCCCTGTCTGCACCTTCAGCCTGTTGAGTGACTTCAATAAACAGCAGCTATGAGGAGCAAGGACTATAGCTTACCCTATCCTAACATTTTAAAATTGAACACCAAACTAGACATCTAAGAAAATCACAAGAAAAGTGAGAATAGAAGCATTGATAGCCAACACTACTATTTAATGGGCCATGCCAGAAACAAACACTGGTTTGGTTTGAATCCATGGGATGAAGGAAAATAATGTTGCCAAGCAGGCTGCAAATGACAAACTTAAGACGCTAAGTATGATGATAATTAAAAAAAAATGACTATTTTTAAAAGTTTAATTGTTGCATAGCACTAATTCCATCTCAAATAATTTTCTCCTCAAAATACTTATCTTTGAAAATAAAGAGGTCAAGCAAGGGGAGGAAGAATCAAGTAAAAGAAAAAAGACACAAATTCAGAAGCAAAAGGGTTAACATGTTTTGTTTCAGTCGGTACTATACCAATGCCAGATTACAAGGGAAAGACTAAAAAGAGCCAATTTTTTTTATTATTATTATTCTTTAAAAGAAAAGAAAAAAATCAAGCCTATCTGTCACAGGGTTGTCCGGGCTGGAAGAACCGGCAGGAACCTCAAATTCCTGACCAAACCCTCTTCCAGACAATGCCTCCTGAATGGAAGGAACCGAGGCCCGGCAGAGATAGCCCGCTGTCAGGAACCAGCCCTGACGTTTGCAGACAGACGGGGCTGGCCTCGCAGGATGTCAGAGCAGCAAACTGCTGTTCGAGATACTGGGTTTTCACACACTCCCAGCCTGGATGTTTTGCTCTTCAGGTAATTAAACAAGGAAATGGTGCTGATGTGTACGAATCTGACCCTGCGCCGCAGCGCCGCAGTTCTGCACATCAACTTCCGCACCAACCACCCTGAGCATCAGCAGAGTCTTCTACTGCTGCCCTCTGCCTCTGCCTCTCCTGACACCAGGCTCTAAAACAAATCCTCCTGGAAATATCTGCAGCTATGCCCTTCCCCACCCCCACTCCCCACACTGAAGAAGGGCTAAATTACTTGCTCTGTTCCACTCACCCAACCAACTGCCAAGACATTCACTTACTTAGAAATACAATTATTCTGATTTAAGCATTATTGAAGAGTCTTTGTCTTACAAGAGGACATAAATCATAGTACCAGGCATTAGAAAAATCGATCAGTGTTTTCCCTCTCCTTTTCCCCAAATTTAAGAAGTGGGAAAAGGCAGGTGTTACCACCTATACTTGGTGAAAACCCTGTACAGGACTGTTCTGAGGCTGACCTAGTTTCTATGCTCTTTAAAGGCTATTTAAACAAAAATTATTTTTAAAAAAGGTAACACATTGCTACTTCTTTCTGAAAAATCCACAGAATAGAATACTGGCTGAAAAGAGAAGAGCCCAGAAGAAAGAGGAGCACAAAAGAATGCCTGCTTGTCTGTGTTCAACACAAAGAACATTAAATGAAAACAACTGGCACGCTGCCAAATTCCTATACAGGCAAAGAGATTCAAATAAATTGATTTCACGCATCACACTGACCTGGGATCAGTGAGCAGTGGTACAATACACTTGCTGCTCCATGTGGGGCAAAGCCCATTAACGCTATCAGAGCCTCAATACATGGGGGCTAGGAGGGGAGGAAGAAGAGGGGGGGACACAGAAAACAAACCCGAACTCTGCAAACTCGGGGCGGGGAATAATTTTGAAAAAGGAACTTGCACTGGAGTGCTTGGTTTCAGTTTACTAATATCATATTGCAAGAGCTCATCCTCTGCTCACCTCAAAGGCTTTAAAGATCATATTTTCAAATGAAAATAAATACTAGTGTCACACACACACGTCCCCTACATTCTACTTTTAACACAGTTGTTCTCAAACTCAGTTATTCTCTGTAAATTTCCTTCCTTCCCCATCCGCTAGCGTTTTATATAGATTATGGGTTATTTTCTTTGTACTTCAAAAGCTGGATTCTTGCCCAGGACACTTTTACTGGCTCAGAAAGTAAGCTGGAGAAATTGGCCACTGTTCTCAACTGGCCCAAATCAACCTGACCTACAGAGAAAAATGCCTTATTTGCAAGGTAGCACCGAGCAAGGCAATGGTTCCCTTTGCAGAGTCACCCATACACACTCCTTCATACCAGAGAACTCTCTCCAAACCAGCGTATTTCAAATTTCACTTTCTTACGAGGTGTGAAGTAACCTATGTGTGCTGTGGAGTCTCTCCTTGTCATCCCGGCTTTGCTTTTCATTAAGCTCTCTCACACTCCAATCAAGAGCAATGCCAGCAAGCCACAGGTGTGCACCACATGAACAGATGAAAATCTGATTGTAAGGACAATTCGCTGTCAATAATACACTTGTTCTCTTTTGCATCTGTGGTATGTTAGAAGGGGGATTTATTATTTCCATTGTACTCTTTAAGATACATTGGTAAGCAAATGATTGTTTTGCAGATAAAAAAGGCAACCAAGACAAGACAACTTAGAAATAGCAAAATAAGGATGAAGATTCTTGAAAGGGGTCACATCAGCAGAGACAGTCAATGCTACAAGAGGCTGTAGCTTAAGGAGGCAATAGATACAAACACCTTTTATTTTGCCTTTTATTCCATTTTGATTTGAAGTCAAATCTTCTTGGTCACAGCAAAGTCCATATTAAGTTAAGCTCTAACAGTGTTGGCTTCATCTCAAATCACTCATTTAACTTGAGGAAAAAAAGAAAAACTCATTGAAAATGTGGAGCTTCTTGGTCATTTAAGACTAACATTTTTGTGCATGTGACAAACAAATACATCCAGACATAGGTACCTTATCCAGTCACCTCAATTCAAGTAAATGTCAAAATGGGAAAGCCCAAAGATCTAACAACTATTAAGCACCACGGATGACTCTCTATGAGCTACAAAGCAGATCTGGATTCTTCATCACCAAGGTGAAAACTATACAATATCATTAACTCTGTAAGATGTGTCATAGTGAGGATCTGTTTATTTATGTGTAAGGCTACACTGATAGAACTGCACAGGATAGGGAATTATTTAGTACACAGCAACTTCAAAAAGGCAGAGATGTGCCTGCACCCAGGTGATGCAAGCAGCCTGACCTCCACAATAGTCAATAAAAGAGATAAGGTGTGTTCCCTCCCCTTTATGGATACTTCAATAGTATCATCAGATCATTTGGCTTTATAAAGATTACGTGAATTTTAGTCAATTAGTTCCCTTTCCATAAAAATTAATGGTACTAGAAAACAAGCCCTTCTCCCAAGTTGCAGGAAATTTCCATTATCCTCTGCATGTGCTCTGACAGCAATAAACCACAATAAGCTTCCCATTACTATGCCAGCACTGCATGCTTCAGGCATGACATCTTTACTTCTACATTTATTTATTTTTTAAATCCTTTATGAAGACCCATATGGCAAAAGAAACCAACCAACAACCACCTGTACAGGATACACTTGCACTTTGAAAAATAGACTGTAGATACTAAAAAGGAGAATTAGTCAGAAGCTACACACTCCTAAATTAGCAAAATAAAAAAGCAAGAAGAAACCCTGCTAAGATTATTCACTCTCTCCAAATCCTTTCTGAGTACAGGAAGGTCCCAGAGAAGCATTTACTTGTTTTAAACTGAGCTAGGAACTCAAATTAGAATGCAAATTCATTTTTAATAGGATTTAATTTTTTAAAAGTGTGTTCACACTGGTGCACAAAACCTCAGGCCCCGCCCCTTGCCACAAGGGGACATGCAAAGGCTTCTGCTGGCACTCTCAGCTGTTGTCCATCTCCCCACACCCCACAGACAGAGCAATGCGGGCCATGGTGTCTCAGGTGGGAAAACAAGTGATATCATCCAGGTTTAGCTACCTTTAAAACTAACCAGAACATAGCCCAGAGTACTCAGACACTGTTCATCTTATTTGGGTATCATACTCTATCAGTTAGGTCAGGAGATAAGGCCCAACACTGAGAAACAAAGTTATCCAAGTGTGTTGGAAAGCACTTACAATCAGTTTGGCAGTCTCTTGCCCTCCAGACACACCATTTTAGGAGAAAAAATGTAGTTACATTAAAGACAGGAATGACAGTCATGGGTTATCTAGAAATTTTGTCCTGCAATAGCAGATTTACTTTTCCAGTATGGTAAAAATATTTGCACACAAGAAGCAGAAATATCCATTCTCAATACAAGCTCAATCAAATTTATCACAGATTTGCAGCGCAATTTGTTTACCAGAAGCCTCCACTAAATTACAAACAACCACTTTGCCAGTGTGATTACTACTGTCCCTTAACCTGCAAATACTGTTGCACCTCACAGTTCAGGAAACTGAACTTCATTGTTTCCACAATTTAGCCAATAATATTTACATGACACATAAAGAGCAACTAGGTAATAAAAAACACAGAAAGAACGCCACCATTAAAAAATTCACATATATGTATTTAAGATTTTAGAAAAACCATCACTGATGGGATTTTTCTGGCATTGCTGGACTCTTTCTCAGTGACATTAAAACAAAGACAGCACCTTCATTGATTTAGGTAGACTTTTTGGAGGCTGAAGGGAAAGATTTCTTTTTTAATTACAGTTTACAAGGCAAGGTACAGTCATTAAAAATAACTTCTGAAAGGTATGCACATAATGAAATCAAATATTTTTCTGTTCCTTACCTTGACAAAATTCAAAGCTCCCTTTTTTCCGGCAGTCACCTATCACTAAACTCAGTGCTCTCCAAGTGTTTCTTTTGACAGATATCATTCTCCACCAATCGCTCTGCTAATTTCCTCTTTCCTTTTCTGACTGGGACAGATATTATTTTCACCAGTCCAGAGATCAATCTTTTCTATTGACAACAACAAATGGGAAAAAGAAAAAAAAAAAAAAAGCATATATCACAGCCAGTTTGAAGCACCACACCCCTTCATTTGCATTATAATAGTAGTCTTTTAAATAAACGGGAAGACAGAAACGTTGTCATTCTAAACCCATTAGCTACATTTTCTTAGCTAATATAAGGCAGCATTTTAAAATTATCAATTCTTCGACAAAGACCATTTCATAACTTGCTCAATTAAAACACTTGACATATAGAACACAACAAACTAAGGGCAACCTATATTATACCTTTTAGTCAATTATATAAAAATGCTTGCATTTAAATACATTTATATAATATAAAATACTACATACTTTACCTGGTTCAAGAGAAGCTCTAGAGAATCATTTATTAAATGAACATGGTTACCAAAAATAGAGACCTTCCAATTTAGACATTGCTATACTACTAATTTGGATTTGTAAGTCATAACAGCAAACACATTTAAACAAAGAAAGGCAGATCAAAAAGCTATTGATATATTTACAAATCATCCTCCCACTTTTGAAAAGGCAATTTCCCTCCCACTCCAACACCTACAAAAACTGTTTATTTGGGTTACACAAATACGCTGTCATTTGTATGAGTCTGTATTACAGTGTTGTCAGTTTTTCCAAGATATTAATATGCTTTTCAGGGGTTCATAATTATGTCAAGCCAGAAAGTTTTCCAGAGCCAGGCACAAACAGTTACACACACAGTTATGTACATGCTTCAATCTGCAACCACTATTCAGGTATTTTCGGACATAAAGTTAAGCATGCATAAGGAGCATCTGCAGCTGCATGCATCTAACAGAGATACCAGCCCCAGCCCTGTCCTGGACTAGATCCTTTCTGCCAAAAAAATGCACTGCCCACGGGCATTTGCAAAAGATCACATTTGTGTTTGTGCTAGAAATTGTGATCTTTCCCACAAACAAGCACCCTTCTCAAATCAAAACAAACCTTCCCAAGTTAAGGTTACAGAACAAAGAAGATCTCCAAAGTCCTTTCTTTCCAGTGGCCTACAGCCCGTATAGAAGCCAAAATTCCACTGATTTCAGTGAAAACAAGTGATAAGGATTGCAGAACTCTACCCAGAATTTGGCAACTGTGGACCTTTCTGTGACGCAGCTGTCTCTGGCATTTGGCAAATAATCTCGAAAATGTGGTTAGGACTCCCCAACTTGGGTAGAGTAACTACTTTTCTAAAATTATTTTTATTTTGTATGAAATTCTCTACCTGTCATAATGTTCTTACACAGGCAATAAATTTACCTTTCAGTTGTGCCTTGCCATGAACTGTGACTGTGTACTTTTCAATAGCCCAGACTTTTGCATAACACTTTACATTTCCATAAATGCATACAGCACTCTCTGGATTGTTGTTATCATCGATCTGATCTTTATGGCCATAAATTCATGCCCCTACCAAAACTGAAAAATCCTTCACTGACCACGTGGCCCTATTAATTTCACTGAGATCATTTAAACATTAAGTTTTCTACTGGGTGGCAATAGCACAATCTGGTTGAATTATGGTCTTACAGTGGAACATTAAATTAACATCATATTTTGGATTCAAAATTACACAGCAGCCATTGGTAAAGATGCATTCATGTTTTGCTAACCTTTGCTAATTTGGCCACTAGAAACAATTATAATCAAATATGTTAAATTATGTAACATACAACAATTCAATATTTGTGTCTGCTGAATAACATGCTCCTTTTTCATGGATGGTGAAAGATTTTAAACCTCTTATTGTAAAAAAGTTCTTAACTCAAAAAAGTACCCATCTGTCATCCACTTTACAATGAAGACATCACTTCAGCTTACTATTCTTTTTGTTTCAGCCCCATGTTCCTTTTTTCTACATGCCACGTTTTCAGAAGTGATGGATGCATTCTGCTATACCCATTCTACACTAATCTCCTTTCTTAAATATATTTTTGCTTCCTGAATTGTAAACTGCTGCTGTTATTCAAATGTACATGCAAAATTGTCTAATGTCTGAACTACACTGAAAGCAGAATGCCTCAAACAATTTGTAGTCTTACAAGAGTGTTATAAAAAAGGATCAACATGTTGTATTACCATGGAAATTTTGAAAAACATACTTTCCCAAACAAATATTACTTTTTCTCAATGGTATGAAGTAATGAAAACCACATGTGTAAATCTGCGATCCGTGCAGTAGTTCAAGCTGCAGCTAATAGAAAATACAGAGAGTGAACTCTGCCATATAAAGGATTCTTGTTACAGAAATATAATGTGAAAACCAGATGCAGGCAGAAAACCTTAATCACAGATGGGAATGTAATCACTGGCATACAGAATACTTTTTTGATCAATCTCAACCATATGAGAAATGTATTTATTTTCTAAGGAATGCAATAACTCTAGAGAGTCTTCTATTTGAATTCAGTTAACCTCATATTCACAGTGCTTTTATCTTATATGTGGAGAGAAGGGGGATAAAACCTGAGCCAAGATTTTTAGAAGAGCCATTGGCTCTGGCAAATCATTCTTGTATCAGCTTATCTTTCAAGGAATTAATGGGATGTAAAGACTACAAATATCAGGATCAGCCTCAAAAGAAATCAACCACTATTGTACTTCCTAGTTACCACCAGAAATCCCTTCATCACCTAGGTATTTCTCCAGTTAAATTTTTCCCTTAATATGTGGTCCTTCAGAAATACGATGCTAAGAGCAGCACACTGTCACACTTAAGTTTTGCAAATTGGAACTGGAGTCCTACAGCAAAGAATCTCCCTTTATGAAAGCTGAAGAGTCATCAGTTCAAAACTAGGTTTACCTGGGGCTTCCTTCTAACTCCTGGAAGTCCCTGCAAACGCCCTTCACCCACACAGCTCCTGGGGGTCAGCAGGAAACAAAGGACCACGGCATGCTGCAGCTCTACAGATACACCAAGTGTTCAAACAGCAGCCTGCCTTCTACCCACTAGACCAAGGCAGGACCAAGATAACAGTTTTCATTGCTGATGACATTCATGCCCATCTTTTAAGAGGTGAAAGCACCACAGTAGTAATAAACACATCACATAAAATATGGACGGTTAAATTGAACTGCAATACAGAAAAACACAACAACCAAAAAAACCCAACTCATGCTTGAAAATAAAACTTAAGAAGGAGGAGGCACTCAGCGATAACAAGACTCCAGGCTCTTGGTACCAGCAGTGCTAGTTTTCTTTCCGACAGTCCCTGATTCTTGCTGCCCCCACCTCCTGGAGGTACCCAGTCTACCCAAGAAAACACAGCACTGCCTCATTGTCACAGTTCACAAACAAGCTTATTAAGCTAACCTAAACTTAATTTATTTTAATGGTATAAATAACATAAATGACAATGATTTAGTAGCTGTTACACCAGTGGGGAAATGGGGGGACAAAAGCCTTTGATAGGCACAGGGTAGGCAGACTTTCCCACTCTCTTACTCTCTTAAGAGCCTGTAAATCCCATTAAAGTCATCTCATTTTAACTATCTGTAGTTAAGAGAATAGTACCCTACCACAAGACTCCCAGCAATGGCTCACCACAGGTGTTCATCAGACTAATTCTGCTGAAGTTCCTGTAGAGGGGCTTCCTTAATTGAATGCCTGTAATGCTGGGTGAAATCTGAAGTTCATTAATTGCATTTTCCCTCACATGCTAACAGCTATCAAACCAAATCTGATGAAAATACTTTGATTCCACCACTGCAACAGGAGTTTTCTAAAGCATTTTGTCTCTTCTGCCATTTAACTTTAAATTTTTGAGATTGCAGCACTGACATACAGAGCAGAAGTCAACATTTAACACTAAAGTAGTTGGGCTGGATATGCTCATCTTATTTTGAAATAAGCATGCCTAGATTAATAATAAACTTTGGCCAGATATATATTTTCATTTGCATGTTTTTCATATAGCATCACCATCATGTGTGTGGAGTGCTAAAAATGGAGTGAAATCTTCCAGCTATAAAACAGTTCCACGTGACAAAACAGAACGGGATTCTGAAAACTCCTGCTTCATGTCATGTGCGAGTGTGTATGACTGTGTCTTTTTTTTTTTTTCTCCTCTCATCTAATTTCATCTGCGAGAGACTGTCCCTAGAGGACAAGAGAAGAGAGAACCAATTATATCGAGCGGTTGGTTTCTCCAAAATGAAGGCATCTGTTCCATGCCAATGACTTCCACATGGAAGAAAAACAGAACTTTGAAGGCATCTGTGTTCATGGTTGACAGTTGCAGATCTTAGGGTCTACTGTAATTGCCCAGCTGCAAACATGATTTGGTTGCTGCTGTCGTCAGCTGATCTCCTTGCACTGAAAAGAAGGGAGCTTAAATAGCAAATAGCTGGATAAAAATCAGATATTCTTCCACAATACTGACACCTTTTGCCTTCTGAAGCAGGTATTTTTCACAGCACAATGAGTTTTATGGAAGTAAATTGCAAAGTGGTTTTTAAACTAACATTTTACAAAATATTCTGCTTTAAAATGCTATTCTTTAACTAATGCATCAGTCCATGCACACTGTGTTCATTATTTGTTAGTATTTCGGGCTGGTATTTTGTAAGAGTGATTCAGAAACCAGTATGATTCAGCAGCCACATAATCCTGCAGCCCACCTTATTTAGGCAAGTAGTCTCAGTAAAACCAAGAGTACACCTGAGCCGAAGCTCAGAGTTTCACTCCAAATGCATATGGCAGATAAATAACTAGTACGATATTTATTACTCAACTCACCTCACTTCCAACATGAGTGGATACTTCCCAAAAGACACTTCAAAGAAACATTACTGGTAGTTCAAAACCTGCCTTACAGCATTGTGTGTGACACTTGCAGTGAGATAGTCAGCAATGCTGTGCACCTTCACTGCTAAAAAATAATCGAGGTAGCTGTTAACAAGAAGCTCATCCAAAGCAGCAAGACCCTAACTAATTTCTAATAGCACAGCACTGAGTGGCATCGAAGGATCTGAGACTACTGATGGTGCAATTGCAACAAAGACAATTAAAACTGGCCTAAGCAGAAAATGCACTTACAATGCTGACCCTCGACTCACCAGATAAAAGTGCATCATAGATTCAAGAAATATTTCATGAATCTCATGAGTTTTAGTAGTTTTCTCACCTTAGGACTTCTATCAGTAGCTCGAAAGAAGGAAGACACTATGACAGGGAACACTTTTTGTTTTCCCCCTTTGTTATTCTGCTGGATTCCTGCTGCAATCTCAAACACACTTTGCAGCAATGGGCATTCAGCCCTCCCAGCCAGGTCGCCACACAGCTTAGGAAGAATGGTAAGGATTCTCAGGCAGTTTCCCTTGCCTGGCACATACCTCAAATCATTATGAATGCCTGAAGTAGTGAACCTGGGGGGACACAGTAGACCTGACACTTCCTGACCACTTCTAAATTACCTCCAGGAAGGACAAGAGTTGGGAGCGAGGACAATTAACACAGCCACCTGCTTCCTGTGACCTCCTAGGGGGCAGACACAGCCACTGATGATTTGCTCTGGCAATGTCACTGAGGTCCTGCCCATCCTTCTCTTCCCAGAGAAGTTATGGGGTAATAGAGACAACAATGGCCAATAATAGCTTTGTAAGAAATGGTGAAATTCAGGCCTGGACTTAAAAACAAAGAAAGAAATTTAACATCAAAACCTCCCTATGTGAAGAGGATGGGACAAATACATCTCAGAACAGGGAACGTGGAAGGAAATGTCTACATTGATTCCCTCCTTAAAACCGCTGCAGATGTTATTTACTGTAGCTGTGCACTTCTCTGGAAAAATGTGGAGCAGGCAGCTGGCTTAAACACAGTTTAAAACAGCTCTTGGGATACATAAGTTGAGAAGAATCCTGGCCCCATAGACTCAAAAGGAATCTCTGAGAGTATTATTATGGAAGGAATAGGCTTTTTCTCTCCTCTATATGGAAGTCTTGTCAGGTAAGTCTGTGATTTGCAATTCAAAAAGAATGCCTTGCTTTACATTAAGACCTGCACTAGCCCACTTTATTATGGACATATCTGGATCTAAGTCTCAGAACTGATCCAACAAAGCATTGTCAAGATTACAGATGTGAGATGGGAGCACAGAAAGCCTGACGGTCCAGATCCTCACAACAGTGTTTAAACTAAAGAAACAGTATCATCAGTGAGAATTGGCATGTGAATCCCACAGAAGACCTGAGCTCCCGTACTTCAATTCAATAAGCTCTGCTGATCCACGGAGTTGCATTAATTTATCACAGCACACATAAAATGCATATAACATTTAGAAACTATGCTAGGCTGTTCAGTTCAGTAGGATGGCTTTCCTGTTTGCACCAGCAGCATGCTTTAATACAGGTTGTAGCATGCTTTTCCAGCATTAAGTGATTTGCCATCAAGCTTTAAAAATAATAAATAGTACAGTCATGAAACAGCTTTTGCTTAATGGTTCCTAGAATCAGTGACTTCACTTACTAAAACACTTCCTATAACATTACCCTTAAATACTTTTAGCAATGCCACTATTAAAATGAAATAAAAAATCATCCTGGCACTACCATCCATTGATAGCAAATCTGCAGGTGCCATTATCCCCACATTTGTTGGCAGCTTTCTCTGGCACCACTATGCTTTAATGGCTCTGGCAGTAAACCCCACCTAGATGTCACTGAAAGCACTCTTTTGAAGCATTCTTCCCAAATATTCTTTGCAGCAGTATCATTCTGTGTCCTCTGTTGCACCCTAATCATCTCGTTTTTTGGCAATAGCCTCACCCTCCCTTGCTGTCAAAGCCTGAGTTGGTCTGGAGGAGTTTTCTTCCAGAACTTGTCTAAGACACCTGTGATTCAATGTTAGGATGAATTTTCCAAGGATTTTGGGACAGTATCTTCACTCACATACCAGCTTTAAAATTAATTCTATGACATCCTAGTAACATAACGTGACCAAATCACTGGTCAGCAACACACAGGTACAAACCCCTATGTCATTTGATGCTTCCTCAGAGAGTTTGTTAAACCTTGTGACTACCAGAAGGTGCACACAGATGTATTCAACATGCCACACAACCTGTCATGACAGCATGCAGAGCCCGCATCCTGGTACTGCCATTACAAAAGTAAATGAAAGAAAAAACAGAACATTTATTCTGAAAAATAAGTAATTATGGAAAAAGTAGTGACGTTTTGGGGGTTGAATTGGGTTTTTTTTTGCTCAAGCTATTTAAAATGACATGGGGGCCACAACCACAAGGGGCACTTGTGTGGTCAGAAATCAAAAATTGCAGACATGAGGTCTCCAAATAAAAGGCACCACAAAAGAAAATGGCTACTGGCAATGCCTACTACTTATGCAAATTGCATGTTAATATCCAACATGGCAGACACACATAAGGCTCCTGGAGTTTCAAAAGTAACTACAGTCTGGGACAATTTGTAAAGGTCATACAGCCATCACCCCAGATGCTTATCAAAATTCCTGAGGTTTACTCTTTGCATCAACTTGGCTTTTCATAAACAATGCCTACTTTTTTATACACCGCTGCCAGCCACCATGTGCATATTAATTCCACTCCACTAGGTGGAGTCTTCTGTCTTTCCAGACTGCAACCTAATTTCCGAAAGAACGTATTATCTATTCTCCATGAACTTTGCATATTTACTTTATTGTAAGCACCAGAGGCTATCAATCTTGATAGATATGAAAGTGGCAATGAGTCAAATACCTTCTGAAACGACTGAAGAAATCACGAAGTATCCCATGAAGATCCCATATCAGCACATTGCAATATGGGATCATTTAGGAATATTTTTGCCGTAGTTTTGTAACACAACTGTGCTGTTACAAATAGTACATTCAATAAAAAATGCTGAGTAAAAAAGGTATTCCTTAACTAAGTCACCATATCACACATGCCCAAAGACTATATATAAACAAAACCAAGTTGCAGAACTTCTATTACATTCCTTGTGTGTATTCTGAAATATTTTGAATATCTAGAATGCCCTTCCTTTCCAGGCATCCCAAAATGTATTACAGAAAATGAGAGGGAACATTGTTCACATTTCCATTCACAACCACTGGAGTTAAATATGGCAACTATTCAATAGGAAGAGCAAAAACTGCACACAGCACTTCTGGCAAAGAATAACAGAGCACTCCCATGAATGCGTTCAGAACATTTAGATAAGAAAATCTGAATACTCTGCATACAGCTATAATCTTTCCTTTGGGGCTGGACTCCACCCCAACCCCTGTGAAAAGTACCAGAAAATCCCATGACTAAAGCAAAAAGCTCCTTGGTTTAAAAACTCTTCAGGTAGGCAGTATCTCCAGTTAACAGGCTGAGGCAGAGCATTTGCTCGGCAATATTGGCGAGCAGAAAGCCCCACGCAGGCACCGAGCACTAGCACGAGGCTCCCAAGGCTCCGCAATCCCCGGGTCAGCCGAGGTAGGGCCTCCTCAGCGTGGCTCCTGCTGTTGGCAGATATCACAAGCTATTTAAGGCTACAGACATTTTGCCCCAATCGGCCATGTTTTCTGTAATATTTACTTCTCGTACATATGTCTATAACTATGTATACATCCCACAGAAGGTGAGGTTTAACAGGGTTAGCTTTGTTGGGGAAAAGAAGGTTTGGAGGAAAGGAAACAACTTTCATGTTGAGAAGATTTGAATCTAGTGACTGTCATGGGATGTAAACACTCTTCTGGGGAGGGAGGCTTTTTGTTATGTTTCAGGAGTACACAGAGTTTTGGATAAAATCTGTATAAATAATTATCCCTCTGTCATTCAACATAAATTTATGCACATGTGTGCACACAGTTATGTTGGAGAATACAAACTATAACGTAGACACGCCACAGACTTCTAGACAACCTACCACAAGCACAGATCTTGCACAAAATCCATTCTATATTTAAATTTCAGTTTATTGAATTTTAATTATTTCTGATCTTAGATCACTTTGAGGAAAATCTCACAAGGTCAAAAGCCTACAAATTCAACTGCAAAACCAAACCGAAGCATCAACAAGGCACTTTCCCATAGAGACGCCTACCAAAAAATGAGTTCCTGACTACTAGATTAGATTAGAATCCAACAACTAAAACCCATTCTAACATTAAAACTGGATAACTCTCTATGCTGAAATAAAGCAATTAAAGATCTCATTCTATTATGCACGTTTTACTCATGTTATGTACACATGGCTCCACAGATGTAACAGTGAATTATCGGATCTTCATTTAGATCCTTATTTATAAAATTAACAAACGCATACCCTCCTTTCCATTAGGCTGTTGTTGGTTTGTTTGGGGGTTTGTGGTTGCCTTTTTTTTTTAATTAAAAAGAAATATGATATTTTCTCCAAAGATGCCTGTGACAAAAAATGTATGCTCTACCAATACTATGCCTTTCAGGTCATAAAACTCACTTGGATTCACAGCTCCACAGCAGTTGAATTTTTTTGTATATATGCATTCAAATCTGATTCAATCATTTCATTTACCATGGAAAAAGTTATTGCAAAATCCCCATTAACTAAAATGTCCTTGATAAGCCTAGAGTTAAGATATGCAGGTATACAGGAATGAAACAAGCCAAAGAATGTTGTCATACTCTGAACATCATTTACTTGCACAAGGTCCTCAGTGGTAAGTAAAGCTGTATTGTTGCTATGGGAAAACAGCCACACATCATTTTAAGATATAATCATAGTTTATTAATAAAATTATTTTAAATGTACGAGATAAATCCTTTTACCAATATAGTGACATTCAGCTATCCAGTGTCATTTTTCAAGTCCAAACAGATATGGTCTTAATTGTATAATACCATTTTATCTGCTGAAGATAAAAGTGCCGATAAATAAAAATGCACATTAGGCAGGAGATTTTTCAGAATAGGTTTTTTTTTTTTTCCCAAATAACCCACTTGCATTAACAAAAGATTGCAATGGCTTCCAAATTATAGGGTGTTATTTTTAGTGGAAGTAGTTCAATATTCATATTGGAGCAGATGTAGCAGTTTAACAAAACAGCTCTTCAAATCCTGCACAAATTGAAAACAGGAAAACTGATTGCATTTTCTCTTATCACTTTCCTTTTCTGAATTGACACTTTTGGCCTTCTGAAAATTTACACATGGCTTTCATCTCAACAGCACCTGCTGATCAAACAGAAACCTAACATTTTCAGGAAAATGGTATAAAGGACTAGTTTTCTTTTTACCATCTTAAAGGGCATCAGCAGTCCACTTGATGGCAACAATTGCTGAGTAGATGGCACACTCAGAATACATTTTATATTTTCATTCCACTTACTTTTAAAAATTAGTTAAATCACTAGTGGCTCTTTCGTATTTGCTCTTTGTCTGCTTTAAATTAATTTCCATCTCTATCTCTGCCTTACCCCAATGGGTTTCATTCTAGTCAGCTAGATTTTAAAGATGATCAGAAAGGCTTTGAAATATAAAGACATACTGCACGTTCTGCAGACACTGAGTCTTCTTTATATATACGTTTATATACAATAATATAAACTGATAATATACAATTATGAATACATATGCACAGATATTTCTTTATATGGTGCTTATACTAAGGAGAAAATGTGTATATTTAGATCATTCTGCTATAGTCTCACTGCATTGAATTCCCTGAGCATTGTTGATAGACCATGTTGGGAGAGAAACTCTCAGAGCATTTATTTATTTTTAAGTTTTTCTTTGTTTCCTTTGCATTCTTCAGACTGGGAGATGGTCTAGCAGATGCTCTGGAACTTGAGCATCAAGGCTGGGTTGAGATGCTGCCATTGGTGCACATGGCGAGCATGCAAACAGCACAACCAGAAATCCTTGGGCTCCTGCAAAAGTTAAAGGTATCAAGTCATGTATATAAAAAATGACACAGAAGTACCTTTTTATCCTGTCTGCTTCTGAGCCTGTAAACTCTGAAGCGTAGCAGCAGGTAAGGAGGACCATCTTCCCTTGTACGTAATTCTAGGTGTAATTAAAGATACTCCTGAAACCTGCTATGTGTCAGCTTCTTAACTGATAGAGCCCTAACCCCTCTGAAGTACTCTGCTGCCATCCATTACCATTCTGCTTCAGTGATAAGGTAACCTGAAGGCAGAGATGACATACAGTAATATATGTGCCACTCCAGACAGTTGGTTCATGAATTTCAGTGTTTCATCACGCTCACTGAGGCAATCGCAAACCTGAAATGTCAATATGTTCAGTCAATGGAAGTAAAATAATGGGGCTCTATTGTCTTACCCTATCGATCTGCTGCTGTCAACAAGAATACATGCCCACCCCCCCGGTTTTAAACAAATTTTAATTAGGCTTTTAGTTACCGGATCATATCTATATATCTATCTGCGCAAACACTTGACAAAGCGAAACGGCAATATAAATATTTCAAACTTTTAAATATAAAATAATTGTTTAATGTTGCTTTAAGATATGACCACTGATAAAGCCGTTTGCTGAAGCGGCGTGTGTACACACACTTAGCATGCAAGTCATCTTCATCTGCGAGACAACTTAAAAAGCACCGCCAGAAGTCCGTCCAAAACAACAAAAAAGTCCACCAAAGGGGGAAAAAAAATAAAAAGGAGCAAAGAGGCCACTTTTTCTTGCTAAAGCCCGCTGTCATCCTCTGCGGGGCTTTGTGAGCCGGCAGCAGGCAGAGCGGGCGATGCCAGCCCTGCCGCGGCATGCCCGGCCCGTGGGGCACCCCCCGAGCCGCCCGGTGCCCGCAGGGGTCCCCCGGACACCCTCTGTCCTGTGCCCGCTCCCCCCGCCCCACAGCCAGCCCGCCCGGCCACCCCTCCGCCTGCCCCGGGGGCGGAGGAGGCAGCACAACAAAGGGCAGTCCCGTCTCCCCGCAGGCTGATCGCTGCCCGTAAATCCCCCGTCCGCTCCGCTCCGCGGGGAGATGATAATAAGTGGTTACATCTTCACTCCTCCCGCGCCCATCGACTCGTGCAGCGCCGAGGGAGCCGGTCCGGGCCGCGCCAGGCGAGGCGAGACGAGGGGCCGAGCAGTGTTCCCCCCTCCCGCCCCGGGTGAGGTTTTACCTTCCGGCGGCGGGCGGGAGGAGGAGGCGCCGGCGCGGCCCGGGCTTTGTGCACTCCAGCGCCCCGCCGCTTATCAGTAGCGCTCGGAGGGCGCTCCGCGGCGGCGCCGCTATCAGCGCGGCCCAGATGGCGGGCCGAGGGTGTGCGAGGGGCCGGGCCGGGCCGGGCCGGGGTCCCTGGGGAGGCGCCACCTCCGCGCCGCCCACCGCGGGAGAAGGCGGCGGCGCCCGGGCCGTGTGTGTGCCCGACTTTTGCCGGGCGCCGGCCTTGCGAGCTGCCCCGACACCGCTCCGGGGGGAGGACCCTGCCAGGGACGTGCAGCTCTGGCTACTCCGGGCTCCCCGCATGAGGTCGCTTCCAGTCCCCCCATGGCGATCGATGTTCCTTCCCTTTGAGTGCCCTCAGCCCGGCTCCCGCCCCATAGACCGTACCAACATCCCGCACCGGGCACGACGGCTCCCGGCCCAGAAATTCCCAGAGCTCCCAGGGAATATACCCGCTCCCAGTTCGGCCGACCCCCGACCGACCTAACACCCTGCTGTGGTTCGCCAGTGGCGGAACAGCCTGAACGCAGCACTGCCGCTACAAAGCCAGGGCATCATTCACCAGAGGATGAGCGATAAGACGGAGTAAGTCCCTACACTTCACAACCCAGGTCCCGAGAAAACAGAGGGGCTGTTTTGTCGGGAGTCATCAAAGAGCACAGGGTTAGCACGAGGTACGGGAAGGCGAGGCAGCAAAGCAGCCCGACCTGCCTACCACGAGTCCAGCCAACCAGCAGAATGGCCATGCCAGCACCAGGCTGCCAAGCCAACTCTGTGCGCTCGGGTTTTCAAGTTTCTAAAATGTTTCTCCCTAGGAACCAACACTTATTTGTTAAGGAAACGTATTTCCATTGTGCATCTGCGGAGGAGCACCGCAAAGACTGGGATGAGGACAATAACAGCACGCTGGAGTGAGACTGGCATTGTTCAGTGCAGAACTCCTTCCAAAATCACTCGTCCAAGATAGCAGGGTTTTTTTTTCCACAAGAAAAGAAATAAAGGGAATTTGACACATAATACAAAGTGAAAACCAGAACCTAGATGGGGGAAGGGCAAGTGTGTGAAAATCGTGTCACCGCAATGAATGTCAGATAAAAAGGGGTCTGTCACAAATCCTCCACTAATCCAATAACGCGAAAACCTCTTGGTATCACTGAGACGTAGCACAAGGTATTTTTTTTTATTTTTCATAAAACACTATATGTTTAGCCATGGAAAAACAGCAATTGGGCAAATGTTCCTATCACAAAAACAGGACTTTGATTTTTCAAAAAGGCAAACTGATTTTCACATGTCAAATTTACTATGCATTCCTTAGCCAGTATTTTTACCCTGAAGAAGGGCCACTTCTCCCTCAACTTCCTCCAGTTGTCAGTTGTGTGACAACCATATTTAGAGGTAATAAGACAGGTCATATTACAAAAGTTAGTCAACCTGTATGAAACCTTAGGCCCTAAAGTATGTTCTATGCATTTCTAAAGAAAAGTGACTTATTAATTAATTCAATCTGCAAGGTAACACAGAGCCTTCTCTCTGCATATGTTCTTTCAAACTATTATTCACAAACGAGAGACTGGTCTTTTATGGTATTTCTATTACAAAGCTTTTCCTTGAAATACGTATGTATCTTGCCATGAACTAATTTAGGATCCGTCAGATTCTCATCTTGCAGAGCCACCACATGCATCTAATATCTATGTTGGCCATAGTTTTATTATTCAAATCACAATTCTCTAAAGAAAAGCTAATAATCCAGGATCCTTTCTAATGTAAGCAGTTTGCAGTGAAAACATTCACATTTAAAAATAAAACGATGTGTGTTAATAAAATAAATACAATCAGAGTACAAATGTGTAACAGAAGTGGCATTCCATAAGCACAGCTGTCTCAAAGTCCAAGCTGCAGGCTAGAAATCTTAATTTCAACTGACTCTTTTGTAATAATGGGTTACCTTCCTCTAAAGCGTAAAGTCCATCTGCCCCAGGCAGATAAGTTTTGAAGCATTAAAATAGATAAAAATCTAACATTTTCTTTCTTGCATTGAATATGTGAATTCTAGTGTGCTATAATGTGAGAATTCCAACATATGACCATTGTGGAATAATATCTCATAGCTCAGCTTGTCATTACTTCACTTGTAATTCTTATGTTAATTATGTTCATAATTACCATAAACAGATGTGGTAGAAATTCATGTGACCTTTTACTGCAGAATGCATTTCTCACTCTTTCCACTTTATTTTAGTAATATACTGTTAAACCAGAGGAAAGTATTTCTGACACACTCTGCATGTATGTGTGTACATATTTAACATGAAACTACTTCTACTTCATATTTCAGCCAAAGGACCCCCTACATGCCAGTACATTGACATGAAAGTGATGATAACTCAAAAGTCTTATCCTGAAGCATACCCCTAAAAGACTGTGCTTACAGTGAAGCTTTTTGATTAAGCATAGCTAGAGCCATCACTGAAGCCTAGGACTTAAATGGAGCACTGCATTTTATTCAGCACCTTTGTTAATGCAGCAGTATCCTGCTTTACAACTACAAGCACATAACAGCCATACAGCAATTTATTTTACTCGCAGACCAACGATCGCCGTCTGTACACAAAACACATTTACAATAAAATCACTATGGATTTCATTAAGAGACAGCCTGCTAGAATTTCATTTCTTTGGACCTAATCTATAATTAGTGTGGACAGACAGGTGCAAACCCTTCTCCTCTACAGATGGCTACTGGAAATGGTGCAAAATAGCTCCTTCTGTTTAAACAACACACAGATAACCTGCTCTGCTCTTATCACTTACAATTACCTCCATTATACTGAACTAATGTTTACTTTAATAAAATGTCCACTGTTCTCTAAATGTTATTTGGAAACTTTCATAATCAATGGCAGAAAAAAAAATTAAGATGGAAGTCAATGTCTTTCAGATGAAAAATTGGGGGGGAGGAAATAAAAAGGCTTTTAAAGAGGAGGATATTTTGACTTTGATTTTACGTCTGCTGATCGTTTTTCTTTATCCACAAAACCACATAGTGTAGTACTTCCTGATGTATTTATGCTACCATATATTAAGCTAATTGAGTTTATAGTAAATGAGAACATGATAACTGCATTTTTAAAGCAGTTCTTTAAAAAGGAACATCTATGTGGAAAACCAAGACCCTTGGCATTAAAAGTTCAGTTTTTAAACTAATTCTTTTAGATCTTTCACTTGAAAAGACATGAAGGCAGTGTAATCTGGAAGCCAGTGTTTTAAGAATTTACACGCTCATTACTTATGCTAGATTCAGTGTCAGTTTCAACTTTTCAAATTTTATAGGTTGCTCTTAAAGACTATATGAAAAAGAGCATGCTGCTACTAACTAAATGGATCAAAGTTTTTTAATGTATTCTGATTAAAAATAATTATCTTTTCACATTTCTTTATCCAAGCCATGGGAAGTAACCCTTTCAGAACATCAGATTCACATTTTATTTCAGCTAATAAGTCTTCTTGATCTCTGCATGACAACTTAAGTTTCTACAGAACAAAGAACAAGATCTTCTCCTCCCCCATCTAAAAAATGTGAAGTTCGTGCAATAGCAACATACTAATATCCCTATTCAATTAGCTAAAGATTTAACAGTAATGGACTGTGGCAAGTGGATTTGAAAGATGGAAATTACAATTGCAAGCTCTTTCTCCCATCCCAAATGCAAATACTGCAGATGCCTATTTCACCCAAAGCATCTGGCAACGAGGAGTTTGCAGTCTGCACAGAACCTCAGTGAGGCGAGCTTCGCATTCAATGCCTGTCTAAAGTTCGTTTCAGAGAAGTGAGAAACAGGATTTGACAGGGAAGAATGTCCTGAACTGACTAGCCACTGACCAGCACTCCAGGTGGAGCTATTTTTCTCCCCCTTTATTCTATAAACAATACTCTCAGTATAAAACTCCATGTGCGCAGAGGCATACATAGTGTTAAGCGTACACAGATGAGAGACATCGTGTGATGTTTTACTGGTCTACTATTTAGGCACGAAACAAGTTAACATTAAGGTGGTCAAAAATGGTAGAAGGCAATGTTTTACTTAAAAAGATTTTGGAAACTATTTAAAAGCTCAAAGCCTTTGAAGAAAAACAACTTGTGCAGCAGTTGCCAGGAAGCAGTGACCTAACACTGCTGTCTGCATTCCATTACAAACAGAATGGTTCTTGTCTCCCTACAGCACGCTCATGGCTTGGGAACCCAGCCTCTCACCCTTCTCCAAGGGCAGGACTGAAAGAAGTCCTGCCATCATCCCCTGTATGCCTCACCTGGCTCCAGTTTGCCAGGGACAACAACGGATTTCAGAGTGGGTTGGATTTTTTGGTGGAGTTCAGTGTTTTCTTGCACTGCTGTGTGGTTGAGCTCCCCATGACAGCAAAGAAAAATGACTTATTAATTGAAAGTAGTAACAATTATACTGAAAGTTCAGATATGATGAAACTGACCATAGAAAAGTTATCAATTATCAAACAGTATAAGGTCCAAATTAAAAACCTTTACAGCAAATCTGCAGTGAATCTCACACCTAACAAAGCCTTTGCCAACTTCCTATCTTCATAGACTATATGTTATGAATAAGCCATACTCAGGTCTTTTACCTATTATTCTTCCTATTGATGGGGAGCCACAGAAACACCTAGTGCTGAAACCAGAACCCATAAACAAGATGGACTAACTTTTTTAACAAACAGCCAAGCTAAAGGAAATTCCCTGATCATATTGGATTTCCTAAGGAAATCAGCCCAGAATAAACTGAATGAGGTTTTCAGACTTCCCATGGAAAGGTCAAGCATCAGCTTTAACAACCATTAGAAACCATCTTCAATCCCATGGCTATCCAGATTCACTAAACCGTTAACAGAAAAGCAGAACAGAAAATCTGGATAATAGAATTCAGCTCTAAAAACGTCTTTCATATCTTGCCTCAAACTGCAGTTAACAAAGTTGCTTATTTAAACTTTCCATTGCATCTGTGAGGATGCAAAAATGGAGACGGAAATGTAAGGCTTCAAGAGTGTAGTTAAATAAATTATAATCACCCTTAACCCTAACATATTGTGTTTACAAATACAATAATTATGTTTCTAGCTACATGTCAAAGGCAAATAGTTTCTAAGTCCTTCAAAAGGCATGCAAGCATTACTGCAACTAGGAAATAAGTCAAAACAGATTAGTAGACCAAAAATGGGGAGGGGGGTGGGGAAAAATCCTGCTTTGGTCAGCAACTCGGACCACCATCAGGGGATAAATCAATTTGCAGCAGCTGTGGACAGCCATTTAAGTCTGGGGCCTGAACAGATTAATTAGGAGAAGCGATGTTAAAAGTTAAAGGGGTCAGCGTTACATTAAGCACGTCAGTATTTGCTGGAGCAAACGCTTGGCTGTACATACCAAGACTCAGAAGACATGCTTGCAGTTAGCCAGGGCTATGCCAATAGCCAAGCGTTTGGCACTTGCTGCTTTCCCAGGCAGAACACGGCCGCTCCCGCAGGCTGCTTTTAAGAGGTATATACACATGCTTGCCCAGCCCCTTCCGCGCCGCCGTGCACAGCACACCTTGAGGCCGCACGCCGGGCGAAGGCAGCCGCTTCCCGCCCGGCTCCAGTGGCAGTGGAAAACTTGGGCAGCTCCGTCGGGCAGACTTGCTGCCGCGAACTCATCGGATCGCAGCCTGCCCCCGAGCTGTTCGCAGGCGGGAAGGCGTCGCGGCCGGGCGGCTGCCAGGGACAGATCCTCTCTGTGCCGTGATTTAGGGCACGGCAGAGGTAGGACAGGGTGACAGGCAGAGCCTGCTGCGGACCAGGAGATGGAGGGCTGCTTTGCTAGAGAAACCTGAGCGCCTTGGAGGCGGCTGTTGGCCACCGGGAGCCCCCGGCTGCGGCCGGGCAGGGCGGTCCCGCCGCCCCCGCCTCCGGCGGCAACTTAGGGGGCAGGAGAGGAAGGCCACCTCAACGCCTCTTACCTTTGCCCTCCCTCCTTTAAACTCATCAGTGAACTCAAGGAAGTAACATTTTAGCTCCTGGTTGGACCATGAGCAATATATTTAAGAGCTGCGTCTTATTAGTTACTTTCGGTTTCTCTCTAACATTTAGAGGAGCAGAGTACAGGAAACACAGATATTTATCTATAATTTAACTCCGCAACGGAGTCATGAATGCTCCTGCTAAGGTGGCAAATCCTTCCCTACCCTAAACCTAATTTCTCAATTTTGACACTAACAAAAAGGCTCGAACTCGCCAAAAGTCAAAGGCTTGTCTAAATGGCCGTGAACGTAGTTTTCATCCTTCCGATCTCCCTTATCGATGGTCTGTTACGAATTTATGGAATCGAACCATTCACCTTAGTCACACAAGATGACACAGTTACATTGTATTACAGTTCTGGAAAAGCAATCCCTAACGTTATCCTGTTGTTGTAGGAAACGAGATACTTGCAAGATCGCGGTGCAGCTAAAGGCGACGTGCACCACCTGAAACATTTCTTGCAAAACAGCCTGAAGTAATGTTACCAGTGCTGCATAAACCTATGATTGCAGTGAAACAAACGAAACAAAACACTCTCATCGGAAATATTTCAGGCACTCCGACTCGCGCTGGCCAGAGCTAGGGTCTGGAGAGGGGAGAGGAAAAAAAAAAAAAGGCAAGTCCTACGTCCAGACAGAAATCTAACGCTGTGAAATAATATGTGCCTGGGAGGGTTATTTTCTGTAAAACTGAGTTATTTGGTTTTTGAGCTCTTGAGCAGTATCCGGAGAGCTGGTTTGTGAGCCGGGGACAGAGCGTGTAAGGCTGCATGCAGCGCCAAACTGGCCCGGGCACAGCGGCAGCCCCTGTCCGCCTGGCTTGGTTACAGCCACGGGAGCCCCTCAGAGCCCGGGAAGCCCTGCGGGAGGGGAGAAAGGAGAAGAAAAGGGTTTCGGGCTCCCCCCGCCCCAGCGCAGCCCTGCCCAGCCCTGCCCGCGCCCGTACTCACACTGCAGAGGACCGGAGATGCCCACCATTCGCCACGGGCTGCGAGCTGCAAATAAAAGTTCCCGTCCTGGTCGGGGGAGAGCCGGCAGCCCAGGCTGCTGGAGGGGCGAGGGGGTGGGAAAGGGGAGAGCAGCGCCGCGCGGCTTCCCTTCGCAGTCCAGATGATCCACGTCCACAAAAGTCAAAACGAGCTGAGGAGAAACTCCAGCTGCTCTTCCCCACCACCACCACCCTCTCTCGCTCTCTCTTTCTTT